>CM045760.1:30644886-31047386 GCA_025200525.1 Camellia lanceoleosa
GCAGATTATACCAACAGCCCAAGTTATCCCGCATACGAAGGTCACAAGAGGTAGTAATGAAGGCATGAACAGCTTAAAGTCCGCATAAAGGTTAAACCGGATGACATGAGGTAGATTTCCACGCCCCAGAAGTTCCCGCGACTTTTTAATTGCTTTTTGGGGCGGCCGTGGTCGTGATCGTAAAGGCAAGATCATCCACTTTGCATCAAATGGTGAAATACCCCATGGAAAGGGAGTAATATCGCTCGAATTGCCGATCCACCCACCACCCGAGGTATCCACGCCTGCGAAATCGAGCATGGCATAGAGGACGATTCATATCGTTTTACCTTGGCCGAGGCTCAGTCGTATGTAATGTCATGGCCGCTAATGAAGGGATATATGTTAGTGCCTGCCAGCAAAGGTACCTCATGAACAACTCCAATACATCCCCGGATGGGATTAGGGAAGAGCGGCAGAAGGGCATTGGTAGGGTCGAAGTGTCAAGACAATCCTCATACCTTCTGGCCAATATTCCGCCCACTAAGGAAGATTGGGTAAGAAAAGGAAGAGAGATAGCAAGAAGGGCCAAAGCAAAACAGATGGGGAAACCTTTTGAATTGATGCATCAGCCCATCCGGGGAACCCTGAACGGACATTTCGTCCGGGAGGGGGAGGACTTTCCATTCTGTGGTTTTCCGGAGCCATGGCTGAATAAAGAAAAGAAACGCATGCCGGATTTGAAATTTTCTTCGACTTGCGCTATCCCGGGATGATGTTGTCAAGAGCGCATGCATCTCAGCTTGAGGCCAATATAGCAAGGAATTGGAGTCTCATGGACACGTAATTTGAAATGGGGGTAACACCGCCCGTTTACTTTCAGATCCTTTGATCAACCAAAGTGTTTGGGGACGCACTCTTCGGTGTCCATGATCGGAGATGAAATGGCTACGCCTACCATCACTATTTTGGATGCATCCATCGCGACCTCCCTCACCCGCAAGACGAGGAGGGATTTTGTCAAGCAAAGACCGGTCGTAGTGAGCCTAATCGATTCCACCGAAGTCTTGTGAGTCTAATCAGTTCCATTGTTGAGTCCGAGTCCCAGATTCCTGGTGATAACCCTGATGCCACCTCCGCCTGTGTCGCTTTTTTTCCTTGAGTCTCAGTAATGTAAGAATTGGACGGTTTGGAAGTACATAATGAGAATGAGGTAACTGTGCTTTTTGAGTACTTTTCTATGCCTCTGGTTTATTGCTTAAATCAGGACTTTCAAAATTTTGATGAAAATGACGAGGACGAAATTCTTCCGGTTTTGGTAAACGACTAATTGAGCAAGAGCAAGAGAGGTTTGTTAAACCCTTAATGGATGAAATCACTACCGTGAACGTTGAGATCGAGAAGGACCCGCTACCGTCCAGACGGGTCCACGCTGTCTTCGAGGAACGCGAAAGTTTAGTCGCTTATTAAAAGATTTCAAAGATGTTTTCGCGTGGTCCCACGAAGACATGCCCGAATCGATCCCGAGATTGTACAAGACCGATCCTCTGACCCCGAGGCCCGACCACAAACAAACTCGTATGATCCGCCCGACCGGGCCATTAAAATCAAGGAAGAGGTCACTACAAATTGACGCAGTTTCTCGCCTGTATCCAAATACCCGGACTGGCCAACATTGTTCCGGTCAAGAAGGATGGCGTAATCCGCATGTGTAGACTTCTGGATTTGAACAGAGCCATCAAGGATGACTTTCCCTTGCCGCATATCGACGAAGTTGGTAGATTTTACAGTAGGCATGCTTTGCTCTCGCTCATGGATGGCTTTTCGTGCTATAATCGATAGTAATGGCACCAAGACCGGAGAAGATCGCTTACACCCCTGGTACATATTGCTACAGAGTGATGCCATTTGGGCTAAAGAACTACACATGATCAACCAAGCCGCAACCACAATATTACATGGCATGATCCATAAAGAGGTTGAGGTGTATGTGGACTACATGATTGTCAAGTCCAAAGAAAGAGAGGGCTACTACACCGCTTTGCAAAAGTTTTTCCAAAGGATCAGAATTTAGGTCAATCAATCCTCAAAAATGTACGCTTGGTTTTACAATGGGAAAAATGTTAGATTTCGACACAATAAAGCATCAAGTTTAATCCTTCTAAAATCAAGGCTATCTTAGAAATGCCACCACCAATGACCTAAAAGGAGGTGCGAGGTCGGGTAAAGTGCAATTCATAAGGTTTATCTCAAACTAACCTTAACTTAGAACCACTTTTTGGTCTTTTGAAAAAAGGAAAGAAGTTCCATTGGGACACCGATGCTGTCAAGGCTTGAACAGATTAAAGAGTATCATGTACGAATCCGCCTGTTGTCACCACCGGCCGGAAGCTGCTGATATTGTATTTGTCGCTGATCAAACTACAATGTCAGATGCTCACAAGAAGAGTCGAAGATAAAGTGGAAAGGGCCATCTACTATCTCGAGCAAAAGATGTCGGATTACGAGACCCGCACACTCCGCTAGAGAAGGCTTGTTTGGCCTTGGTATGGGCTACCCGAAGTCAAGCGGCACTACCGTTAGCTCACTTTGTAATGTTGGTTTTGACGACTTGATCCCATCAAATATTTTTCGAGAAACCAAAGACTTACAGTAGGCTAGCTCGTTGGTCGTTGTTGCTCTCCGAATTTGACCTCAAATATATGACGCCAGAAGTCGCTGAAAGGAAGAGCGGTGGCAGAGTTCCTTGTCGACCACCCGCTGAAGAGGATGAAGCGGTTGAGTACCTATTCCCAGATGAAGCTATTCTCACATCGAAGATGAAACTTGATTTATGTACTTTGACTGAAAGGCCAAATCAATACTTGATATGGGATAGGGTGTGTTGCCGATAGCGCCTCGACGACTCCCGTGATCCCTTTAGCATTTAAGTCTGCTCAAAGTCTCGAACAATGAGGCAGAGTATGAGGCTTGTATTGCTGCTTAGAAGCAGCCCTAGAACTAGGGCAAGGCGATTGGACGCCATTGGAGATTCGAACCTAGTAGTCTCGCTTAAAGGAGACCGAAAGTAAAAGAGGAAAAGATGATAACTTACCACCGCATCTTGGATTTGTTAATTCTGCTTTAAAAGCTAAATTTCACTCACCTAGTGAGAGAGAACAACAGGTTTGCAGATTCGCTAGCAACTCTATCTTCTATGATAGACATCCCATCTGGAGTCCGGATGCGGCCAGTCATTATTGACAAGAAATTTGCACCCGCCTACGAGTCGATCTTTGCCATAGATGAAGTGCAGGATAACAACCCTTGGTATTACGACATATGGAACTTCTTAGAGAAGGAGACGTACCCACCAGGGGCAAACGCCAAAGACAAGAGGGCCATCAGAAGAATAGCTGTTCAGTTTATCATCTGCGGGGGTAAGTTGTACAAAAGAGGTCATCCGAATGCACAAGTCAGGTGTGGAAGTCAAGAGTCGGTTACCGATGGAGGCCATCCATGGAGGAGAATGTGGTGCACATATGAATGGGGTGATGCTGGCACGAAAGATCCTCAGACAAGGCTACTACTGGACTACCATGGAGGAAGATTGTATCGGCTTTGTTCGGCAATGCCACAAATGCCGATTCACGCGAAACCGCATGAACATCCCGCCGCCCGTTATACAACATGACATCACCATGGCCGCTTCAAGATGGGGAATCGACGTGATTGAGTCAGCATTCAAGGGGTCGAATGGGCATGAGTATATCTTAGTAGCAATAGATTACTTTACAAAGTGGGTCGAGGCCCAATCTTATGCCGGTTGAAGGCTTCGCAAGTCGCAGTTTATCGTAAACAACATTATCTGCCGTTATGGAGTCTCGAACGAGATCATTTCGCATAATGGTTCTCACTTCAAGAAAGAGGTGATTGATTTGTCGAGAAGTATAATGTGGCTTTTCATAAGTCATCCACGACGCCGCAGACCAACGGAGCAGCTTGAGGCCGCCAACAAAAACATCAAACACATCGCAGAAGATGGTGGAAACCTATCTGGATCGCCGATAAGTTGCCATTCGCTTGTGGGCTACCAACTTCAATTAGAACTTCTACCGGGCGACTCAGATTCCTTGGTATATGGGATGGAGGCCGTTTCACCCATAGAGATTGAGGTCCCGCCTCTACGAGTATTGGCCGAAAGTGTCGATAGTCGAGGCAGATTAAGCAGAGCGTATTCGAGGAACTCATGCTCTTCGATGAAAGGAGATTAAATGCACTGTACCATGTCCAAGGGTATCAACGTAGAATCGCCCGGGCTTTTAACAAGAGGGTTAAGTCTTGATATTTGAAGGAAGGAGATTTGGTGCTCAAAGCCAACCGAGCTCCCTTCCACGCACCCAAGGCAAGTTCGCACCTAATTGGACGGGTCCTTATATCATCAAGTCTATCCGGTCGTGGAGCTGTGGGTTCGATGGACCTAGATGGCTTAGAGTTCTCCCAACCGATCAACATGGACAAGTCAAGAAATATCACCTCGAGAGGCTCAAGTAGGGCCGAAACCCTAAGGGTGACCTAGGCAAAATTCAGAGCACAAAAAATTAGAAAATATAAAAACCGAGCTCAAGAAGGTTGAAAACCCGCAGCGGGCGGCCTTGGCAAAAGTTAGAGCGCAAAAGGAGAGTGAAAATACTGAGTGAACCCAAGCCCGAACTACGAAGGCTTGATTCCCATCCTGGGATACGAGGCGCCTTCATCCCGGTTCACCATAAACATTTTCCCGATCACTTTGTCCGCTTGATCATCTTGGTCATCTTTGTCCATCGGTATTCATCGCAATCTCCTGCAAAGGTTATTCAGACTAGGGGCAACTTTCCGTTATGCAAAGGCACAGACTATTCAAACTAGGGCAATTTTCCAATTGCAAGAATCCGGTTTGTGCATCTCAAGGACAAATTTCAAAGTGTCCAGCCTCGATCCATATCGAAAATGGTTTTGAAAAGTTTTGATAAAAGATGACTTTGTTCAAATAAATCTTTTTACAGCCTAAGACCATTTCGACCAAAACGAAAATTTTCAAGACTACAACCTTCAATTTCATTGATTTCAAATAGAGTTCTTTGTCTTGCATACAATCGGTTGTTTTTATTACATTCATAAAGAAAACTTGAAAGTACTAATAAAGCAATAAATCCAGTATAGTCGAAGTCAGTGTCCTCGCGCCTCCCAGAGCCGGGTCAAGCCTTCGATACCAAAGTGGACCCTCAAGGCTTCTTAAGCCAATCCAAGCACTCATCGACAAAGTGCAATCGAAAGGAGCGGGCCAAGAGTTCTTCGCCCTCCATGCCGTGGCATACCGCCACCAGGCGCCGAATCGGGAATGTAACCGGATACTCTATCCCTTCCGGCGGACAAGTCTGATTATGACCAAACTGGCGCAGAATACGAAATGGAAAGTAGAAGACGCAGTGAGTCAAACCAATCAATTGGATCCCGGGTTGACGGGTCATGCTGTAACTCATCATTGGGAGATTGAGCCAAGGGCACCGCCAAGCAATGCGGTTCATGGACAAACCGCACATCCACTGAACCACCAAATTTCATCAAGGGCGTCAACTAGGTGTTGTCTGAAGAAGTAGCCACGAGCTGAATATGCTGGGCAAGAGTCCACAACCTTCAGTTTGTCCATTAACCACACCTGGGGAGGGATGAAAAATGAGAGAATAAAGAATAGAGAGATGTACGATGAGAGGAAAAGTGAGAACAGGGCTTTTTGTGAGAAAAACCGAGCCTGAGGGCCGAGTGATGTGAGCAAACATAAATGTGAGATTGGGTAGGAAACATTACCTGCAGTAATAGTGGACTCCCTGCTAATCTGATCGTCTCACGACGATAAAAGGCGTCTAAGCCCAGTAATGTCTCTGCCAGGATCATGGCAATACAGCTTTTGCCCTCTTTCAAGCCTTGGGCAACTTCAATCAACCGGACGCTAGGCCCTCCAGAACCGGAGACGAACAGAAAATGAGATAGCAGGCATAGACAGAGGGCGTGTCGCCGAAAACCTTGCCAGTGATGGTCGCCGCGATCACCAGTCTCGGAAAAACGACAAACCAAGCTCGGAACATCTAGTGTCCCGTCACAAATCAGAGAACGAGCATCGGGCATCGGGAGCCCACACATTCGTCCCAAGGCTCGAGCATGGCCAAACGGTTGGGGCAGATCTCTCACACGCCAGATTCCATTAGAACTTGGAAATCCTCAAAGGTAGGACATACCTCTTGCCAAGTCAAGACATGTGTTATCGGTTCCAAAATCTTGCCGCTGCATGGAGGAATGGAAAATGCAATGGGTAGGCGCAAAGTGAATAGTGCTGCTCATGCCGAAGCCCAGAAATTCAGTTTCACCGAGCCATCCAAGTTGTCAATCCAAGTTGCAAGATTTTGGGCAAGAAATTCTTCCATTTGGAGCAAATCAGTGTGGAAATGAAGGAAACCCCGAAGTTGAGACTCTTTTGAAGAGGATAGGGTTGAGTGGAGGACACATGTCAACATTCTCACGGTGCAGTAGCTTCACAATGACCGGCAAGAATAGTGCCGACCGCCATAATTTTGTGCCGACCGACCAAATTATGTGCCGATGACCATTCTCCCGCCGATGATCTTTGTGTCCAAATTGATGGTCTTCCCCCGTGTTTTCTAAGTCCGCTTATTCTGAATATTGTGGGATTCCACCACTTCTAGCACTCCTCGGTGATTGATTCCCGCCGAGTCGCGCGTATTTGTTTATCGAGTTGTTGTTTTGCTTATCGAGTTGTATGCCACTCTCTTTAAGTCTTTGCTTTGTCTATCAAGTTGTACTTGCACTTGGCTAGTCTCTGTCGCTTTGCTTATCGAGTTGTAAGTCGGTCCACTACCCGATTATTACGATGCGATGCTTTGTTTTCAAAAAGCTTTCAATTTCATTCACATTGTTATGTGATGCCTTGTGATGCGATGCACACAAGTGCAACACCTTTTCGCTTAATAGTCGTTTCATTTCCATCATGTGTTTTGTAAAACCCGCAATTTCAAAAGAATTTAAACCTACCGAGGCAAAGGTAATGTGCTTAAACTCCTAGAAAAAAGGAAAGTAAAGCAGAAAATAGCAGGTAGCAGAGTGCCGATTGAATACCAGAACCTCCCTTTGTAGTCGTATACCCCGCTACTGCGTTCGGTCGGCTGCAGGCGGTTCCGACACCTTCGTCATCCAAGAACAGTGCGGGAAAGTGCACTTCTGGAATGTTAATGGATCTTCGAGTTGATTTCAAGCCGTGACTTTTGTGAGCAATGCTCGGAACACGCGAAGGATGTCCTTTCTCGTATCCTTTTGTGTCTGGTAAATTTAAAAAAAAAAAAAGAAATCAATTTCAATTATACTGTGTTGCAATACATTGTATCTCAAACATCATGTTTTACCATGTTCAATTTCAAGTTTCTATATACACATTGCATTGTATGCGTGCTTTGCTTTACTGATATGTGTTCAAGTTTCTATATACACATTGCATTGTATGCGTGCTTTGCTTTACTGATATGTGTTCAAGTTTCTATATACACATTGCATTGTATGCGTGCTTTGCTTTACTGATATGTGTTCAAGTTTTCATATACACATTGCATTGTATGCGTGCTTTGCTTTACTGATATGTGTTCAAGTTTCTATATACACATTGCATTGTATGCGTGCTTTGCTTTACTGATATGTGTTCAAGTTTCTATATACACATTGCATTGTATGCGTGCTTTGCTTTTACTGATATGTGTTCAAGTTTCTATATACACATTGCATTGTATGCTTTGCTTTACTGATATGTGTTCAAGTTTCTATATACACATTGCATTGTATGCGTGCTTTGCTTTACCGATATGTGTTCAAGTTTCTATATACACATTGCATTGTATGCGTGCTTTGCTTTACTGATATGTGTTCAAGTTCCTTCTATTATACACATTGCATTGTATGCGGTTTTGCTTTTAATCGATATGTGTTCAAGTTCCTTCTATTATACACATTGCATTGTATGCGTTTTGTTTTACCGATATGTGTTCAAGTTCCTTTATACACATTGCTTACATGCAGTAACGCTTACTCACATGTGTTCAAATACAACCGCTTATACACGTTGTTTGCATAGATCATGCTTTACTTACATGTGTCCTCATTTTACAAAGATTGTTAGGCACCCTCTTGACTTGCGCCGTCACAAGACTTTCGATTACATGATATGTATGTCGCTAACAATATTGTACCGTAAGTTTACTTTCTTTGCAGTGCACGATATTGTATGTACTACCATTTGAGGTCGGGCGCGACGACGAAATAAGACAGTATTGTATCCTCCATGGAGACGCTTTTGAGAATTGCATAATTCTCTTACATCCTTTCTCGCATCGAGTGTAGATTGGCATATTCTCGCTTATAATCGCTGTATGTGTGCTTCATTATGCCTTTCTTTTGCATGATCACAAGTTATGCCCCGCTTCTTGCATTTTCGCCAGTATTTTGCCCTCGCCTTCAGCGCATACCTTGTTTTGTCTTGCATGTTTGTCCAAGTCTTCGCCTTGTCAAAATGGGTCGCTCGGCTTTGACACTCACTCCCGCCATTGTTATGACTTCCGAAGTTTTCACAAAGAGGGCAATCAGAGACACCCCATTTTTGACCGTCTCAAGACTTGGACGCCACCGCTGGAACACTCGGTGATTATCCATGTTTGTGTTTGTTCGAGTTCCTGAGTTCTCGCCGCGCCTTGCCTCGTGACCTCCGAACTTGATCTATTTTGTGTTTGGTTTTGCACCAAACATTTGTGTTTTGCTTTTGAGGGGGGAATACCTTCCGAGGCATCCCCACATACCACCCAGGGCCTGTGCTAGAGGCCACCCAGGCTGGTGTTTCCACCGCACTATATTGTGCCTGGCACCATTTTGTGCCTGGGGCACTTTTTGGCAAAATTACCATTTTGCCTCGCCGACCACTTTACAAACGCTTCTCGAGATATTTTCGCCTTTTATCAATTTTTTTTCTCCCCTCCATACACGTGTATGGAGGGATGAGCCTTTAGTTGGCTTAGTTTGTAAGCTTTGCTTGCTTATATAAGCAAGGCTTCTCATCTTGGATCAAGGTTAGAGATTGAAAGGGCAAAAACCAGAGCTTATACATACATATATAACTATATCTCCTTCTCTCTCCTCTTGTGTGTGTGTTTTTGGACCAAAAAGTGTGATTTCACCTTACTTTTGCACCATTACACACACTACTACACCTTAATCCGAGATTGGGAAGCTTGGAGGGTTGTTTTGTGTGATCTTGGACTAGTTTTGATCACTAAAAGAGGGCTGGACCTTCCATTCTTCAAAGGATCTTCAAGGGTAAGAACATTACTTTAGATTCCCCATTCTTGCAACTAGTTTCTACCCCTTTTGTTTTGTGATTCAAGCTTTGTGCATAACATAAAAAAATCTTGTTTTTACTTGCTCAAGAACATTCATTAAGGTCACTTTTTGATTTGAGTGAAAACTCACCTTCTTAGGCTTTGCTTTGGCCATTTTAGCCCTCTTTTCTTAAGGCTTTGTTTACTTGGTGTTTTGGTCTTCTCACCACCGAAACCAGTGGGTTTTCAATGTATAGGAAGGTGGTTTCAAGTCTCACATAGGGGAGAGACACCCCTCTCCCCTTTGTCCCTTGTTTGCCTTGTTTTTTGACCTAAAAAGTAGCATGTGTGCATGGTCGGTTTTAGCTTTGTTTCAGAGTTTTTTTGAGTGTTTTGGAGCATGTTTAACCTCTGCTTTTTGGTCGGATTTATGACCCCTAGCATGTCTCTCATACTTGCTTTGAAATGCTCTCTTATGCTTAAAAGCACGCCATGCATCTAAGCCATATTCTTTGCATGTTTTAGCATAGTTCCATGAGGACATTAGCATCATATTGCTATGTATAAGGGTCAAGTTACCTGCTTTTGTCATGTTTAGCTTGTTTGGTATTGTTGTCTTGCTTGATTGGCTTGTAAGCCTTGGATGTGTAAGCCCCTAGCATGTTTAGCCTACCTTGATCTCATGATTTGGCGCCATTTTAGACCACCTTTCAGTCCTTATATCATGCCTATAAGTTTCCATTTACCGCCTCATTCGTGCTTTGAAATGTTGTAATGTTATGCCTAGGACTAGGCCATTTGCATGCTTCCATGTTTCAAGGCATTTTGGGATTGCCATATAATGATTAGGTGTAATTTTGCATGCTAAGAAACTGCTTTTGGTTGTCTAACATGTGCCATGGGTGGTCATATTGATGGTAGTTAGGTGCTCTCTTTGGTGCCCTTGGTTTTGGGCCTATTTACTTGCATGCTTGTATAGCATTTTGCTCATGTTTTGAGGCACCTTTTGCCACTGTTTTGGGGAGATCTAAGGGTCGCCCCATTGTAGTCAAATCCACCATTGTATGCTTGCGTCATGTTTGTTATGCTTGTTTCATTAAGTGTTATAGCATGTTGAGCATATGCTTGATTTGTCCACGCTTACATTGCATTTGCACTTTGCATGTTACATTACATTTAGCATGTTGGCATTTTAGCATTGGATTGTGTTATGGAGTCATGTTCGCATAACATGCATTGCATTACTTGGTTTGGGGTGGTCAAACCAAACATAAGGGTTGAGGGAAGTTCACACTACAAGTGGTGAAACTTGTTTTGACTCTTGGTCACCAAGACCTTTGATCTATGCATGATAAGGTTTTGGTCTCATTTGTGTGTTGCATGCATTACCATTAAATGCAAACTTGTTCCTTAGGCCATCATGCATCAATATGCATAATTGATGGCCCAAGAACCAAGAGTCATACTTCCTTGAGCTCCCAAACATGATAGGAGGCAATGGCCGGCATAAATGTGCCTAAAACCCATGCCATGCATTGCCTCCTCGCCATTGCAACCTGCTTTCGCAGAATTTTGTGCCGACCGCGTAGAAGATTGCCGACCCAGCACTTTATTTCTCGTCAGATACTATTTTGCAGCCGTGTCCATCATAAACAAATGGTGGTAATTTCTTCCGCCGGTGGTACTCATCAAGATGCAAGGAAGGTTCTCGTTACTTTGGGAATTTTTGGAGAGGCAGGGCAGCAGGAGCAGAGTCAACAGAGGCATGGTGCAGGTTCTCGGGCAAGGCGGACATCGAGCATGCATCATTCGTGCATTCTGAGGCGAGGGGCTGTGGCCCCCTTTATTTCACATTTATTTATTCAGTAATTAGAATTTGTAATATTTATTCATTTATTCTTTGACAGATATTATTCGCTCCCTCCGAGCGAGGGCAAATTTGTAATAAATGTGTGTGAGTGGGTGTATGTCTTCCAATCTCCATTTCTTTCTCCCTTTTACTTACCCGCTTTCAATGGTAGATTAGGGCATACCTATTTTAGCATACTTTATGCAATGAATGCGTGCATTCATGCATTTGTTTACATGCACCAGGCTCGGTACATCATACAAACTGCATTGCAATTTTCAATTCCAAATTGAATACATGCTATTCGCACATTTCACATGTCATGTTTAGGTTAGCCGAGCCTACTCTAGATTACATCCTCAGATGTGCATTAGCCACTTACCATGAACTAGGTCATGCATGTTTGCTAACCGGGTTTTTGTTTTTGGCACGGAGTACGATGTAAGTATTTATGCTTTAGCATACCACATGCGTGTGAATGTTGCCATGACAGTATGCTTACCATGCGGCTAAATGCTTATGTGTTATAAACTGTTTGAATGCCGTGGGTGGAGGTTGATTGCGGAGTTGGAAAAACTCATTGAAATCAGATTTTAGCCTACTTGCAAGTAGCAAAATCTAACACGCTTTTCGAGATAAAACGGATATGCAATGTTTATTTCAAGTTAGGCGATCTAGTCTATACTTTTGTGTTGTGATCACATAGTAATTCTAGGTTAATAACCTAATAAGAACGCATAAAGTTTTCAAAACGGATATCACGGTTAGTAGAGGCCGGTCTTCGACCGGCGAAAGGGGTGCTCATAGTCGACCTTCCCGATCGCATCTAAGCTCCCGAGCCAAGACCACTTTGGTGATGACGGACACGCATTTTTCGCACCGAGTCGGTTTTAGATTTCCATTTTAAAAATATTTAGGTGGCGACTCAGAATCCGCAAAGCAGTCCATGTTTGGCACTACTTTTCAAAAAAAAATCTGTTTTCTCAAACGATTTACCAGATTTGGACTCTTTGGTTCAGATTTAGAACCGCGACAAAAAGGAGAGTCCGAATCAGAGCGAGGTCCCCGCGACGCAAGCTACAAAGGAGCGTAAGAAAGAAGAATCTAGCGGAATGCTTGGGGCAAGAGCCCACAACTTTCTATTTATCCATCAACCACCCAGGGAAGGGATTGAAAATGAGAGATTGAAGAATAGAGAGATGTGCGCTGAGAGAAAAAGCGCGAAAAGGGTTTTGAGAGAAAAACCGAGCTTAAGGGCCGAGTGATGTGAGAATCACAAATGAGGAAGGGTGGGAAATAATACCCGGTGAAACAGGCTCCCAGTGCGCATTTGAGTCTTTCGTTGCATTTTATTTGTCTCGATTCTTGTTTTGAGTCGTTTCAAGTGTTAATAGATGTGTTTAGGTTGTTTACCTTTATTTTCCATTGTTGGGTAGTCTTTGTGGTTCATTGTAGGCTCAATACCCTCGAGAACTCTTTTTCTCAATTTCAAAATGATTTGTTGTGTGCTCAGAGTGTCGTGCCATTCTCCACATTTGTGCAAAAGGAATTTGTTCTTTCAAACCGCAGGTCCACCCGATAAGTGTGAACAAGAAGACAAGGACCTATCCGGTTATGTGGGTTCCAGATCGCAGCAAAAGAAAAGAGGGAAATCAAGACTGAGTGTGTTTCACCTTCAAGAATTTCGAGATTGTATTCTGATGTACCTCTTCGCACCTTGTCGTTGTTCAAGAATGAGCATGCCTCTATTCCAAGTGTAAGCCTACTTCAAGTCGAATGGCAATTAAAGCAGATGTTATCTCTCTCTAATATGGACAGGTGTGCCCGCTTTTGAGTCAATATATTGTGACCCTCCGAGAGGTAAATCGGAGGTTGTGTTTGAATTGGTCTTGTTAAGGCTTGTATTCCTTACTCGCATTTTGTTTCAAATATGCGTTGTCATGCACATTCCAATTGCATTGTTATGCACCCACTTCACTAGCATTGTTATGCTCATCTGTTGCATTGAGTATCCACATCTATCTAGCATCGTTATGCTCACTACTTGCATTGTTATGCACCTTGTCACTTGTAATTGTCATTCTTTCTCCTCGCTGCGACGGGTTAGACCTCCTCTGTTTAGAGCATTTGGGATACGCCCAATGTTTATACTTTTCAAACATCGGATACGCCCTATGTTTCTCTTTTCCTTCGAACACCGGGATACGTCCCTATGTTTCTCTTTCCTTGCGGAACACCGGGATATGTCCCTATGTTTCACATTCTTTGCTAATTTCTGGGATACGTCCCTAATCTCTGGGATACGTCCCTAATTTCTAGGATACATCCCTAATCTTTGGGATACGTCCCTAAACATCGGGATATGTCCCTAAACACCGGGATACGTCCCTATGTTTTCCCCCTCTTTGGTTAAGAGCATTCGGAATACGTTCCGGTGCTTATACCATCCCTAAACACCGGGATACGTCCCCAACCACCGGATACGCCCTATGTTTCTCCTCTTAGGATAAGAGCATCCTAATACGCTCCAATGTTTATACCTTTCCTAAACACCGGATACGCCCCTATGTCTCTCATTCTTTCCAAACACCGGATACATCCTATGTTTCTCCTTTCTTTCCAAACACCGGATACGCCCTATGTTTCTATTGCTTTTCCAAACACCGGATACGCCCCTATGTGTCCCCTTCCTTTCTAACCTCTCGATATGTCCTAACCTTTGGGATACGCCCCTAATCTCTCGGATACGCCCTATGTTTCTCTCCTTGGTTAAGAGTATTTGGAATACGCTCAATACTTATACCTTTTTGAAACACCGATACGCCCCTAATCTCTCGATATGTCCTACGCTTTATTTCTTTTCAAAACACCGGGATACGTCCCTACGTTTCTTTTCCTTCCGAAACACTAGGATACGTCTCTACGTTTCTATTTCTTTTCGAAACACCGGGATACGTCCCTATGTTTCTCTTTCCTTCCTAACCACCGGGATACGTCCCTATGTTTCTTTGCATCATCATAAGTTATGTTCGGCTTCTTGCATTGTCAGTTGCATTTTGCCCTTACCTGCGGGCACATCTCTTTGATTATATTGCCAGTTTGTCCAAGTCTTTGGTCTTGTCAAAAATGGGTCGTGTTTGGTCAGGACACTCACTCCGCCATTGTTATGACTTACGAAGTTCTCACAAAGAGGGCAATCAGAGGCACCCCATTTTTTACCGCCCTTGAGACTTGGGCATTACTGATGTTTTACATGGTGGTAAAAGGTGTGCAGGGCAGAGGTTCACTTTCTTCGTCAAGGAGAGAGACAAATCTCAACTTCACACCCCATTTTGGACCAAAGCTATTTTGAATAGTTTTTAGACCTTAAAATCCTCTCTTTCAAAACATTTTTGAAATAAAGTTTCATGATGTTCCGAGGCTCAAGATTTTGTCAAACGTTGTACTTTTTGGTAAACCGAGCAAGGACAAAGTGGAAATGAATGAAAGAGAGCTGAAATCTTTGAAAAATCTTTCAAAACATCTTTCTTAGGGGTTTGAAGTTGAAGAGAAGAGGAGAAGAGGGGAGAAAACAAGTTGGAGAAGAAGTTCGCAAGGATCCGTAGAAGGAGTCGAGCAAGCCTCGCTAAATTGAGCTTATCCGTCTGCATACTTGGATTTTAGCTATGAGGCCACCATCGTTGGAAAGAAGACTTCCGGCTTCATTTTGCACTCAAGAATCTCTTAAAGCCAAGTCCGTGTGGGAGATATGTTTGGTTGAAGTGGAGGATCACCGTTGATCGAATCTGCGCTGCTTCACCAAAAGGGCATAACCTTTTCCACAAAAGGAATGTTAATGCAAGGTTTATGCCATTGAAAGCTAACTTCCGGCTTCAATCTGACACCCACCGCCATTTTTTAACCTTGGAATCACTTATCGGCAATCAATTTATCCGACCGGCAATTTATTGTGCCGACCGGCCATTTATTTTGGCTGACGACCTCCTTTTCTGGCAGGTTTGATCTTTTTGCACCTTCCAGGCATGGTGCATGCCAATCGTGCTACCGGGATGCATGCACTGCTCCCCCGTGCATATATGTGCCTATTTTGAGCCTTTGACCCCTCTTTTGCACCCTTTGCTCAAGGCTTCTTGAGGAAGCCTTGACCCCTTGTCTTGGCTTCCTCAAGAAGCTTACCAGCTGTCCTAGCTTCCTTGAGAAGCCTTGGCCCTCTTGCCCCCCTTGACCCTTTCTCTTTAACTTGTCTTATAAGCTTCAAGCCTTTGTCGTTGCCTATATAAGGAGCTCTCCTCCTCCATTGTTGGGGGTTGGAGATTTTGAGCAAAAAACCAGAGAGTAGACATATATATCTGATATATATACATACAACCCTCTATCTCTCTCATCCAAGCTTCAAAACACCCTTGCCCTTGCACCGTTTTCCCTACAACCCATAGCACAACACCTCCATCCTCCATTCCAACACTTTGGAGGCCATTTGCAGAGGTTAGAAGCTCAGAAATTTGGACCACAAGCTGTTGGTTTGCTACTCTTCAAGGGTAAGCACCCATTTCCCTTAAACTTGCATTTTCTTGCTTCATTTATAAGCTATACTTGCAAGCATTTCTGGACTTTGTCATGAACTAAAAAGTGTCATATTTTGAGCTCATCTTCATGCTTGATTCAGAACTTTTTGCTGTTTGAAATCATCTACTACCTCTTGTCTTCAAATCTCTTTTTAGAGCCATTTTTGCATGCTATTTTAGCCCTACTTGTGAGCATTTTTTAGCTTTGGTATTAACTGAGAAAAGTCTTTTTTTGAGCTTCTAAGCATGTTTGGTTAAGGTCTCATTTCTGTTGGGGGTCGTCTACCCCCTTGTATGCTTGGTTGCATCCTATTTTGAGCCATATCTCCAAGCCTTGGTTTGGTGCTTTGTTTGTTTTCTAGCCACTAAAATCCAAAGTGATTTCCAAAGTGGCTAGCTTGCTGTTTTGAGAGCTAAATCGAGGGGGTGACCCCTCTCCTTGTCTTGTTTAGTGCCCTTTTGGCCTTCCAAAGGACCTCATAGTTTCATGCTTCTAAGCTTCATTCCAGGGAATTTTCAGTGGGTTTTTGGACCCTCTTGAGCCATTTCCAGAGTTGGTTTCACCATGCTTAATGTCCATGATGCATGTACTTAATAACCTCTTGCATGGCCCTCTAAAGGACCTCATCTTTGTTGCATGCATTGGCTGCATATCAGTGGTTATTTGGGCCTATTTTCACATATTTTATTCACTGATTTTTGATGGTTTGATGAGATTCCACATGCTTCATACACTTGCCATGAAAACCATGTTAGCTAGTCAAAATTGCATGCTAATTTAGTCCATCTTGCTAGCACTTTTTGGCCATGCTTTAAACTGGAAATATGCATGTTTTAGGACTGCCTTGCTTCTGTCTTCATTCTTCATGATCAAATAATGCATGCTTTGTATAGCTGTAAGCCATTCCATGTACCTACTTTTGTGTTTCGGGTCTCATCTCATGCATCGGGTACCATATCGCCATGTTTCGGGGCTGTTTAGCAGCATGTTTTAGTGCTGAAATTTGCATGTTTGCATACCTTGTTCCATCTCTTGCCATGCGTGGGTAGAGTGGCATTTTATGCCTTAGGATCGGTCATCGGTTTGCGTGCATGCGTGCACGCATCTCGATGGTCTCATTTTCATCTAATGGCCACTGATGTGAGTGTGGCTGAGGTCCACTCACATTGGTGTAAGTCCATCTTGCATTGTGTATGCCATGTTTCAATGCGTTGTGCATGTTATGTTGTTAGCATAGAGCGTGCTATGTAGTTCCATTGCATGTTTGTATGTTAGCTTGCATGCTTAGGTTGCATGTGCATTTTTGTGCAATGCCTCACCTCTTGATCAACCATGATTGAGGTTGGGTCCCTTGTATGTTTTGTGTGCATTGCATTTGACATTGAAATGTATACTTGACTCTTTGGCCATCATGCATCGAATGCGTGATTGGTGGCCTGAGGTCGAGGGCCACACTCCTACAATGATTACATGATAGGGAGTGTGTCCGTGCATACATTTGCCTAAAATTCCATGCCATACACAAATTTGCCCTCTGCTAGTGTCAATTGCGTGTTCTGCAGAAGTTTTGGCCGGTCGGCTAAATATAGTGCCGGCTGGCCATCAATTTTTGGTCGATACACAAAAAGGTGGCCGGTGATCATTCCCTTTGGCCGGTGGTGTTTCTACTTGGCCGGTGATGCTCTCCAGTGTCCAGAGAAGCATTCTTGGGACTTGTGCAAGTTTTCAGGAGGCAAGGCAGTTTAAACAAAGGCAACAGTGCCATGGCAATGGATTTTCAGCGGTTAATCCGAGCATGCGTGCATTCCTCTTCCCGAGGCCTTTTACTGCTTTCAGTAGTTTAATTAATTTTTTAATTAATGAGGTGGTCTGTAACATTTAATTAGCTTGTAGGTTAATTAAATTTGTATATTCTTTTGGTCCCTCCGAATGAGGGCGTATTTGTAATAAGTGTGCGTGAGTGTGTGTATGTCTTCCAACCTCACATCTTTCTTCCCTTTTATTTACCTGCTTATGATAGTAGACTAGGGCATATTTAAATTAGCATACCTTATGCAATGCATGCGTGCATCCATCCATTTGTTTTACATGCACCTGTGGCTCAGACATCATGCAAACCGCATTGTACTCCAATTCCCAATTTGAATATGTGTTATTTGTAGCATTTCACATGCCATGTTTAGGTTAGCCGAGCCAACCCTAATTGCATTTTGTATGTGTTGCATTAGCCATTTTAACATGAGCTAAGATGATGCATTGATTGCTAACTAGCTACTATTTTGGCTTGGAGTACTAGGTAAGCTTTTATGCTTCAAAGATATCACATGAGTGTAATGCTATCATGACAAAGATGCTTACCATGTGGCTAGATGCTTATGTGAGATAAACCGCCTCAATGCCTCGTGGGTGAAGGCTAAATTGTTTGAGTTGGAACAAAATCATTGAGATCCGCTTTTAGCCTACTTGCAGTAGCAAATTCCAAAGCGTTTTCCAAACAAACGGATATGCAATATTTTATTCCAAATTAGGCTATCTAGTCTATACTTGTTTGTCAGGCGATAACATAGTAATTCTAGGCTAATAACCGAATAAGAACACATAACGCTTTCAAAATCGAATATCACTTAGTAGAGGCCGGTCTTCGACCAAGCGAGAGGGTGCTCATAGTCGACCTTCCCTAATCGTACTAAGCTCCCGAGCCGAGGCAACTTTGGTGATGATGCATAAGTGGCCTTTGGCACCGAGTCGTGGTTTCCTAAATTTCCCATTAAAAATATTTAGGTGGCGACTCAGATCCGAAAAGCACCATGTTTGGCACTTCTTTCAAAAACTGCTTTTTCAAAACGACGGTTTGGATTTGGACTCTTTGGTTCAGACTTAGAACCACAAAGAAAATTGAGTCCGAATCAAGTAGCGTGAGTTCCTCATGACTTGTTACAAGATTCGCACTCGAGCAGACTTCTTGTGCTCATGCGAACAATTTCTTATGTCTGATGCTCGAGCATCAACTCTAGCACTCGATCGACTGGCGATATCGATCGCGAGAATGACTTTTTATATTACTTTTCAGATCTAAATACTCTTAAAACCCTAAAGTTGAGACCCTCTCTCTAAACTTGCCTTCTCTCTAGATTTTCATCTAGTTCTAGTAATTTCTCAACCCATTCGCCTTTGTTAAAAAGAGTGAGCACCTCAAGATCTCCATTTTGATCCGAATAGACTTTGGTTTCAAAGATCTTTGAAGTTTCATCCTTGCTTGGCTTGTCTTTTCTCTTTGAGGTAAGGACTCTCTACACCTTACTCTACACCTTAATATGGGTTTTAACTTGGTTATAGCTTGTTGTGTGAAAAAGATGGGTTATTGGGGGTATTTTGAGCAAACCTAGGGTTTAGGTTCAAGTTTGAGCTCATGGAATGAATAGATCATATGTCAAAGCAGAGGAAGATACACTAGAAGCTTAAGATACCAAACAGAGAAAAGAAATGGCTTGTCGAAATGAGGCCGAGGTAACAACGCCGTTAAAAAGGCGTGAGGTAGGATTAAGGGTTGCGCACGAAGTTACCACTATATTTAGGATCCCGATCTACGTAGTTCGAGAGGATTAGGAGCCAACCAGACATGTGAGCACCGTGAGAAAGTTCACGGCGAAGTTTATGGGAATGAGCATTGGGAAGCACTACTGACATAATGAGGATTGGCATTTGATGCAAGTATGCAGGCCTTGAAAACACACTTGGAGGATCCGTCGATAAGTTCATCTCGAGAACCCCGTGGATGAGGCCAGACAAGGAAAAGCATGCAAGGTTTCAAAGATCGACAAAGATCGCTTCCACCACCACCACCTTAGCAGGTAGATGGACCTCGAGTAATCAATGTGAGTCACCCAAAGGTGAACGGGAATGAAATAAAAATGAAACCTGTGGCATGAACAAAGAAGTTATGTGAAATAACATGTCATGTTAATTTTGATTTTGAATGTGTAATTCTTGTGACACATGAACATATGAACGTGAAAGACTACATGACCTATGTGAATATATTTGCATTGAAATAAAATAAAGGCCGATCTTCGGATCGGGCGAGTGGGGGTACTTTCCTTTCAGGACCTTCCCCTCTCGTACCTAAGTTCCCGAGCCGAGGCAACTTTGGTGATGACGGACTTTGGCCTTTGGCACAAGTCACGGGCTTTGAATCCCATTAAATTTTTAATAGTCGGAATTATCCTTCAAACAATTATTGATCAACATTTATGATTATCTATAAAGAAACATGATGATTTGATATTTATTTTGATTTTTAAAAAAACAAATTCAGAATCATACACATAATCAAAATTTGCAACTAATCATACGTGTGCAGTTGCATCGACTAGCTGATCGATCCTGGGGAGAGGGAAACAATCCTTGGGACAAGCCTTATTCAGATTCGTGAAATCTATGCAGATTTGCCAGGATCCGTTTTTCTTCTTGACCACAACAGCATTGGACAACCAGGTGAGGTAACTGACTTCGCAGATTGCTCTAGCTTCCAGAAGCTTATTGACCTTGGCGATGAAGGCCGAAGTATGCTCAGTCGCAGAATAGTGACTTTACCTTGAGTTTATTTCAATAAAGCCCTTGAATTTTTGTTTAATTGCGTTTTAAATCCTAGAATCGAAGCATCGTGATTAATTCGAGTAAATCCTAATCAATCCCTAGATATTAATAATCACCTTTAAAACCCAATTATTAATTATTAGACCCTATAATTATGGATTAATCACTTTAAAATCTTAATTATTGGTAACGCTGCTTTGCTTTCACCTTTGTTTGCTATTTAATTTAATCTGACCCGTGGCCCCAAGAGTTTTTGCTAGTGGCGAGAGTCGAACCTGAGACCTTGGAGGGAGCAAACCCCCAAGTCCTAGGTGTCATCGACCAGGCTAAGCCCTTGGGGTTCATTTCTTATCATTCTCTGCTCATTTGGACATTTAAAAATGGGGTGTCTACAGCGTCTTTCTAGCTGAAAGGGGATGCGGGTCAGTGGTGGAAGTATGCGCGTGTGCGCATTGGAAGGACTTGGGAGGCTTTTGTCAACACCTTCCAAGACAAGTTTTTGCATATATATATACAGAGATTGTAACGCCCCACATTTTTATTACTCGAAAACATTACCAAAGCCTATAATTTAGGTCCATTTTTTTTTAAATATAAATATACATCTATTACCCAAGGGTAATAGAAACAAAATAATACAAGTTCTCTCTCTCGATGAATACAACAATAACAATAACACATGCCAAGCTTCGCATCGGTGCATGCGATACAAATGCATGGATGCAAATATGCAAGCATAAGTATGCTAAACAAAACATGTCCCTAAACTAACGATCATAAGCTCTTCTCTTATTTTAAATTATTTTTTTATGTTTCAATAAGTCCTATAAATGATATAATTACCAAAATATCTAGGGTGAAATGCATATTAATGTTTACATTTTGGAGGAGGTAGGAGGGACAACTAATATTATATTGGGGAATTTTTTCCACTTGAGATCAATGAAAAAACATTAAGATTTCATATATGTATAGATGCACTCGAAACATTAATATCAGAAGTTGGGGGATTTGAGGAAGAATTTAGAAAGGGAAATGGAAAAGGTAGATGAAATGTAAATAAAATATACCTAAATTTCACCTAATTTCACACACCTTTTCCCTTTCCCTTTCCAAATCCCTCCCCAAACCCCCCAACAAAACATAGCATAAATGATAATAAACTGACAGATAACTGAGGAACATAAAGGACATATGAAATAGAGACAACAGACAGAGCAAACGGCAAGATAGACCCAACAGATATAATAGACATACCAGACCTATTAGTAGCATTAACAGTAATAGGAGATGGAAGGAGAGTACAATTTTGAAGTAAGAAGAGATGGGGAGTCATACGATGAGAGACACCATAGTCAATGTAGAAAGTTTAGAAATAGGAATTTGATTGGTGATATACAAGAAGTAAAAATTAAATATAATTATAAAAAATAAAATATTAAAAAAAGAGAGAGTTCCCATAAGGAAGTGATGGATGATAAAATTGATATGCCATATTAAAACAAATCTGAGATGCATGAAATAATATGGAAACTAGCTAAAATGAGCAAATGGCCACAAGCTTAGCTTCCTCAAGAATAACCGACAACCCCTTCCAAAATCTTTTAAATTTTGGAAAAACCATTGACACTTTCAAAAACTTCTTTCTCCTTTCTTTATTCCTGTGACTAGCATTGTTGGGGATTGTGACCAAACTTTCAATTACTTCCTCTTTCTTGACCAAGTTATCGCTCTCTGCCAAAATCAAAGACTTAACAACAACATCAACCCGTACCTTTACTCCTTTTGGCCCAAGAGAAATAAGTGAGCTTGGCCCAAGGGATACTAGCACAGACTTGTTTTTCTCGACAGGAGAATTGCAATTAAATGATAATAATTCAAAATAATTATACCTTTGTGGAGATGTAAATCAAAACAAATTGACTTCATTTGGAAAGAAAGGTTGGGTTGGGTTTGGGATTATTTTAGCCACAAAAAGATAAAATAGACTTTTTAGTCCAATAAGACAAAACATCACATCCAACCCATAATCTTACATTCTTGCTCTTACAAAAATTCAAAAAAGTCAAAAATCTTTCCCAAACAAGACTTTTTAATCCCAAACTAAAATATCTAAAAAACTAAAAAGCCAAAACCCACTCCCAAACAAACCCAAAAGGTGTGTATGCCCTAATTTTCACTTACACCGATCACAAACATGTTGTCTTCTAGCAAGACTTCTCCCGTTGCAACCTTTTCAAGCCTAACAGTTTCTTTGAGCTTGACAACTTTTTTAAACCTGACAGCTTGGTTAGTTATCTCGGGTTGGAATACCTTGGACAAGTATCAACTTAGACCCTCATCATCTCGAGTGCAGCCATAGTTAGTAACCTCGGGCCAAATAATCTCGGAGTTGTCTTTTTACCGTGATCTCGGTCAAACCACACTTAAAAATATTTACTCTCATAAAAATCATAAAATAAAATTATTAAAATAAATGTTTAAAATAAGTTTTAGTTTTTTCAAAAGTCTTAGTTAGCAAACTTTAATCCAAACACCCTCAAGTATCTGAAATAAGGTTCAAAACTTCAGCAAAAAGCTTCAAGTTTGAGCTTCAATGGTGTATCTATAGTGTATCTCAGATTCAAAAGGGTAGAGAAATGCTTTGGGCAATCTTCTAAGCCTTTGGAAGAATTTTCTAACCCTAAACTCTACGGGAGGTGGTCTGCTTACGCACTTCAAATTTCTCACATCGGAAATATCTTCGTAAAAGATTTGCTAGCCAAACTCGTGCATGGGAGCAGCAATGGATTAGATGGAATAAAATACGTAGAAATTAATTTTTTTGTTATACAAATGCGATTTAAATATGTTGCTATTGATGTCCAATCATCTTAATTTTTTATATAAAAATTGTACTCACTGAGTCTTAAAAAATGAACGATTTAAATTATTGAGATCGGCCTCAAAATGGGCTTACCATGTTTTAACACTTTCTCAAATTAAAATGGCATATTTGAGAAAATCCAAATCTCAATTTATTACTAAGTGGGTAGCGTACTTAAACAAGCAATATTTTATTTTTTTTTATTTTTAATATATATTTTTTAAAATATATCCAAATATATATATATATATATATATTTTGATTCGTCTGATGTAAATTAATCTAGAAAGTAAAAACATAAAAAAATAAAAAAAAAGTTAACTATTTTTGACTTTTTTGTTATCCTTTTTGGACTTTTTTCGAATTTTAAATTTTTTTAAAAACTTTTTCAGATTATCTAGTTGAGTGGAACTCAAAAACATTAAAAAAAACAAAAAAAACAAAAAAAAAAAATTGAAAAAAAAAATATTAAGGATTGTTTAGAATAATCTAAATAAATATATTTTTTGACTTTTTACGAAAAACTATACAAAAAGTAGAGAGGTGATAGGACCCAAATAAGTGCATTTATCTAAAATTTTAATGGTGCGAGAAAATTGAGTTTTGACCATATGTGCAAAATCATAGTAAAGTTGGGATAGATCAAATCGATTTTTCATTAGAAAAAGCCAAGTGTAGTGAGTAAAATCATCAATAAAAATGACAAAATATCGACCCCCCTGCCCCCAATAGTAGTGTTGGGGGATGGTCCCCACACATCAGAATGAATAAGATCAAAAGGAGAAAAAGTTATACGTACCTCTTATATTAATAAAATAACCTAGATAAAATTGATGTTATTATTTAAAACATAAAATAATTAGAGATCATTTTCATTATACATTGTGAAATATTAATGAAATAAAAAGTTAGTAAAATGAAATTTATAAACTTAAGAGATCATCCCATTATATATTTTACCAATACATAAATATAAAATTAATAATAAATTACAAAAAAAAAAAAATGGGAGTGGGCCGGGGGCCCCTCTCAGCCTCTACACAGTTCCGCCCCTGCTTACAGGATAGGAATTATTAATTTTTGTATTTGGCAAAGATTGACTCTCTATCCTCCCAGCTTAATGAAAGTCATAACAGTGTTGTGGTATTTTTATTACAAACCAATTTGATTTTGGTTATGACCCAAATTAATGAAAGTCATAACAGTGTTGTTTTAGTGTAGCTTACCGTACATTAAAAATTAAAAGTTGATAATTCAAAATTAGAAGCCAAAACCAGCCATTATTTTGCTTTTAATTTTTTTTTTTAGTTTATTTAAGTTATTTTTACTTAATAAATTATAGGGGCTTCAAGCCATAAATCCATTTCTGAATCTTTTGGGCCATGTAGACAAAAACTTTAATTTCTTTGGCTCAAAAGGATAACTATATGTTGAAATTAATCTATCAGTCTATTTGTTTAAATCAATCTATTATTTATTGAAATTTATCAAACTAACTATTTGTTGAAATGTGGTACATATCACTCATTCAACACTTTATCTATTGAATATCACACATTTCTCTACCTCAGCAATACATCCTGTTGTCGTCGGCCGCTGGTCACTACCGTCGATAACTTTTTCAACGACTTTTCTAGTCCTATCTCTATTGTCAAAACACACACATATATATATACACATACAATGATACTTTGCACAAAAACAGATCACAGAATGAGTTATAGAACACTCACAAGAGGTGGGACTTATTGTGGGACTCACACACTAAGATATGTATAACATTGTGAGTGTTTAGTTGGTGTGATTGATTTTGTGATTTATTTCTATGCACATAGTATTATTGTATATATAGTTGTCCAAAAAATGATAAAATGATGCATTGTAAGTAGTTATCTAGCAAGTGTATATGAAAATATGTTTTAGATTTTGTCTAGGTAAATAATGGCCAAGTGGATACGGGAAAATGTTCCATTATTGAGGCCTTCATTTGATTTGTAATGATAATGAAAAATGCAAATCCCAAATTTTGAATTGAAAAATTTCGTAATGGTGGAGAGTAACATTTTTTTTTCCCTCCAACTATTGAAGATACAACGTTTATTTACATTATTAAATGCATAAATTAGCCCGAGTTCATATTTCAATAATTTATATTATTTATTTTGTAGGGCAGGGTCCTTTCTGTATATCATCCACACACACACAAAAAAAAATGTCAATTTAATAATTGTAACATATTTAATTTATTGCATTTGTATTAAAAAGATAGACAAGTTATTTTTTTAAATAAACTATTCATTTTAATTTTTTAATTTTTTAAATATTTTATAAAAATAAATTCAAACTCTATTTCATAAAAATATTTTTAAATATTTTTTTTGTTATGTGTTTGGTTACTATTTGAGTGTAGAATTGTGAAAGTAGTGTGGAGTTTCGAGTTTTGTGTTTGGTTATGAGTTTTAAAATAATTTTTTAATTGAGTTTTATTTTATGTGTTTGGTTACGATTTGAGTGTAGAGTTGAGAAAGTAGTATGTAGTTCCGAATTATGTGTTTGGTTATGAGTTTTAAAAATCATTTTTTAATTGAGTTTTATTTTATGTGTTTGGTTACGATTTGAATGTAGAGTTGTTTTCAAATTTAAAATATTAAAATTTTAAATTAGTTAAATTTTTTTAATATTTAAATTATTTAAATTCTTACGATTTAAATTTTTTTGAATATTTATTTAATTTTTTTAATATTTATTTAATTTTTAAATTTTTTAGATTATTTAAATTATTTAAATTTTTTGAATATTAATTTTGAAAAAAATTTATTTCCTTTGTAGTATTTTCAATTAAAAAATTGATTAATGTTATTTTCTATTAATAATTAATTTTTTTAATTGAATTTTAAAAAGAGTTTGGTTGTTAATTAGAATCTTCAATAGTGTGAAAGTAGTGTGCTTTGTTATGAGTATTAACCATTTGAATTAAGTATTGAAAACTCTTTTCAAAACTCATAACCAAACAAATTTTCTTACTCTACATGTCAAATCAAACTTTCACAAATCAATTCCACACTCAATTCAAAACTCAATTCCATACTCTATCTAAAACACACGAACTCAAAATACAACTCATATTCTCAAATTATATTTCCAAGGCTCTACCAAACGCTACCAAAAGGTTTCTAGAGAGAGTTCTCTTTGTTTTTATATATTGTTTTGGGTAATTATTAGGAGTGTTCATGGACTTGATTGATCTGTCAAAACCGACCGACTCGACCCAACCCAATTCACCTCCTTTAAAGTAGTGTCGATAGTATGGGCAAACAAGTACAAGTAGAGATTTTTCAAATTCGCCGATGTTAGGACGGATGGCAGATGAGAAGCTACATGACCCGATCCGCCAACCCCTTTAAAAAAATGATGTTATATTTTCATGCTTTGTCTGTTAAAAATATATATATATATATATATATTTGGTAATAATATTAATCACTTATGAAATATGAAAGTTTAACCTTTATTTTAATTATAAAAAATTACTCTAAAATAATTCAGAAAAAGTATAAAACAGTAAAGTCCAAATTGCTAAATCAATCCACATTCACCCACCAACCCATACGGTCTGTTCAATAATGCAAATCAAACAATGGACAAGAAGATAATTTATCCTACTAATCCAATTGGATAGTGAATACCACACTAATTTGATGAGATTATTAATACAAATACTATTAGTCTTGTGAATCAAACATGGCCATAGTGTTTTGGTCATAGAAGAAAACAATGGATGCGTAAACGGTGATGAAGAACCATAAAAAGTGACCAAAAAGAAATTTAACAACAACTAACCAAAAATAATCACACAACAATGTCTACTACGCTTTGTATATCTTCCACCGCAACCTTCGCCTTAGGATTGATTAGATTGATGTTGATTCCACAACATCTATGTCGACTCAACGACCGTGCACAGCTTCGAATACCTTCGACACTCCACGCTTAAATCTCTGGATTCCACCAAATAATAACACTCTTGAAGAAAATCACCCAAACAACCCTTTGATGTAGATTATCCAACCATGTGAGTTTAATACTCAAGCAAGCATCAAAGGAAAACTTGCAAACCAAATTTCAAAATAAAATCCTAGAGCTTCCAAAACAGATCTAGCAAAGTTAACCCTAAAAGCAGGCTAAACACAACATTTATAGAAGTAGAGGCCGCGACGGTCGCTCGAGCGAGGAACCAAATACGCGTGGATTTCTTAAGTGCCTTCGCTCGAGCTAAGCTTCTTTTGCTCGAGTGCACAAAACAACTTCTTAGTATTTTTGCAGACAGAGCAAACTTCTGGGAGCACAACTTCTTCACTCGAGTCAGGACTTCTTCGCTCAAGCGAGCACGACACTGTTAATACCATGTTGGAAATGGTTTTGAAATTTTGGCCTACTTTGAACCAATATTGAGGTAGGACCCACGTACCTTTAGAGGTTGGTCTTATGTTGTGTGGTGATTAGTGCTGTTTATTTGGTTCGATAAAATCATTTATGAGCGAATGAAAAATTGACACCAATGAATTGGAGCAATTTGATGAATGTGAGTTTCTAAGCCCACTTTGCGAAGTGGCAAACCATCCATTTTTAAGCCCACCATGGTGGCAAAACTTTGAGTAAAGCCCACTTGAGGTGGCATCTTTCAAACCATTTTCAAAAGAGGCATGAAATTGAATTGTTCCAAGTCAAGCAAACTAGTCTATACTTGTGTGTGTGCGCATTACATAGTAAATTAGCTAAAAACCGGACCGAGATGCATATAATGTGGATAAGAATCACAAACATGGAGAATAGTACCGTGCTCCATCTTACGGATAAACAAGGTAGAATCATGGGCACTGGAAGAAAAACCAAAGTCACGAATGGTAGAGCTGAACTTGGCAAACCAGGCACGCGGAGTTTGTTTCAAACCATACAAAGCACGGCGGAGTTTGCAAGCCTTGTTTGATGGAACAGAAGAACTAGTAGGGGGTTGCATATAAACCTCCTCAGTGAGATCACCATTGAGAAAGGCATTCTTGACATCACCATCTCTCTCAAAAACTCAACTACACCCGTCTCTCTCTCTCTCTCTCTATATATATATATATATATATTCAATTCATCACTGATTGTTCTTCAATTTTTTTTTTTGTATTTTTGGTATTTAGTGAATTTTTTAAGATTTTTTTCACATTTTGTTTTTTACTTTTTAGGTGTATTTATGTTAGGTGTGTCTAAAAAATAAAAAAAAAATGCTTAAAACATTAAAAAAATTCAGTAAAAACAAAAAAACATGAAAAACAAAGAAGACCATCTAGAAGACTGTCATGTGGGAGACCATGCGGGAGACCACCATATGGAAAACCATGCGGAAGACCACCATGTGGAAGACCATGTGGAAGACCATTGGGAAGACCACTATGTAGAAGACCTTGACTGCACATATATAGAAGCACATTCATTTCATATTTATAAGCAACAAAATGCAAAGATGAATACAATTATAATACCATGATGAATGGTAGCATATTTGAAATGATCACTAGTCTATATTTTTATTAAACTTGACTTGAGCTTGATTCATTAAATTTTTATTAAAATCGAGTTTGAGCTCAAACTCGAACTCGATAAAATTTTAATAAACAAGTCTAAACATAATAAAAATCGACTCGACTCGACTCGTTTGTAGCCCTATGCAAGTTCAAGTCTAAGTGCATATTATACCCAAGGCTAGGCATTTTTCCCATCTACCGACCCTCCCAGCATCCTCTAATCCCTGACTATTGAGACTACAATAGAAAAAAGCACTAGTGTGCACAAACATCTATGATTCATGAGGCTTATAAGCGTAAACCCAAGAGAGAGATGTCATACCCCAACTCCAGGCCTTGGCCAGTTGTGGCCCACAGGGACAAAGCCCAAGGCACATTAGCCTGGTATCGGCTATATTTGTGCTCACCTCAGCGAAATTTCCACCCTTAGCCACCTAATCACAAACTCTCCAACTTCCCAAGGCGAAGACCATAGTCAAGCCCACTATCAGTCGTGTTGTGCCTTAGCACCAAGCCCAAAGGGGCTTCCTTGGTCTTGCTTGTGCAACCAAGGCAAGTCCATGACTTGGGTGAGTGGAAAGGGAGGCCCCTGTGCTCGGTTGGGTTGGGTCCCACACCTACACCATTCTTTCCTTTGGCTAGAAGCGTTGAAATGGCTCGATGCTTCCACCTTCACCTTTTTGGCTAGAGGCGTGCGGAATGGCTCCGACACTTACACCACTACCTTCCTTGGCTAAAAGCGTTCGGAATGGCTCCAATGCTTACACGATCCCCTCCTTGGTTTGAAGCATTTGGAATGGCTCCGACGCTTATCCCATCTATTTGGTTAGCATTCGAGTATGCCCAGTGTTTACACCACACCTTGTCGGTTAGAAAATTTGGGACGGGTGCCCGCTGTTTATTACCCCTTTCAGTTACGCGTGCAGCGTGTCGAAATCTTGTCTGAGACTTCGGGTGCATCGGTCACCATAGAGAGAGAGAGAGAGATAAAAGAACGAGAGTGAATGAGAGAATGAGAGGAAAGGATGCTAATGTTGAGAGATGAAAGAAGAGAAGATTAGGGTTTGGGAAAAAAATATCTAATAATATGAATCTATGAAGGAGATTGACTGTCCATTTTTTTTATAAAAAAAAAATTGTATAAGTGCGGGTGCTGGTAAAACTTGAGACCCGCTCGCAACTTGCAACCTAACCATATTGTGAACCCGCCCTTATAGGTTAGGATCATAACCGGTCAGTAATGATGAGATTACCTACGACCTTAGGTAGGAATTCATTAAAAATTAATAATATGGGGCCAGCTATGGAAGCAGAACTTTGAATTTTGTCCAATGAGTTGTGTATACATGGCATAACAAAAACTTTTCTCATGCATATAATAACTCACACCAGATAGTCATTTCGAATATATATATGATATATATACATATGTCTAGGATTATTCAAAAACAAAATTATATAATTTTTCTTATCAATTCATTCACTTGCACAAAAATCAATCACAGAATCATATATAAACGTAAGACTCACGAAAATGACAAAAGCTCATCTCATATGACAAGGTTGTGTTCGATTTTGTTTTGTGATTAATTTTTACATCACATTTCAGTTGTAAAAATAATGTTATATAGTTTGGTCAAAGAAAAACCTAAAAAGGTTTTGAAGTCAAGGGCACGGGGTGGGGTTTATTAGAAAAACACAGCTGGAGATGCAAGAAAATAATAGTAATCATAATAATAATGGAAAATTTAAAATAACGTGTACGAGATACATTGTATAGAGTGTTGCGTGGGACCCTTTTTGTTTTGTGTGATGGATAAAGTGAATATTTCTAAACCACTAAAAACTTTTTCATTGGCTAATTTTGAGAACATTGATTAAAAGTTAAAATGAATTTTTAATTTATTTTAGATCACATTATTTTTCATATAAAATAAAAAAAATTTAAAAATTAACTTTTAACAAAACACCCAATCATTTTTTGTGAAGCTGATTTATAGGAGATCTTTACGATTAAAAGGGTGCTTAGGGCTGGGCATGGGGCCGGTTTGAGCCATAGGGTGGATCGAGGTTTTGGGGTTGGACCGGCGGAGTACGTTGCCGGAGAGTCATGGCATCGTAGATCTGCAGAAAAGTGGTGGTGGTGGTGGAGTGGTAGTGATGGGTGTGATTGTTGTGTATGACAGTTTCAAAAGAGAGAAAGTAGAGAGAGAGAGAGAGAGAGAGAGAGAGAGAGAGAGGTATGGACTCTAGAGAGAGTGAATGAGTAAAGAGACTGAAGAGGTGCAACGTGCAGCCTGGGGAAGAAGAACTGGGCGGGTTAAAGTGTAACGGTTGTCTTATCTATATCTCTTTCGTTAACGACAACTTGACAAATACATTGAAATTTTTGCTCTCTCTCTCTCTCTGTATTTCATCTGGAGTATGACAGGTTGTCTAGGACACTACGTGAAAATTAGGGAAAATTTTTATATTCTCTGTGGAGGGTGCGTATGTCGAGGCCATTCTTTTCTTTTGCATGTAGTAGACACCCCATTTTTGACCGTCCTCAAGACTTGGACGTCACCGTTTGAACACTCGGTGATCATCCATGTTCGTGTTCGTCTCGAGTTCTCGAAGGTTTTGGCCGCGTGCCTTGCCTCAAGACCTCCCGACTTGTGTTTTTGATTCTGAGGGCGGAGAATGGCTTGATTGGACATCCCCACACCTCACCGGCCATGGCTTGAGGCCACCGGCCCTATTTTCTTGCCACCGGCCATTGGTGATGGTCGGTCGACATCTTTTGTGGTCGGTCGGCCATCTTTGTTGGCCGATTGGCTCTTTTTCTAGCCGAGACCTCTTCTTGGGAAGGCTTGACCCATTTGAACCCCTTGTTTTAGCTTCTTGAGGAAGCTTGAACCTTTTGAACCCTTGGTTTTAGCTTCTTGAGGAAGCTTGAACCTTTTGAACCCTTGGGTCTAGCTTCTTGAGGAAGCTTGAACCTTTTGACTCTTTGTTCTAGCTTCTCCAAGAAGCTTCAACCCTTCTAAGCTTCCAAGAGAAGCTTTCCCCTTTTGCACCCTTGTCTAGCTTCTCTAAGAAGCTTGACTCCTTTGCCTAGCTTCTCCAAGAAGCTTGGCCCTTCTACTTAGCTTCCCTTGGAAGCTTGCCCTCTTTGACCCTTTTGCCTTAACTTCTCCAAGAAGCTTAGGCCTTTTGCCTTGTCTATATAAGGAGAGCTTCTCCTTCCATTTCAAGGGTTGAAAAAAGTCTGATATATAGGATATATTTATCACTCTCTATATATCTCCTCTCTCTCTACATTGGTGTGGGTTAGAAGGTTCAAAAGGGTCTAATTCTTGCACATTTACACTACACCTCTTAGCCTAACACCTCCAACACCAACCTAAGCTTCTTGGAGGGTCTTGAGAGGTCCTAAGGTGCTACATTTTTGGTCCATAAGTCATGGAGTCGCAGCTTTGAAGAAGTTCATCAAGGGTGAGCACTATTCCCTATTTATTTCCCGTTTTTGCACCCACTTTTAGCCTTACTTGAAAGCATATTTTGGCTTTTTTATAAACTGAAAAAAGTCTTATTTTGAGCTCCTTTTGAAGTTTGTTTAGGAACACTTTTGTGTTTGGGGTCGTTACCCCCTCTTAGGCCTTGTTTGGCCCCTTTTTTGTGCATTTTTGGTGAGCTCCGGGACCACCTTGTGTGGACCTGCTCACCACTAAAATCTTGAGGGATTTCAGTGGTGAGGATGGTGGTTTGAGGTCCTAAGAAGGAGAGGGCCATCCCCTCATTGTCTTGACAACTTGCATTTTTGGCCTTACAAAGGAGCCCATACTTGCATGCTTCCAAGCTTTGTTTCAGGAATTTTTCAGTGGGTTTTAGGACCCCCATAATCCATTTCCAGAGTTGTCTTGGCTATGTTGAATGTCCTTCTTGCATGTGTAGAGTAGCCCTCTTATTGGCCTTTCAAAGGAACGCATCGTTCTTGCATGCATGGACCTTGTTTCTATGGGTTTTTGGGGCTTATTTGACATACCATGTTACTATTTTTGGCTGGTTTGGTGACCTCTCATATGCTTCATATAGGTGCAGTGTAAACCATGCTTACTAGCCTATGTTGCATGTTGTTTTGGCCCTTCATGTTAGCACCTTTTGGCCATGCCTTGAACTGATTTCATGCATGTTTTGGACTGCCTTAGCACTGTTTTAATGCCTCATGGTCGAATAATGCTTGTTATGCATGCTTGTAGTGCAATGTCCATGCCTAGCTTTGAGTTTTGAAGCTTCTTGCATGCTTGAATGGTAGTGTTTTCATGTTTTAAGGGTCATTTTGGAGTCATTTGGCATGCCATTTCAGATCTGGAACATGCACCATTGTATGCCATATTTCCTCCTTGCCATGCTTTGGTAGAGTTGCATTTTTGTGCCTTAAGCTTGGTTAATGCTTTGTGTATGCATTCCATGTATTTTGTTGCTTCACTTGCATCATTATGGCCACTGATTTTGGCATGCTTACGAGCTATCCATGTTAGTTTAAGTCCATCATCTCATGTTGTTGTATGCCATGTATGTTTACATGTCTAGGTTGTGTGCCTATTGCATATTAGATGCATTGCATAATCATGTTGCATTAGCCTTGCTTGCATGCTTAGGTTGCATTGCATTGTGCATGCATCCCTTGCCTCTTGATCAAGCATGATAGAGGTTGGGGCCTTTGATGTGTTTCGTGTGTGCATTTCATTTGATATTGAAGTTGCAAACTCGGTCTCTTAGGCCATCATGCATTGAAATGCATAATTGATGGCCTGAGGGTCGAGGGTCATACTCCCTTGAGTCCATTGCATGATAGGGAGTGTGTCCATACATACATTTGCTTGAAAATTCCATGCCATACACTGCTTGCCCTCTGCTGCTATCAACTGCAGGTTTCAGCGGAAGAATTGGCCGGCTGGCAGTGTTGAGTGCCGACCGGCAAAACATGTTTGGCCGATAGCACAAGTTTTGGCCAATAGTACCATTCTCGTGGCCGGTGGAATTGTGTTCTAGCCGGTGACATTCCAGGACACTCAGGTAGTGATTCAAAGCAGTTTTGGAAATTTGTGTGATCCTCAGAGGGGCGGTGTAAACAAAACAGGCAACGTGCTATGGCAATGAAGTTTCCGGGCGAGACAGATCAAGCATGCATCATCCACGCATCCCGAGGTAGGGCTGCGGCCACCTTCTTTCTGTATTTATTTCGTTAATTAATTAAGGGTCTATAATAATTAATTAGCTAGGATAGTTGATTTATTATTTGGCCTGTATATTCTTTTGGTCCCTCCAAGCGAGGGCGAATTGTAATAAGTGTGGGTGCGTGTGTGCATGTCTTCCAACCCCCGCTTCTTTCTCCCTTTTACTTACCTGCTTTTGATGGTTAGTATTAGGCCATGTTTAATTTAGCATACCTTATGCTATACATACGTGCATCCATTCATTTGTCTTACATGCACCGGGCTCGGCACATCATGCTAACTGCACTTGTATTTCAATTCCAAGTTGAGTACTTGTTAGTTGCAGCATTTCACATGCCATCTTTAGGATAGCCGAGCCTATTATAGTTGCATTTTGCATGCGTTGCATTAGCCACCTTAACATGAACTAGGATCATGCATATAATTACTAACTAGTTTCTGTTTTGGCTTGGAGTACTAGGTAAGTGTTTATGCTTTTGCATACCGCATGTGAGTGTTGCCATAATGGCATGATTACCATGAGGCTAGTTGCTTATGTGATATAACTGCTTTAATGCCTGTGGATGGAGGTTGAATTACCTAAATTGGAATGATGCATTAAAACTGCAAGTTTTAAGCCCACTTGAGGGTGGCAAAAATCTGCATTTTTAGTCTACTTGTGAGTAGCAAACCATTTTCAAAACAAACATGAAATGTTTTGTTCCAATTTTGGCGATTTGGTCTATACTTGTTTGCTGCGCGCATAACATAGTAATTCTAGGCTAATAACCGGAATAAGAGCATATAATGTTTTCAAAACAAGATATCACGGTTAGTAGTGGCCGATCTTTGATCGGGCGAGAGGGGGTGCTCATAGCTGACCTTTCCTAATCGTACCCAAGTTCCCGAGCGGAGGCAACTTTGGTGATGACGGACACGTGGCCTTTGGCACCGAGTCAAGGTTTTCTAAATTCTCCCAAAATAAAATATTTAGGTGGCGACTCTGTATCTGGCAAAGCAATCCATGTTTGGCACTTCTTTCAAAAAAATCTGTTTTCTCAAAACGATTTGCCGGATTTGGACTCTTTGGTTCAGATTAAGAACTGTAAACGAAAATGAGTCCAAACTGTGGTAGCATAAGTCCCTTGGGGCACGTCCACAGTTTCTGGTGACTCTGCTGGGAAATTTAGAGAGCTTGACTTGAACTCGTGATATCCCGTTTTGACTACACTTATGTGTTTCTTTGCATTGCATGTGCATTGGTGCGCCTAGGACACCGTGTTGGCCATCTGCTATTCCTGAGCGGTTTGCCGGAGGCTTGACTTTGTCAAAGCATACCATAAGGCTGACCGGTTGCGGGCTCTGCCAGTATGGGAACACAAACCCCGGTTTTACCGGGGCACCCTTTTCGACCATTCGACCTAGTGCATATTCGGAATCCATAGTGACCAGTCCAAACCAGGACAGGTTGCTTACCCGATGTTAGGTTGTTTGAAACCGCTGCGTGCGTAGTGAAACCCTAGCTCCTAACAAAATAGGACAGGGAAACCCTACCCCAACAATAGGGGTGTTTTGGCTCTCTTTTACGTGCTATGTGCTTTTAGAGTGTATCTCTACAGGGGAATGCGCATGTTAGTTTGCAAGTTTGGGTATCGGGCCCGAGGGCATCAGTATTTTGGACATCAGTTTTACTTGAGGGTATCAGTTTACAGGAAGAATTTTGGGGAACAGTGATCAGTATTGAGTACATTCGTTCCACTATGCTCATATTCGTTCCAATAAAATTGAGATCTTTGATCTGCTTTCTCTTTTGCTAGGTAGTCCCGAACTATAGCTTCGAAGGCTCCACTATCCCTAGGTACATTGGACTTGTCGATAGACTTTGTCGGTCGAGATTCAACAAGGGCAATCGGTGTTCCTTTGCTAGAGGTAGGTAAAACGCCAACAAAGTACAGATCATCAGCTCAATTTCTTCGGATCAGTGGTCACTATCCATCTCACCTGTGCGCAGTTAGGTTGAGATATCTATTTTTTTTTTTTTTTTTTTACCTCAGGGAGATACACCGGTTGCTCAGTTAGACCAGGACAATATGTCGAGTCTGGAAGAGATGGTGCGCCAACTCCAGGATAGTATGAAAGCCATGCAAAGAAGACGCTGCTCGCAGTCGCCAAGCAACAGTCAGGGTCATAGCCCAACAGGCAGAGACAATTGCCAGGCTAGAGCAGCAAACTGGAACATTAGCTTTACACCAAGCTCCTCCCCCACCAAGAGTTCTAATACCCGAGGAGACGGCGAGTGTCCGGAATGTCCAGGAGGATACAGACATCCCAACAGGGCCACCTCCGCCCTCGATCCTACCCCAACTATCTAAAGCGCCGATTAACCTACCGGATTCACCCTTTGAGTTCGAGTTAGACCCTATGGCATTAAAAGTGAGCAAGCTTGAAAAGATGTTCAAGAAATCCCAAGGTGTGAAGTCCATTCCGGATATTGAGGACGGGTATACCGACGTAGTTGTGACGCTATCGGACAGATTCAAGATGCCACACATCGACCGATTTGATGGATCTGGGGATCCCATGGTGCATCTCCGGTTGTTTTCGGACATACTAAGGCCGATGGGCCTCACCAGATTACAGAAGCTTTCTTTATTCGGCCAAACCCTGTCTGGGATAGCCGCAATCTGGTGTGCGAAATTAGAGAACTCTGTGAAACAGAATTAGGAAGAGATGGCTGAGGCCTTCAGTGATCAATACTCCTACAACACAGAGATTGAGGTCACAACTCGTGATCTTGAAGTCACCCGCCAAGAGCCAAAGGAGGGTTTTTCAGAGTTTGTGGCGAGATAGAGAGCAAAGGCCCCGATGATGGCTATAAGGCCTTCCGACAAAGACCAGATAAGGATGGTTATGCGCAACCTCCAACCCAAACTGATGCAGAAGATGATCGTGCTCCCCTTCCCTACTTTTCAGATCTGCATGAGATGGGAGTACAGATCGAGGACGCTATGAAGCAGGGCCTCATTGACCAGGAGAAGGAGCAGCCCAGGAGGGCGTTTACCCGTAGTTTGAATGTGACCACCAGCGGTGACGCAGCTACTAGGACTTCAGACGTGGGCATGGTCGCCACCACCACACCAAGAGCAACAACCCCCTTTGTTGGTGCATCCACTTCAAACCCCCGAACTTCAGACTATCTACCCCGAGGCAAGAGGGTTTTCACCCCACTCTATATGCTTTTGTCAAAAGCTCTAGGGGGCCTACTCATGAAAGGACATCTGAAACCGTTAAAGCAACGGCCTCTATCCGATCCTCTCCCTCCAAAGCATGACCCAACTAAGTACCGTGCTTTCCATCAACAAACCGGTCATGACATCGACGGTTGTGTCCGTCTCCGCCACGAGATACAAAATTTGATTGACAACAAGGTCATCGTCGCACCAGCTCAGTAAAGTCTATCGTCACTGGATCAGTGAACTTGGGGGATAGTACGAGTATGTGATCGGGGGATGAACCACCTGCGGGTGGCACTCAGTTTACTCCAGATGTGGCGTTTGGCACGCACTGTTTTAAGCATTTGTGAGTGCTAGTTTTATACTTTCTGACTTGGGTATTGGGTCAGTCTTGTGATTTTGTATTGAGTCAGTCTTTTCATACTGAGTCAGTCAAGTCTGTCTTGTTGTATTGAGTCAGTCCTGTTTTGTTAGAGTCGGGTGATTTCAGGGGTGTTACCTCGGGCATCACTTGCTTGTTTTGTGTTTGTCTTTTCGCTTTGTTTTGAGTCTGTTTCTGCTAGGGAGCCAGTTGTGCCAACAAATCTGAATGAAACAGCAGTAGTTTTCACACTCTTGTGTCTGCTTCCTCCTTGCGCCAGTTGTGCCAGAAGCTTGAATGAAATGGCAGTACATTCCACCTGCTCTTTTGTGCTCTGAAATTATTACATTGACCTAAGTTTTTCAAAACTTTTTCTAACACTGTGGTGAAAACGAAGAGAAAGAAATTCCTCGGGTTTTGCAAAAATTTGATCAATTGAGAGAAGGAGAGGTGTGCTAAGCCCTTAATGAATGAAATCATGCTTGTTAATGTGAGTACTAAGAAGGATCCTGGCTTGATCCAGATTGGCTCCACACTGTCTTCAGCACGAGCAATTTGTCGCTTTCTACAAATTTTCAAAAAAATATATATTTTGCGCGGTCCTACGAAGACCTGTGTGGAATTGCTCTTGCGATGTGCAGCTTAGGATCGCTCTCAACCTCGAGACTTGAGCCCTTGTTTTCAAACCTTGAACCACAATTCAGAATGTTCAACGGTCAACTAAAACATGAGGCTTGTGTGGCCAGATCAGAAGCGGCCCATGAACCAGGGGCGAGAAAGTCAAAAGTAGCTTGCAAAGCTAGATCAGAAGCACCCGTTGAACTAGGGGCGAAAGATGCCAGATTGTGCTCGAAGAGCCGAAGAACGATCATTCCACAAATCAATGAAGGTCAGCAAGAATGCCAAACCCCAGAAAGGAAGAAAAAACAAGGTATCGCTGAAGAACGACTGAGTTCCGATCCACAACACTAAGGGGCAAGTTCAGCCTCCATTGGATGGACTTCTGCATCATCAGCAAACAACAACCATTCTCCTGGATTCAGATGACTTCAAGATCTCAAAATCATTTAACATGGACAAAGCTACACTTTTACCCTTGAGAGGCTCGCTGGGCCGAAAACCCGGAAGGGCGACCCAGGCAAAAGTCAGAGCAAGAAAAAGAAGAAAAAGAAAAATGCAAAGAATGAAAAAAAAAAAAAGGGAAAAGAAGAAAAAAAAATGAATGAAGAAAATGAAAAGAAAAGATGAAAAAGAAAAGAATTGAAAAGAAAAGAAGAACAAAGCTTGCAAGGTTGAAAACCCAGAAAGGGCGGCCTTGGCAAAAGTTAGAGCGCAAAAGGAGAAGTTAATACCCGAGTGTACCTTAACCCCGAACTACGAGGCTTGATTCCCATCTTTGGGAAACATAGGTAACTTCATTCTGAAGTCCAGCCGTAAAACACTTCAAATTCGACTGTGTCCATGTGATGGTTATGGTCATCTTTGTCTTCTCTGTATCCGAGAGTTCGGTTGTGATCGTCACCACGAGGATCGACATAAAGCACTGCAAGATCATCCAAACAAGGGCAACTTTTGCCATTATTCACACAAGGGCAACTTTCGCTGCCATGCAAAGGTCCTTCAAACAAGGGGCAATTTTCCATTGTTATGGGTTCGAGGTCATGCATCTCAAGAGTAGGTTCCGTGCTCGTTGAGCAGTGGTTGTTTGCGAAAATAGTTTTTGAGAAGTTTTTACTGAGGTTGACTAATTCTCTCGAAAATTATTCCTTTTTTCCAAAACTGAACCATTTCTTGGACCTAAAACAGAAAAATTTTCAGTGCTTACAGCCTGACTTGCATGATTTTAAATCAGAAAATCGAACAAGTATGTTAATCTAACTTTCATGTTGGTCAAAATTGTTTTAAACCAAAACAAAAAAATGGTCAAAGTGATGAACTAGGGGCAGATTCGAGTCAGGTGTTCTGTCTTTCCCCTGTCGTCAACATATTTGCCAGAAGGGCACCCTATTCGCCAAGAAAGGCATAGCGGAAGCTAATAGAGAAAGCTCTCATATCCTCCGAGCAGCGAGGCATCAAGTCAAATGTGAAGTACGAACTAGAAGGGGGCAAGATATTCCATTCCCTTATCTGGACAGATCTAATCGCATCCAAACTCCCCAGCAAAGCATTGTCAACCAATGTCAACTGCAGATTTGCTACACACCCAGTTGTGGCGCAACCCCTTTGTGGGAAAGTTCACTGCTGTGCGCAGAAGAAAAAGAATCTAGCAGAATGCTAGGGTCAAGAGCCCGCAACTTCTTGTTTATCCACCAATCACCCTGGGGAGGGATGAAAAATGAGAGATTAAAGAATAGAGAGATGTGCGATGAGAGAAAAAGTGAGAAAAGGGCTTTTTCAGAAAAATAGAGATCAAGTGCCAGAGTGATGTGAGAATCGCAAATGAGGAAAGGTGGGAAGCAATACCCGAAGAAACTAGCTCCTCGTGCACCGAGAGGTCTCTCATCTTTGTAACACGTCTGTGTGTCATGTCTTTTGTTTTGTTTGTCTCGATTCTTGCTTTGAGTCGTTCCGAGTGTGTCTCGATGTGTTTAGGTTGTTTACCTTTTTGTTTTCTGTTATTGAGTCTTTTTCGTTGTGTTCAATTGTAGGCCCAATATCCGGTTGATAACTCATTTTCTCAATTTCAAAAATGATTTGTTGTGTGCTCAGAGTGTTGTGCCATTCTCCACATTTGTGCAAAAAAGGAATTTGTTCTTTCGAAAACTGTAGGGTTCAACCCAGGTCGTGTGAGAACAGTAAAATCAGGATCTATCTGAAGCTATATAAGTTCCGGATTGCAAAAGAAAAGAGGGAAAATCGAAGCATCTGAGTATGTTTCACCTTCAGCAAATTCTGTGATTGTACTCCGGATGTACCTCATGAGGCCTTGTCACTACTCTGAAGTATGAGTGTATCTCGACCCCAAACTTAAGCCTGCTTCAACTCAGAATGGCAATTAAAGCAGCAGCAGATGTTATCTCTCTCTAATATAGACAGGGTGTCCCCTTTTGAGCTGAGCGTGTTGCCAAGTCCTCTGAGAGGTAAATCGGAGGCACCAGAGTACATGTTTGATGCCCCTCTATTGCACAAAATGTGAACTTTCATATACACTTCTGTTGCATGCGTGCCGTGCATCGTTATGATTCATGCATAGAATATGCTTGCTTTCGATTCTGCATAGAATATATTTTGCTTTCAATATTGCATAGAATATGCTTTCCATGTTGCATAGAAAATGCCCCCTTACTTGCATAGAAAATGCATTTTCTCGCACTTCTTTTGTGCACCTCACTTGCATTGTCATGCACATCTCTTCATTTGCGTTGTCACGCACTTTCCACTTGCATTGTGATGCACATTTCAATCGCATTGTTATGCGCACTCTCTTTTTGAAACACCGGGATACGTCCCTACGTTTCTCTCTTTTCGAAACACTGGGATACGTCCCTACGTTTCTCTCTCTTTTCGAAACACCGGGATACATCCCTATGTTTCTCCTTCAAACACCGGATACGCCCCTATGTTTTTCGTTCCTTTCAAACACCGGATATGTCCCTATGTTTCTCTCTCTTCAAACACCGGATACGCCCTACATTTCTCTTTTCAAACACCGGATACGCCCCTACGCTTTCTTCCAAACACCGGATACGCCCTTATGTTTCTTTTCCTTCCAAACACCGGATACGTCCCTCGTTTCTCTTTCTTTCAAACACCGGATACATCCCTATGTTTCTATCCTCTTCGGTTAAAAGCGTCGAATACGCCCAATGCTCACACCATTCCTAAACACCGATACGCCCTACGTTTCTCTCTTCAAACACCGGATACGCCCCTATGTTTCTCTTTTCTTTCAAACACTAGGATACGTCCCTATGTTTCCATCCATTTTCTGAAATACCGGGATACGTCCCTATGTTCCTTCCACCATTTCGAAACATCGGGATACGTCCTTTTGTTTCTCCCTCTTTGGTTAAGAGCATTTGGAATACGTTCCAATGCTTATACCTTCCGAAACACCGGGATACGTCCCTATGTTTCTTTGCATGATCATAAGTTATGCTCGGCTTTGTGCATTGTCTTGCATTTTGCCCCTGCCTTCGGGCGCATATCTTTATCTGTAGCTTGTATGCTTTGTCTAAGTCTTCGGCCTTGTCAAAAATGGGTCGTCTCTGTGCTTTGACAATCACTCCCATCATTGTTATGACTTTCGAGTTCTGTCAAAGAGGGGCAACTGTAGACACCCCATTTTTGACCGTCCTCAAGACTTGGACGTCACCGTTTAGAACACTCGTTGTAAACACTTGTTTGAACACTCGTTGATCATCCATGTTCGTGTTCGTGTTCTGTCAAAGAGGGGCAACTGTAGACACCCCATTTTTGACCGTCCTCAAGCCCAGTCAATCAAGAAGGATTGGAGAGGAAACACAAGGGAAAACAGCACAACCTAAGCCCTAAATGGCCCCTCAACAAAGATAAAGAAGTAAGTGAACCTATATCATTTTATAGACCTCCCACACTCCAAGAGAGATATGAGGAGGGAATGACCATAAATCCTATGTTTGAGAGCGAACAACCCCCATATCACACAGCACTAATGTTTAATTACAATGTAAGTAATATAGGAATGGGACCTGGGGCAACTAAGTCCACAAATGTATGATAATCTTGCACTTGAAGGGCCTAGTTATCGCTATGGCGTAAACAGAGATAGGCCGCTTAATCAAGTAAGGCCTCATAATATAAGAGATCATGCCATGCCAAATTTTCAAAGCAAGCACCACAGCCTACGGTTCAAGGTCATAGGCAATTACCCTTCCATTTTGCATTAATACACACCCCAAGCCCTTGTACAAAGCAAAGACTCTAAATTTGAAACCCATCAAGACCATTAGGTAAAGTCAAAATTGGTGCGCATTAACCTAGTCTTCAACTCTTGGAAGGCAAACTCCCTTTGATCATTCCAAAAGACTCTGTGCTTTTAGTGTAAAAATGGTAGTTTGAGCCTTGTTTGAGTTAGGGGGTTGTTCACCCTCCTTCTCTCTTGTCTTGTAAGCATTTTGTGCTATCTTACAACCCAGGGGATATGGTGTTCAAAGACAACCGAGCCCCCATTCATGAGCCTAGGGACAAGTTTAGACCCAACTGGACTGGTCCTTATATTATCAAGTCTATCTGGTTTGGAGGGGCAGTTCTTCTCATGGACTTAGATGGCCTGAAATTTTCCTAACCGATCAACATGGACAAGTTGAAGAAATACTATCCCTGAGAGGCTCGCTAGGCCGAAAATCCGAAAGGTGACCTAGGCAAAAGTTAGAGCATGAAAAATTAGAAACAAGAAAAATTAAGCTCGCAAGGTTGAAAACCCTAAAGGGCGACCTTAGCAAAAGTTAGAGTGCAACAGGAGAGTGTTAATACCCGAGTGAACCTGAACCAAACTACGTAAGGCATGATTCCTATCTTTGGGATACGTAGGCAACTTCATCCTGAAGTTCGGCCATAAACACTTCCAACTCAACTATCCTGTCCACTTTGTTTGATCAGGCATCTTTGTTCATTCTTTGTAAAGCTCTTGTGAATGTTGTCTTCAAACCAAGAGCCAAATTTTATACAAAAAGCAATTATGATTTTCTGATCTGGGATTGTACATCTTGAGGATTGACTCTACGAGTGTCAAGTGGTGATCATGTTCAAAAATGGTTTTGAAAAGTTTTAATAAAAGTTGATTTTTCTTAAATTTTACCTTTTATAACTTGGACCTTGCCCCATCAGCTTACAGGGGGCTGATAAGATTCAATCTCAGTTTCAGTTATCACAGCCACAACCAAAGGAAGCGCTTAAAGTCATAGCCTACCTCACAAGAGCTACAAGAGCCTACCACAATCTAGTCCATATATATGATTTTTTTCACTCAACAGAACTCAATACACATTTCATTAATCAAAACAAACAGACTCATTTTCTCATTCCACTAATTACCCAACATGTTGCATACTCACATGGTCCTCATTTCTTTTCCATCTCAAGGAGCCATAAATCTAATAATCCTATTCACCAAGAACCTCAAAAGAATGGGTGTCAAGGTCAGCATACTCTCAAGTGTCTCTGCCCAAAATCGCAAGAAGTGTCGCTCGAGCGAAGAAGTAAAATTCTAGGCAACAAGAGTTTGAAAACCAAGCAACCAACATGTTCCAAACACAACCAATACAACGCAAAAGCCAAACTCAGGGACCTATAAGGGAGGTAAGACAAGAACAACAATATAGAATCATGAAACCCGAGTCTAGAATACACAATGGGCTGGATTTGAACCAGAATTGCTATAATATTGATGTTCTTCAGACGATGATAAGAGTTTGAGCAAGGGTGACTAGGGCAAATATAAATAAAAGAAAATAAGGGAAATAAAGCACACAGATAAATTAGACCTTGGAAAATAGTATATTTTTTTCTATAATTAAACAGACAACCACAAAAAAAAATATATGCAAAAGGCTAATTTTCTAGTAGTGCTATCACCATTTGCTATCGTCATCATCACCATAGCCACAGTCTGCCACTACCTGCCACCGCCATCGCAGCTATTTGCCACCATTCCTCAACAATCATTTTTTTTTTTTCATATCTCTACCAAGTTCATTTGTGATAACAAAGTTTCATGCACAATCTCTCTTACTTTGTATATGTTTATCTTTTCTTCTTCTTCTTTTTTTTTTTTTTTCTCTTGTTCTTCTCTTTCTCTCTCTGTTATCTCTCTTCCACTTTTCTTTGTTTCCTTCACATCGCACAATAAAAGTACACTATAACAGTGAAATTTCAATCAGAGAAATTTATCTAAGTAAAACTTCACTGAGACACATTAAGTGGAATTGTACTTAAAATTTATCATTTTAGAACACTCAATTTGATTTATACATTATTGTGTTAAACATTAAAAGTGACGTAATTAATGTAATTGACTCAATATTTATCTCCACTTGGCCATGATCTAATCATTAGAGAATTGTCTTAATCTATGACTAAACATGAACCACTTAACTCATTTATTTATTAAATCGTGAATAAATACATTAGTATTTTTTTTATAAAGAAATAATAAATATGTATGACAGTTTTTTAAATAAAATTAAAATTTTGATACAATTTTAAATATAAGGTGGCGTCAAAGGAGGAGAGGGCGAGGGTTAGGATTGTGAGAAACTTGGAGCATGTTAGGAGAATTGATGGAGACTTCATTGTCGCGATCAGAGATTTGACGGGAAGTAGAATGGAGATAGATCTTTCTCTTTTTCCTTTATTTTTTTTTAAGTAACTAGTGTGGCATTAAAGTTGGAATTAATTTGATTTTCTCATGAATAGTTTACACAATTTTCTAAGATAAATGGATCAAATCATCAAAATAAAACTCGTGGATCCAAACTGGACTGGACTGGACTGGATAATAGGGGAGCCTTTTTTTTAAACAATGTGTTCTATGTGTTTGATTACTCCAGAATCTAGAGCCATATGTCGGTACATATTAGAGAAGTACCCCAACCAGGGAAACAAGGGTCTGTATGGGATGAACCTGTTAGAAAAAGCTTTAATCGACCAATGGTTGGAGGTCAAGGTCAAGGCCTTAGCCCTCCAAGCTCAGACTCATGTTTCAGCTAGCATTTGTCCCGCGAATGAAGATCAAGCAGAACGAAGGGCTGATCAAGCAGAATGAAGAAAAGCTCTCAAAAGAGTTTAAGAGATAAAAACCATTAGCCAGTGATTTTGAAGTCGAAAACCAAATTGAAATCAATTCAACTTGGATTGGGAAGTGTTGTAAGCTACTGTCCAATACAAACCGAACACATATGTTGATTTAAGCTGGAATTTTGGCTTACAAATCAAATTTTCTTCAATAAATGGAGCGGTGTTAATCTTGTTTTAAAGATCAAAATGATGATTTGCATGTTTTGTTTTGAGATGTTAGTTAAAAATTTGTTTTCTACTATTTTTTACACGCTTTTTTAACTATTCTAGCATATTAGTTTTAGAATTGCAACCAAACATAGAAAACATTTTTTGTAAAAACCTTTTTCCACACAAAAAATATATATCTAGAAAACTTTTTTTCACCAAAATAAACGGAGCTAAGTATTTTCCATCAAAACAAATGATGCAAAAGTATGATTTGACCTATTCAAAATTTCTAATGTTAAACTTCATTTTATACAAATAAGATCTAAATAATTTGATATAATACCCCACTTATTACTACTTTTTTTTCCCTCTCTTTCTATCCCAAGTCTTTTTCTACACTAGGCTAAGTCAATGAGAAGATGATGGATGGAGGGTAGTCACTGTCGAAGAATGTCATAAATAAATAAAGAAAATTTTATTTTTACAAATATATATATATATATAACAATGATAATTTTGTAAATAAAAATACTTTATAGATGTTTAGTTTTAAAGTGAAATGTTCACGTTAAATACATCATTATCTATCGTCTTCAAGAGTTAACTAAAAAAATACATGAAAAAGTAGATCATTAAGAGAGATCAAGATGAATCTTGATGTAAAGGGCATCCAAGCTTGTATCCGAAAAGTTCTTTATTTTTTGTTATATCTTGTTGTACATTGATACAAAAATACCCACCTTTTATTTCCCTTTGGGGAACATATTCTGGATGGAATTTTGACAAGGCTAAAATCTATTTGCCAATTCTTCCCCTTGAAAACAAGAAAGCTTTGATTTCACGTGTTTTGACCAACCAAACACAGGACCACACGCCTCAACCCTGCGACTTCAATAAATCATGCCACAGCAGAAGCCGACAATGAAGTTATGCCCCTGCCACCCCATCTTCCCCCCTCTCCACCGTCGTCACCACCCCCACCACTGTTTCTGCTGCCACTTTGCCACCAAATCTAGCGACAAAGTTGTTGTTGAAGTAAACAACAACCACAACTTCGCCATTGAAGTCAACTCACCCACCTTCCAAACCAACACCAAAGGCTACACTTTCTCCTGTCGCGACCTCATTTGCAAAATCACCAAAATCCTCTCCTCCTCCGCCACCACAACCACCACCTTTAACCCCTTCTTCGAACTCTCCCACTACCTCCAAACCTTAACCCTAACCCTAACCCTAACCCCTTTTGATCAATTATCAAAACAAAAAAATCAATTATCATTTTGAATGTAATTTTTTTAACCAAATTAAAATAATTCAAAAAAATCAAATAACTAAGTGCATTCACATTAGCCTCATCAAAATAGTAAAAAGGTTAATTATAACTAGCAAATCATAAAATTCTTGCTCCATCAGGCTCAACAAATTATTTCTAAATTAACTTTTGGTTGAATTTTCTACAGTACCTCAACAAATTTGTTGAAGTATTATTCATTTAGTTGTTCAATAGTTCATTATTTTTTTGAGATAGGTTAATCTATTTTTTATTATATTTTCTCACCCATCAGACGTCCTCTAGGATGTCCCGATTTCCATTTCAGTTTTATTTCGATTTCATGCTCAAGACAACATACAAGGGTCGACCCTTCACAGATTGGTGTCGACCCTTGTGGACAGGAACAAGAGGCAGGTGTCAACACGACCAAGATTGGTGTCGACCCTAAATTCCAAAGAACACTTCCAAACTTCACTAACAGTAAGGGTCGACCCTTAGAAAGGCCGGTGTCGAATTCTAGAATAGAATTCATAGGTTCCCAAGGAACTCTTTAACAAGACAATGCGTGGACAAACAAACCCAACTTCCTTTCTCCTTTCTTCCTCTACCATTTTCTACTTCTTTGAAATGCAAAAAAAAAAAAAAAAAAAAAAATTTATTTTTTTTTTTTTTTTTGGCTTTCTCATGCCTTTTCTAGACAAGGACATGGATGATCGATCACTTCTATCATGCCAACCCCTCTCATCTGTCTAATTTGTTTTGTCTAGTATGACCCTTGCTTGCCCCCCTCTTCCTCCACCTCTTAGTACATATAATAATATACACCTATCTGTCTTTATATGATATGCAAATTATGTTTCATTTCACGTGGGAAAATAATACTCTCTTTTGATATATATGGTTTGAGTTACTCACTTTTATGGAGAATATTATTACACATATACTATACATGTTAACTTAGTGTCCTAAAGCACCCATTACAACATGATCCATATTTACATACAAACTATTGTGTTTCATTTCAAAAAAACAGATGTGTGGTCTCTAACTTTAGTAATAATTGTCACATGAGTAATGTTTTTTTTTATGACTCGGTATTTGACTCACTATACCGATCTGTCATATCGATGCGAGTAAGGTGCGACAGGGGAAATCTTGTCTAACGGCTCTAGAACAAAGGCCGAAAAATATGCGTAAACCCATAACCACAAGAAAAGGTTAGCAGTGTTATCAATAGTGCATGAACACATTTAGAAAGTGCAAAGCAGAAAGCATAGTATGTGAACAAATATAAAAAGTGCAAATCAGAAAGCAGAGTGTGAATAAATATAGAAAGTGCAAAGCAGAAAGCACAGGCGTGTGAATAGAGATACAAAGCAGGAAATGTGAAGTAGAAAGTAGAAGTGCAAAAGCAGAAAGTAGAGTGCATACCTCCCAGGAGCCCATGTCTATGTTGAAGGGGGGATCGGATCACCCTCTACTCCTAAGCTCGCTCAACATGGAGAAGTCGAGGGAGTTATTGTCATCTCCCCAATGTAACATAGGTGGAAAAAGTTGATTCATTTTGCATGAAACTGGTGGCAGTGAAAGCTAGAGAAAATGTCCTTTTCTTTTCTTAACCTTCCAAAAAATAAAATAGAGTGGAAAATCAGAACACGGAAGAAATGACAAAAAATCAATATGTGAAGTTTGTTCTCAGAAAGTATGATCCCTTGTTGGCAAACATGCTTGTCATTTGCTTGTATAAAACTTGAACAATCAAATCTTTTTTTTTCTCGTTGTTTTATTTGTTTTTTTTTTGTATTTGCACTTTTTATCAAGCATGAGGGCAATAGGAGGATTTGGAAATGAAGACAAAGACTTTCTTATTTTCTAGCCGCTCACCAACTCCTCCTCCCCCTCCATGACTTTGGTTTTGTTCTTATTTGTTTTTGCCTTCTTTTGCTTCAGCTCAACCCACCTATTTATACTAGATTTGTCCGATGTTCATCACTATCCTCTATTTAAGAACATTCGGACGTGTTTGATGTTATTCGTTATCCTCTATTTAAGAACATTCTTTTGGGTCTAGGAGACCTTAAATCCTCTAAAGGTGCAATTCCTTTGGTGTTTGTTGTGCCCGAACGACTTCTGATGGTCTGGTATAGCCACCTGCCTGTGTTTGCGGTGAGTTCCTCGGAAATCAATGGAGACGGTGGAAACTAGAGTTCAAGTGGTTGAGGCCTAGAACGCAAAGGTTCAGAATTTCCGAGACTAAAGTCTGGTGTGAATACCCAAGGGTGTATTCCCGGCTTGAAATCTGTATGGCAGCCCTATAGATTGAGATAACATGTGTGCATCTCAGTTCTGGATACTGAATCAACCTAGTCTGTCACCCTGTTAAAGATTAGGGAAAGTTGTGAATATCACTTCAAGAGTGCGCTTTGTGTCTCTGTCCCGTTGTGCTTGTTAAGTTTCCTTTGTGTATGTGCACGGTATTGTAGGTACGGTTCATTCAGAGGAGTTTGTATCCTCACCTTCTATGGCATGAGACGCATGAATCTCTCACTCAAGAGCATTCAGACGTGTCCGATGTTCTTTGCTATCCCTCACTCAAGAGCATTCGGACGTGTCCAATGTTCTTCGTTATCCTTCGTTTAAGAGCATTCGGACGTGTTCGATGTTTTTCGCCATCCTTCATTCAAGGGCATTCGGACGTGTCTGATGTTCTTCGTTATCCTTCATTTTAGAGCATTTGGACATGTCCAATGTTTATCACCACCTTCTGGTGCATGCACCAATCCTTTGTTTTCACGCATGTGACCCATTGGATTCTCGGTTTAAGCCTCATGTGTGCCTGATGGTTGCAATGCCATTCATCTTTTCGACGTGACGTGTGGTTAAGTTAGCATAATTTTCTTACATTCTTTCTACATTGAGATGTGGTTTGGCTCGTGTTTTCCATGCGTGGATTGTGTTGGTTGTTTTCCTTCTCTCCGAGTGTGAGATGGTTAGAATTGTTTTACTTCATTGCACTTCATTCACATAGCATTTGCATCCGAGTGTTTCATTGTTATTGCCACATTGCATGATCATAAGTTATGTTCTTGCATTTTTTTGCATTGCCCTGGAACTATGCTGGTTTGATTCCTTGCAAAGGGATACGTAGGCAGCCTGCGGGCGCAACCGTTTGTTTTGTTGACTTGTTTGTTTGTCCTAGTCTTCGGCCTTGTCAAAAATGGGCAAGTTCGCACCAATTGGATGGGTCCCTACATCATAAAGTCAATCTGGTCAAGGGAGCAACATTCTCATAGACTTGGATGGTTTGGAATCAGTGACAAGGATTCTAACTGCTCTGCAATCCTCAGAAGTAAGTATCTCCAAAGAGAATCATTGATGGATTGGCCCAGTAACAGATTGGCTTCTCACACTTGGAGAAGCATTATCAGAACCAGGGATCTTCTTAAAAAAGGTGTGAAGTGGTCAGTTGATAATGGCAAGAATATATCCTTCTGGAACGGCTGGTGATGTGGAGTGCCTACTATTGCATCTCATGATTTTAGTGTGGTTTGAGTGTTCCTTTCCTCACACGATTTCAGCGTGTTTGGAATTTATCTCAGGACGTGCAGAAACGCGACCTTAAGAGGTTTTCTCTAGACCTCTTCTCACGATTTCAGTGTGGTTAGAGTGTTCCTTTGCTCACACGATTTCAACGCGTTTGGGATTTATTCTTCATCCTCTTACGATTCCAGTGTGTTTGGAGTATGTTACCTCTTTACATCTACTACATTGTCCAGCACTCATTTCGCTTTGCATCCTTTGCTTTATCTCGTGACCCCGAACGATCTTTCTCCTTTTTTCACGATTTCAGCGTGGTTAGAGTATGTTCTTCTCGCAATTTTAGCCTTCATGTCTTGCTAACAGAAACTCATTTGTTAGAATGAAAAAGGAGTGGGTTCCCAAGAACACTTCAAATCCTAACTCTCACGGACCCAAGAAAGAATGGGTACCAAAAGGCCAACAAAAACTTGATTTTTGCAGGTGTGCTTTAGGTCAAAATCGTAACAACCGATAGTACCTCGATAGTGTGTGCTTAAGACACATGGTCGTGATAGAGTAATGTTCTCAACCCTTAAATCCAAAGAAGAGACAATTTCATTCACAACTCAATCGCTTCGCTCATTGTTTTTGTATTGCAATCTTTTCACTCAAGACAATACAAAACCACTCAAACTCACCTCAACTAGTGGTTGGGCCCCACTTTAATTTTGAATTTTAAAGTTGCCGAAAAACCATATTTTCCAACAGTAAATTGTGTTGCTCTTGTAGTATTTACGGAAAGGAAAAAATATACAGAAAATTATAATTCAGTGTAATTTTAAAAAAGTAAATATAAATACATTTAAAAACTTATATTTTTAATTATTAAGATTAATAAAATTTATCATTAATTTGTAATTATTTTTTTATATTATTGACATAATTGGTTTTTCTTGAATGAAATTCCTAAAATTAATTTTTAATGATTTATATTCAATGGAATGAAATAAATCAAATAGAATGTTCATTTCTTATGTTGTGTTTAGATCATAAATTTGAATTGAAATTTGCAATGAGAAAGAGAAATATAAAAATAAATAAATAAATTAGTTTATATTTCATTCATATTATTCACACATTTTTCTTTTTTCTTTTCAAATTTATATCTAAATTCATGATCTAAATACTACCTAAAGATCAAGTGAAAATTACACATAAGTGGCGTTTTGAAAAAGAGAAATGTTTGGGACCCCTTTTTTGGGGATTTCATGACCCCCATTTGATCTTGACCCTTGATGTGTGTGTAAGATCTACTCATGATGTGTGGATCCCACATTATGAGTGGCTAGGATGAGAGTGAGGGTTGTGAGGGTCATATATGTATGGGAGTCTCTATCACAATTGTTTGAAAAAATATTTACAGATTAGTGAAAATATTTATGAATTTAATTATTAATATTTATAAACTTTACCATTAGCTTGTTTTTTTTTTTTTTTTGAAAAGATACACTCAGTTGTAGTTCTCCCAAAGATCAAAATGCTTAATCAAGTTTTGTATATAAGTTCCCTTTGAGTCTCATTTTTGGACCTTTCGCCACCCTGAGCTGAGTTTGAACCAAAAAAATAGGGGAGGGCATGCATGCCCGGCCGTTCCTCATTGAGGGCCGACCGTGGCTTGTGATGGCTTGGCCAGTTTGGTGGCCGAAACACTGTTTCAAGTGAGCTTGCCACTATCCATTTTGAAGATATTTATCTCCTTTTGGGCTCAAATTCAGTAAATATGAGGTCCAACCTCTATCTGAGAGTCACAACTTAGATCTAATAATAAAATGCACATGTAAGTGACTGATATCGTCTTAGACCGCTCGAGCGCACATTTGGTCACTCGAGCAAACTTTTTGATATTGCAGATTTTTCGTTGAGGCTCGAGAAGTCGCAAGCATGTCTTGACCGCCGAGCACACATTTATGCGCCGAGTGAACATTTCTCCGCTTGAGCGACATTTCTACTTCAAGATAAACGCTTTTCTACTCGAAAGCACAACTTTCTCGCTCAAGCGCATACCTCTCCTTCAAGACAAACCGCTCCTGACGAAAGCACAAACTATAAATTGGGTTGAATTCAGATTCAAACACTCTCATTCTCACAAAAACAAATGAGTGAATACAATTACAGTTGAATGGAAGTTTGTCCAACAAAATTGCCGAACACAAAATACCTAACAATAATGACTGCTTTTTCATAATTGTTTTGTTGTTATTTAGTCGCTTCAAAATGAACATAATGTATTACACATGCCATTATCTTTGATGTTTACATCCATCGTAGCTTGCCTTGTGTTTTAGAGTTTTTGTCGCTTAGGTTTCAAATTTTTTGCCCCACTTTTCCTTAAAAGAAAGCAATCTTTGTAAATTTCAAAATATATATGTAGTCGCTTATCTCTTTCAACATTTTTGGTTTGGGACCATGAGAAGCTTGTGATCATACCTGACCACTACATATTCATGACTGACGAACCGGCAAATCATAATGTTGATATTTTAAGGGATTTTTGCATGGAACAAAATATCAAGTACTTCTATGATATTAAAGATCTTGGGGATTTCAAGGTACAATTTTTGTCCTTTTTTTTACGTTAACTGCTATGATATCTTGCTCGCAGAGCTTTTTCTCACTCGCGAAGAGGATTCGAATACAGACTTTTGTGGCTCGAATCCACTTCTTGATCTTCATCTCCAACACTTCCCATTCGAGTCTCTGCATATCACCAATGCTCAATTTCTCGATTCCGAAGCCGCCGAAGCTCAAGGCCCATAGCGGATTTGCGAACACCGCCAGAACTCAACACACTCGTGGAAATATCCACCGAGATCATTCTCCGCGATGCTTCGGAGATCGTAAATCGCTTATGATGGAATCAAATCGATCTCGCGAATACTAGTAGTAGATTGATACTGGGAACTACTACTACTCCTACTACTACTCTCCAACATGAAACTCCACTTCAACCTCCTTGCTTACCAATCGAATCTTCAAACGAGTAATCTTCTTCGAAAATCAACTCCAGGCCATCAACTCCTGAGTAGATCGAACCAATTCGATTCATCCTCTATGATGGGAAGTCGACACTCGACTCACATCACCCACTACCGCAAATGATGTCACACTAGAATCAGAATAATGCATTCATGTGCAAGGTTTTTGCCTCTAGCCTTGGTGAGCACGGCCTCCTGTGGTACGACAAGCTTCCTCCTCAATCAATCTATGATTGGGCTCAACTCTCCAAGGCATTCCTCATACAGTTTGTTTCTAATAGCCGAATCCCGAAGGGAATGGACTCTTCAATTAGTGGTCTGAAGTATTTTTGTTATGTTAATATGTGTTTGAGTGTACATGATTCGTAAACCGAGACTCAATTTTCTGTGCTAAAGAATTTATTAATTTAGTTAGTGTAAGAATACTTCAATAGAGATGGTAAAATGTGTGTGGGGGGAAGTGGTTTTGGAAATACTTTTCGGATCCTGGAAGACGCTCTTGATCCTCACCGTCACCGAAGGACAAACACTCCGTCGGGGTGCCGGTTAGCACTGACGGCAAGTCGGCTTACACTCAAGAAAGCTTGTTTTACTAAGTTTAGTGAAGTGATTCTTACATACCATCCCTAGAACGCCGCTTCTATTTATATCTATTCCTTCCGAGGCCTCGGCCCGGGCCTCGCTTTTCAATCATTACCCGCTCTTCCATTCGCCTTGAAGATCCTTTCTCAATCGGCTTTTGTATCACCGCTCGACTCATCCTAGTCTCGCAGGGTGCAATCGGTTAATGTCAATCTACTAAAATATCCCCCTTCAGACTTATCCATTTATTCGACTCCCACAATTGCCCCCTGAACTCCCTATTGACAGCAATTAATCGGCGTGTTTGGTCTAGAATTCGAAAAGCTTAGCATAGATCAAAGGCTTTATGCTCCCTAAGGCGTCAGGATGTCGGCGACACCCTTTTGTTTGTCATTATACTTTCCGCCCCATTCATGTGTCTTACATTTATTGCGATTTGAAACTTCATTCTTTTGGGTGAACATTTCGCCGATCATCTAATACATTTGGATCGCTAGCGCGCATCTCTTATTCATATCTTCTCGCAACTTTCGACCGCTTGCCTTTGCCTCGCCTCCTCGTAAGTCTTCTTCCCTTTCCTTTGCGATCCTACTCTCTGTTTATTGTTTTTGCTTTTGTCGAATCCTTGGGCTCCCATCGGAATGGCTAAACACTTGAAAGACCTACTTTCCGAGAGTCGTATTTCTGGATTCCGGCGACATTTTTCCATCCCCGATGACGTCCATTTGTCTCTTGTAACGGACAATACTCTAGATATGGAGAGAGAGGATCAGAGTACGATCGTATTCTCCCCTGCCTATTGCAGAGGGCGGAGTTCGCTTCTTACATCCATTGCTTAGGGCCGTTCTTCGCTATTGAATCGATTCTTCCCAACCCAATGTAAATTTCTTCGAATCATTACGGGTTATAGAGTTTAATCGACGCCTTAGGATCAATCTCGAATTCGCCATTCAAGATCAAGCCACGCTTTTAGCCAAATCTTCGGCGGTACTTCCTCAGTACAAGGATACCGACCATCATTTGGTGACTATGCTTGCGCTCGTAAGAGGGTTGATGATGTAATAGTCAATATCCGAGGTAATCGAGTTCGCCAAGGCTAAGATCGCTTAGACCCCATTCCTGCATATAAGGGTGATCCAGTTACCACGTAGTATCTTATGTTTGTCGATCTATCTTTTAATCCGCTTCTTCCTCGGCTTTCTTATCTTTTGCAGATAACAAATTGAAGGAGATCCCGACGCCGCTTGATGACGCGGTCTTAAGGGACATTAAGATTGCACTCGACTACTGGTCGCCCAAACGCAAAAACAAGGAGAGCCACCCACATTTTAATTCCGACATTTAACCCACCTATACCACATTCTCCATGAAAACATCCCAATTCCACTCGGCGATCGAAACCTCTCGCTCTTATCTTCCCCAGCCATAAGAACCTTAGGCGATTGGTCTCAAGCTTCGATTCGGCAAGACGCAGAGCCGGTGATAGAGGTGGTTGTCGACCCAGAGAATTCACTCAAGAGGGCGAAGAGGTTGACGAGGCCGCATGCTCGACGCTCGAGGTCACGGACTAACCAGCCTTCCTCACCATCCGCTGCCCGGGCGAGTTTTCTTCGTGGATATTTTCACGAACTTAGGAGATCTACCCATGAAGTTCTTCTGAGGCATGGCAAAGGAAAGCCTTACGCAGATGGCGCCAGAAAAATGTCGAGCGGATGGTCGCCAAAAAGGCCGAGGTCACGAGTCCGATCCCCAGTTGACTAAGGCCTCTGTACCCATTACTGAAGGAACGGCTCAGGTTACGCCGGTTGAAACGGAAAGAGTCGTTGAACAGCAGGCCGGCGAAGAACAGCTGACCGCGGAGGGACGCGGCCAAAAACGTAGCGCTGAGGAGGATGCTAGTTCAAAAATTAGTCCTAGTGATAAGCGGCCTCGCCTCGAGGAATCGGACGTGGTCGCTCCTTTTGTTATTCAGCCCAGGATCAGAGATACGTCGATTCCTTCCAATGCTTCAGCCATTGAGGATCTGGTCGTTGCGTTGAGCCTGGCGGCTTCAATTTCTTTGTCGGCTGATAATGCAACCTTTTGCGCCGTTTGATATTATGGTCGTAGTTCTGTGCGTAGTCGCACTCTTGGTAGGTGATTTCAAATTTGCTTAAATATATATTTTTAGAGGTATGTAACGATCGCATGTTGTTTGCAGACCATCGACAGGATCACCGACTTAGGCCGCCAGATGATGCTTCTGGCGTAATCGACCGCTTGCAAAACGTATGGACGGTCAGAAGAGTAGGGCCGAGTTCGAGAAGATGAGAGCGGCAATAGAGAGTGCACGAGCCGAAGCGGAAAAGGTGAGGGCTCGTACTTCCGAACAGCTTCGTTTTGACGCTGAGACCAGGGCAAGTGCGAGTGAGGAATCGCTCAAGCTCTCCAAAGACGAACTTGCCGAGGCGAAGAGTCAGTTGGAGGAGCTCAAGGCGGCCCAGGGGAAAGTCGAATCTGGTGCTTTTGAGGCGGGAAAAAGAGCCGCCTTCACGGAATACGTTGATAAAGTTCCCAAATTTGAGAATCGGGGGTTCAAACACGGGTGGCTCAAAGCCCTTGCTGCCGCTGGGATTACATTGGATGTGCCAATTCCTTACGAGCAAGTGGATGTTGAGCCCCTTGAATCCCGAGGAGTGATCTGGGAGGTGTGTCCTAATTCGTTTAGTTTTTTTTTTTTTGAATTTTGTTTGTTAGTGTTTTGTTGGTTCAGGGTTGTTTTCATGTATAAATTGGTTACTATCTTGTGCGCAATTTATCAATGAAAATTTCCTTGTAGTTTCATTATTATTTGTACACAATTTGTGTGGTTATGTTAATGAAACAATATTGATTCGTCTTTCTTGTATATATAAATTGGTTTCGAATTATGAACTATCGATTTGTGAGCGGCTGGGGTACATGAGCCGAATATATTGATGAATCTGCCCCAAAGTGTTCTCGCAGACTTAATCGATTCGAGACATTTGGCGATTTGTTTAATATATTGGTGAATTTGCAGGGGTTAACATGTATACTCCATTCTCTTTAGTTCTTTCTTCGATGCCTTAACACTTTTGCTAACACGACAAACGATATTGTATGTACGGTTTATTTAGAAGAGACCTAAACAAAATCGACACGGAAAACCGAATTATGACCTATCGATTTGTGAGCCGCTAGGGTACTTGAGGCTAATATATTAATGAATCGCCTTGCCCTGTGGTTCTCGCAGTTAGATCGATGCGGAGCCGGGGGGTACTCGAAATTAATAGATTGATGAATCGCCTTGCCCCAAAGCGGTTCTCAGAAGGTGAGGATCGATGCAGAGCCTACGGGTACTCGAGCTTAATAGATTGATGAATCGCCCCTTGCCCCAAAGCGGTTCCTCGCAGTTAGAATCGAGCCGGAGCCGGCGATGTTCGAATAGATGGTAAAATCGTTCTCGCCGCCGACTCGGCCAGAGGGCGATTCAAGATCCCCAATTAATGAGATTGCCTCGATTGTTGCCGCCCGAGGATAAATGAACAAGGGTACATCCTTTATGAGCTTGGTATGCAACCGACTCGAGCTCCGGAGGAAGACTGATTATGAATGTTGAACCGACTCTTCTTAACAAAGAAGGGGAAGCGAAGACCCTAGCCGAAATGGGCGGAGATATGAACCGAGGTGGTGAACCTCGCAGACAGAAGTAGGAGTTCCAGGTCGAGAGGCGCGGCCTCCCCGACGTCAGAGATCGCCAGCGAGACAAGCGCCGCAGGTAAATCTCCACAACCCCGAGTCGAGAGGAGGTCCGACGCGAACTGCGTCTTAAGCTTTGCGGTATTCGTGAAGAATAGACCCATGACGGAGGCGACTCGATCGGTTGAGACCCAGACGTAGCGGTTGACTTTACACAACAAATATTTGCCCATGAGGTTCAGAGATCGATGCTGGGTCGACAGAACTACGAGGTGTTTCGTGAGGGCATACTCGGCGCAGTGAAGGGGCTTTACACGCCACGGTCGGCATGATCGCTACGCCTGGCCAAGAGATGGTGAAGAAGGAAGAACGTATTCGAAGTTTGGAGGCCCGCGTGGAGGTGGGCGAGCGGGAATTAAAGAAGGCTAAGGCGGCTCAAGACAACCCATCACACAACCCAAATGTGGAAGAAAGGGTTACTAGTCGGCTTATTAGCTCCACACTCGCTGATCGAGGGACGACGAGTATGTTCGAGATAGAGAGCGCGAAGGGGAGGGCCCATGAAAAAGGTTTCCATGAGGGCCGAAAAGTGGGGATCGAGAAAACCATGGAGAAACTGGCCGAAGAAGTGTGCCGATGTGAAAACCGTGGGTTTCGACATGGTTGGATCAAGGCATCCCAAGCCACTAAGCTCTTCGGCGTCAGAATTGATTTGGCATCACCACGCCACAAAGAGGAGATTTTCCATTTTCCGCTTTTGAAGTGGCGAAGAGCGAGGATGAGGGTCACGCCGTATGAGTGTAGTAGTAAAATTGGAACGCAGGGTGCGTTCGAAACTATGTAACTTATTGTTTTATTGAATAAAGAACGTTTCATTATAACCGCTTTTGTGGTCATTCGTATTCGCATATGTGTATTTTGTGTTGTCTAAATATTGTCCCACCTGTAGTCAAGTATCCGTCCTACGATACACACTGCTTATCGGCAGATCTCGCACGATCAGATCGACATTTGCGACGGCCGTTAAGGTTTCAACGGCTACTTATCTTTGATTTAGGTCAAGGTATGGATGCTTGGCTAGTTGGATTAGTGGGTCGGTGGTCGTGGCGAATATCAATCGACGCCGTTTTATCCATCCAACGCTTTTTGGCTAATAAAATTTTCTTGGGATTGGGGCCTCGAGATCGCGTCGTCATCGAGAATAAAGAGTAGGTGCTTAGACCAATAATCCCACTTGTGGGATGGTGATTTTGGTTATGGAGGCTCAGACTTCGTCAAGTTTGGTTTTGAAATGGCACGCAGCAGAAACCTAGTCGAGGGGGGTTAGTTCGCCTTTGGAGAGTTTGAGATTTGTGAGCTTCCAAGTTGTCGGCTAAATCACCGAAAGGAGAGTCAACAACGGTCACGCTCATTCTTCCTTGTCCCGATCTTCGCTTGACATTGTCAATGGTATCGTGGAAGTTTGGCGCTATGCAAGTCGTGGGCTTAAGCACGATTGGTTCAAGGTATTGCATGCCGTGGAGGGTTTAGGGCGACGGTCGCCGATCCGCAATGTTGCCTTTACCTGCCTTTGTCCTTTTTTTTTTCTTTCGATATTGTAATGCTCGAATGCGAAGTTGTGTTTATGTAACAACTATTTGATCGAATAAATGGTTTTATGTTCAAGCTATCTGCCCGTTATTCTGAATTTCGCTTGTGTACTAACGCACATTGCTTCTAATGTATGATCTGTTCTACTGTGTTACATAGGACTAATCATCAGATTGTTTTGTTCATGCCAACGCTTGCTCCAATTCGAGACTCAATCGCCCTAAGGCGCTATGCGCCAAAGGGCGCCCAATCCGGAGACTTAATCGCCCTAAGGCGTGATGCGCCAAAGGGCGCTCCGAACCCGGAGACTTAATTTGGCTAATCGTGGCATCCACGAAGCGCGCTCCGAATCCGGAGACTTAATCGGCCCTAAGGCATCATGCGCCAAAGGGGGCTCCAAATCCGAAGACTTAATTTGGCCAATCGTGGCATCCACGGCGGGCGCCCAATCCGAAGACTTAATCGCCCTAAGGCGCTATGCGCCAAAGGCTCACCGAGACTTAATCGCCCTAAAGCGCTATGCGCCAAAGGCTCAATCCGAGACTTAATTTGGCCAATCGTGGCATCCACGGCGACGCTCAATCCAGAGACTTAATCGCCCTAAGGCGCATGCGCCAAAGGGGCTCAATCCGAGACTTGTTGGCCAATCGTGGCATCTACGGGCGCCCGAATCCGGAGACTTAATCGCCCTAAGGCGCTATGCGCCAAAGGGGCTCCAATCCGGAGACTTAATCGCCCTAAGGCGCTATGCGCCAAAGGGGCTCAATCCGAGACTTAATTTGGCCAATCGTGGCATCCACGGCGCGCCCGAATCCGGAGACTTAATCGCCCTAAGGCGCTATGCGCCAAAGGGGCTCAATCCGAGACTTGTTGGCCAATCGTGGCATCCACGGCGGCGCCCAATCCAGAGACTTAATCGCCCTAAGGCGCTATGAGCCAAAGGGGCTCAATCGAGACTTAATTTGGCCTATCGTGGCATCCACGAAGGCGCCCGAATCCGGAGACTTAATCGCCCTAAGGCGCTATGTGCCAAAGGGGCTCAACCGAGACTTAATTTGGCCAATCGTGGCATCCACGGCGGGCGCCCGACCGAGACTTAATCGCCCTAAGGCGCTATGCGCCAAAGGGGCTCAACCGAGACTTAATTTGGCCAATCGTGGCATCCAGAAGGGCGCCCAATCGGAGACTTAATCGCCCTAAGGCGCTATGCGCCAAAGGGCACTCCCAATCCGGAGACTTAATCGCCCTAAGGTGTCATGCGCCAAAGGGCGCCCAATCCGGAGACTTAAGACTTAATTTGGCCAATCGTGGCATTCCACGGCGGGCGCCCAATCCGGAGACTTAATCGCCATAAGGCTATGCGCCAAAGGGGCTCCGACCGGAGACTTAATTTGGCCAATCGTGGCATCCATGAAGGGCGCCCAATCCGGAGACTTAATCGCCCTAAGGCGCTATGCGCCAAAGGCTCAATCCGAGACTTAATCGCCCTAAGGCGCTATGTGCCAAAGGGGCTCAATCCGAGACTTATTTGGCCAATCGTGGCATCCACGGCGACGCCCAATCCGGAGACTTAATCGCCCTAAGGCGCTATGCGCGCCAAAGGCTCCGACCGAGACTTAATCGCCCTAAGGCGTCATGCGCCAAAGGGGTCTCCGAATCCAGAGACTTAATCGGCCCTAAGGCGCCATGTGCCAAAAGGGGGCTCCGAATCCGGAGACTTAATTTGGCCAATCGTGGCATCCACGAAGGGCGCCCAATCCGGAGACCTAATCGCCCTAAGGCATGCACCAAAGGGGCTCAATCCGGAGACTTAATCAAGGCGCTATGCGCCAAAGGGCTCAATCCGAGACTTAATTTGGCCAATCGTGGCATCCACGGCGGGCGCCCAATCCGGAGACTTAATCGCCTAAGGCGCTATGCGGCAAAGGGGACTCAATCCGGAGACTTGTTGGCCAATCGTGGCATCCACGGCGCCCGAATCCGGAGACTTAATCGCCCTAAGGCGCTATGCGCCAAAGGGGCTCAATCCGAGACTTAATTTGACCAAACGTGGCATCCACGGGGCGCCCAATCCGGAGACTTAATCGACCCTAAGGCATCATGCGCCAAAGGGGCTCAATCCGGAGACTTGTTAGCCAATCGTGGCATCCACGGCGGTGCTCCGACCGGAGACTTAATCGGCGCTAAGGCGCTATGCGCCAAAGGGGCTTCAAACCGAGACTTAATCGCCCTAAGGCGCTATGCGCCAATGGGGGCTTAATCCCGGAGACTTAATTTGGCCAATCGTGGCATGTGCTCACCGAATTGACATATGATTTTGAGTGACGAGGAAAACGGTTTGTATTGCAAAAGCGAAATACATTTACAAGTATCGAGCCCACAGATCGGGTCAAGGATAGAGTTTTCATCGAATTTCTGCAGGCGATTGGGGAGAACCACGATTTCTTCAATGCCGTGTTGTTGGGAAACGCAGGATCTTATGGTAGGTGCTTGACGGCCTTCATGATATGTAGCCGTTCTTCGTGATGATGGCATTATACGGTGAGGGAGCTTCACGACAGAATTCCATTTCGACCGCTCGAACCCGCCAACAGTAATGTGACCTTGCCCAATGGATATTCGATTCGTGACAGTTTAACAAAGGTGAGGCGCCGAGATAGATCCGCCTCGCTGAGTCCGAGCTTGATGAAAGTCCGTAGTACATGACCTCTCAACTACTCCTGGTCTATGAGAGTTCTTTCAATGAAGAATCGGTTTATGCGTTAATCCAATGCCTAATGGATCAATGTGTGAAGCCATTGCGCCATTGAGGTCGGAGTCATTGAAGGCAATTGTCGGGGCCTCTTCGGACTGGTCAGACGAAATACGATGCCCTTGTAGAGTTGGATGCGATCGAATTGTGTGCATGGTCAGTGTAGGCAGTCAGAGATTACATGGATCACGCCGAGTGGAGGAGAGTCCGCCTCAATGCTAATGCCTTGGTTGACTTTCCCTATTTTACATACCGCCGCAATCGCCGCCTTGCACCGCTTCTTCCAGTGATCTTTAATGCGAGTAACTTCGCTTCATGGCCGTGATCTTTGTGATATTCGCACCTTCGTCCGTCGTCATGTATCGGGTGGCCCCACCATCTTTGACGCACCATCCAAGAATGGAAGGTGTTGATTTTAGTCATTACCGCGTCATTGGCTCGATAGCCTGCGTACTTTTTGTCGTCCGCTACCGAGCATCTACTGTCGACTTGCAATTGTTCATTCGTTGGGTGGGAGCATTGATCACTCGATCGGCGAGAGTCCCATCTTTTGTGTCGTTTAGCACGTTGTCGTGGCTCAGGGCTCAGAGGTGACATGGAACTTATTGGTTGAGCAATTTCAGGAGGTGCCGGTTTGGTGGACACTTGTCTGGCTTTAATCCTGAAGGCATCATCTTCCACCTTGCAATACTCTTCGACTTTCTTCATCAACGCCTAGACTGTTTTGGGGGGTCTTCTGGTCAGGGAGTTGCGAAGAGCACTGTCAGGATGTAGTCCCATTTTGAAGGCGGTGATGGCCATGGAGTCATTGCAAGCGTCATCAACGAGATTGAAGCACTCCCAATATCGCGCCGAATATGCTCTCGCTTTCTCCGTTGGATTTGCATAGCCCGTAAAGAGTCGGCCTGCTTTACCAGACTCGCTGGTGATGAATCGCCCTAAAGGATTTTTGTAATTGATGGAAACTTTTGATCGGCTTGCCCAACTTGTAATACCATCTCGACAAATAATGGCCCCAAGTCAGGGGAATATTCGCACATGAGGGCTTCATTGTCCGATGCAACGCCATGTCCTCGCTTGTAGTGACGATATGATTAGTGGGGTCTGATTTTCCGTCAGAGGGTAAAAGATGGAGCTTTTGAACTTCTTGGGCAGACCGCCTTTGCATTCACCGCCTTGCAATTGCCGGATAAAAGGATCGCGCCGATCCTCTTCGTCTCAACCGCTTCTCGCGCTTATTCCTTATGTGTGGACTTTTTTCGAGGAGCCGAAGTGTCTCGAAGGCCCCTTGTTATGCTCTGTGGATGATGAGTTGAGTTGCTATCGGTTTCCCTTGGTCGGGCTCGAGGTCATTGTCTACCCGCCTCGTGGGTCGTTTCGGTCTTGGCGCACGGCTTCGATTTTGCCGCCTGTACAAATCTTGACGGAGGCGTTCGTTTCATGCGATCATATTTTCCACCTTTGTTCATTCTGCTTAGCTTGTTCTATGATGGCTTGCATCGCCTCCTCGCTACCAAGTCGCTGGCGAAGTCAAAATTCAAGGCGCTGCTCATGTGATGGTTTCCTTCCGAGCATATTTTCCAGATCGATGTCATCTCTCTGTAGTCTCGCCGGTGGCTATCGGAGGATCTTAAGGCCACACCTTCCATGGATGTACTTGAGTATTCCCACGACGGCGCCAATTGTGGGAAGTGGTTTTGGAAATACTCTTCGATCCTCGAGACGCTCTTGATCCTTAGCCCGGTCACCGCAGGACAAACACTTCGCCGGGGTGCCGGGTTAGCACTGATGGGCAAGTCATTTACACTCAAGAAAGCTTGTTTTACTAAGTTTAGTGAAGTGATTCTTACATACCATCCCTAGAACGCCGCTTCTATTTATATCTATTCCTTCGAGGCCTCGGCCTGGCCTCGCTTTCAATCATTACCCGCTCTTCCATTCGCCTTGAAGATCCTTTCTCAATCGGCTTTCATATCACTGCTCAACTCATCCTAGTCTCAAGCAGGTGCAAGTTAATGTCAATCTACTAAAATATCCCCTTCGCACTTATCCATTTATTCGCTCCCACAAAGGTGTTAAATAAAAGGATTTATTTGAGTGTGTATAATTGTTTATGTACAGAGGATAAAATGATTAATAATACCAAAAGTATAATCACCCCACCCACCCACTAAGACATTCATCACGGTTAATAACTAGATTAAAGAACACAAAATTTTGATAAACCAAAGTCGAAAGTTTTTATTTAACCAATAAATTTGACACTAACTTGAGAGATAAGCTCTCCATTGGAGAATCCTTTGTGTCGTTTGGCATAAATTTTTTTAGCTTGATTTTTTAATTATTTTGATCTGATTGAAAAGTTTCGCTTTGGAATAAATTTTTATTTTTGGAGATCCATGGAGAAATATCAAGATTAGAGTAATTGCGATGGAGGAGATTGATTTGAGATAATTCAAGTGGTATACAATATGCCTCATTTAAATCTCTTTGCAAAGAATGTTATTTTAATCACCCTCAATTTGTATTCCTCTTGATGATTCTGATAATTGACCTTTTTGGCGCATTTTGTAAAGAGTCTATACACACAAGAGAGAGCTCATTCTTCCTACACAAGTTGCCTTTGAGCAAACCTATCTCTCTTGAATCATATCCATACACCATATACCACCTTAGATCATAACCTTAGAGCCTTGGTTGAGCTTTGAGAATCACAATTTAAGCATGAGAGTGTGCTTGAACCAAGTTTGTGTTACGAACAAGAGCTTGCCTTCTTTGAGAGGTATAAGCTTACTACCTCTTCTCTTGCTATCTTTTCTATCTCTTGCTATCTATTTCTCATGTTTTTGTATCATCTTGAGCCTATTTCAAGTGTTTAAACTTGGGTTTGGATAGCTACAAAAGGGTAGAGGGAGTTAACACTCTTTCTTGCACTTTAACTTATAGCTCAGCCCCTTGTTTTACACTCTTTTTTTTTTTTTTGGTTTTCAAACTAATTTTTAGAGTTTAAAACAGGCCTAAAAACATGCTTTGAGGTTTCAAAAGTGGAGGGGTTAGCCACCCCTCATTGTTCTTGACTTTATCTTTTGACTCTTGAGCAAGCATATATCCCATGGTCGTTTCTGTGACCGAAAGATATAGAATCGTAGCTTACCTAGCTCGTGGCGACAACAGTGATTCTCAGTATCGCTTCACTTGCTTGAAGGCAAATTGGCATCGAGTATTCCATCGCATTTCTTTCCTTTCCTCAGAGACCAAAACTAGTTCACAAATCAAGGTTAATTTAGAGACAAACCGCCTTATGAATTACTCTCGACCTAGAAAGCCTTGCACCTCCTTTTCACCTTGGTGGTGCTGCTTCTAAGATGGCCTTGATCTTGGAAGGATCGACCTCAATGCCTCTCTATGTAATCAAGAAGCCCATCATTTTCAAAGCTAAGGTTCACTTGGGTATTAACACTCTTTTTGTGCTCTAACTTTTACCAAAGTCACCCTTTCGTGTTTTCAACCTTATGAAGTTTTTCATTTTTTTTCATTTTATTTATTTATTATTTATTTTTATTTTTTTAATGTTTCTACTTTTGCCCGGTCGCCCAAAAGCCGCCCCACAAAGAATGCCTTGAATTGTTCAAGGTTTGTGTAAGCCAAGAGAATAGATTTCACACAAAGTATCTTCTCGACACATCAAAGTTCTTACAATTGTGTTCATCTTGGCCCTTATGCTTGCATGTTTGCATTCTTGCATTTGTATCGCATGCACTGTGGCTCTGCGCATCATTCAAACCGCATTGTTTTCAATTACTTCGATGAATACGTGCTTAGCATGTTTTGAAGTGAATGCCATGTTATCATTAGTAGCCGAGCCTACCTTGGTTGCATTTTTGCATGTGTTGCATTAGGCATTTTGTATAGTTAGGAAATCATGCATTTTTTCTAACATCCAATATATTGACCACAATACCTCTATTATGGTTATTGGACAAGTTAGTCTAGATTTTGACTTAATCCCCCTTTGCAGGTCTCCTAATCTCTTCAACAATGGCAACTCCTCAGAAAGGAAAGGCCAGCCCAACATTGCTGGCGGAAAGCCGAGCCATCATCCTCTATTTTAGCAGATCTCAATCATCGGTGCCGAAAACAACATTGTGGAGCGACGGCGTGAGGCATGCTCAGATCTATAACTCCAGTAATGGCATGCTCAAATCTATAGCTTGGCGATTTTGGCGACTGAGAGGGAGAGAGAGAGAGAGAGAGAGAAAGAGTGGGTTTGAAGATCTACAGCGTCTGAGGCGACGTCGAGGTACGAAGCGGAGGCACAAGGTTGAAGAAAGAGATCTCAATCGTTGCTCCAGTTCACTAACTTTGAGCATCGTAGGGTCTTCCTCTAGTTCAAAGGGAGACTCGATCTGGTAAGCCGGAGCTTTAGATGCTTGAACCAGGATGCATTTTCATTCAAATGTGAAAATACTTCATGTTTGCCATTTCATTTAAATCTAATTATAAATAGGGTATTTTCGGAATAGAAAAAAGTCGTAAAATTATTTATAAAAAAAACAACCATATTATAATGTTTGAAAGTGTTTGATATTTGAAGGTGTTTGAATTTCTGAAAATGTTTGGTTGTTCGGTAGATGTAGGTTGTGTGATATTTAATAAGTTTGGGAGAGTATTTTCGAGATATGAAAAAAGTAAAAAATATGTGTTCTTCAGAATTTTAAAATAGTAGTAGATATTCACATTTTTTTCCTTGTGAACGAATATGATATTTAGATTTACACAAGAATACCATCATGAAATTGAGGAAACAAGTTTTATGAGGAAAGAGACGCGGCTAGAAATTGTTAAAAGGCTAGAACTTTAAAGTTCTTCTGTCTAATCTTCTTAAAACTATATGGTGGCTAGTGAGGCTAAAAGCTTCTTTGAAACTGTGATTTCTCCGAAAGAAGTTATTAATTTAATTTTATCTTGCATAGGTAGTAAGCTTTGGGATGCGTATGAATGAAAGCAGATGAAATAAGCTTGTTATCAAAGGATATCAACAAAGAGAAGGTTAGGATTACTTTGAAATGTGATCACCAGTTATGGAGAGTGTAATAGTAATTGTGTGAAGTCCGAGATACATTAAGATGGATGTTCAGATAGCTTTCTTATATGAAGATTTAGTTGAATAAATCTTTATGGAACAACTTGAAGGGTTTGTTAGTTCTAGGATGGAAAAAGTTTGTAAGCATTATAATCATTATGTGATTTGAAACAAGTTCTGAAATATTGGCATGTGAAATTTGGTAACACAATGTTGTCAAGTGGGTTTTAAATAAACAAGTACTAATAAATGTGTGGATGTTAAAGACACTAACAAATAGATATATCAGTTTATGTTTGTACGATTGGTAATTTTGAACATAGTAAGTTAGCCTAATAAATCGGAACAAGAGCATATAATGTAAATAAGAATCACATCATGATTAGTAGAAGCCGATCTTTTGATCGGCCGAACGGGAGTACTCAATTCATGACCTTCCCCTCTTGTACCTAAGTTCCCAAGTTGAGACACTCTTGGTGATGACGGACATATGGCCTTTGACTCGAAGTCTCGTGTTTCCTAAATTTTCTAAAAAATATTTAGGTAGCGAACTATGTAATCCGCAAAGCAATTCATTTTGGCATTTTCTATTCAAAATTGATTTTCCAAAAGAATTGTCTCGATTTGGACTCTTTTGTGTTTTCACTATTTCACATTGCACTTGTGAAATCAGCTCAAATATTCAAGAAAAGAAGTGTGAAGAAACAAAGGGTTGAGCAACTTTCGCACTGGCAGAAAGGTATTGCTTCTCCACCTATCTCGATCGATATAGCCGAAGATCGATGATTTCATGTTCTTCCGCTTTTGGAGTAAATCGATATCATCAATAAATACAACTATAAATTCATCAAGAAATTGTTTGAACAAAAAGAAGACATTTAAAATAAAATAAAATAAAATAAAATAAAACGCTTAAAAATCGCAATTCACATATATAGAAATAATTGTAAACACAACCCGCATAAATATTTGTGCTTTGTTAATATATGGGTCATGTATGTCGTCTTGGTCAGAGTGAGTTATAATGCCTTCATAGATTGTCTTTGACGTCAGAGACAACAATCGTCAAAGGAAGTCATGGTGTATTGGGAAGATGAAGTATCTTAGACCTTGATAGTCATTGATATGTACATTAATCGCTTTATTTCCCTTGTGGATGATACTCTTGCATGACTTTCTGCACACAATGGACATACAATGATGTACCAAGTATTTATATCAATGTTCACTGTGAATGATGTGAATGTTCACATCTGTTAATTTGTCAAGGAGTCCTACGAGGAATTATAGATGTGAATGTTCACATCTATTAACTTCTCAATCACCATATAATGTTGTTGTTAACATTCACATCTATTTAGCATGTAAGTTAATAATATAATCATATAATGTTCAGATGAACATTCACATCTACTCAACATGAAAATCAAATAGTGTTCATGTGAACATTCTCATCAACTTCAAACATAAAAAAACCAATAGTCTAGTTATTACCAAAGATGTGCTTGTAAAGATGATTGCTGAATCCTCCAAAGTCGGGTTGACCAACTCTTGTAGTTCGAGTAGTATTTCGCCATATGCATTTATTACCTGCACAAACAGAGGGATAGAAGTACATTATTTCTAGTGTCTTTATAGTTGTGTGTGTGTGTGCGCGCGTATGCGTGTTTTGTATATATTTGCGAGTGTCATACGTTGTTGTGTATTGATTCTTCCTTGATGATGTATATGATGTCATCAAAATACACGTTCCTAGACTTTGAGTCCCTTCCCACACAAGCAACCCGTGCATTATGATTACTTAAAAATGTAAATGTTAACATTGAACAATTATAAAATGATCTAATCTATTACGCATATATGTTAATCTTAACATTATCATAAAAATAAATTCAATCTCAATGTATATAATCACTTACTCATCAACGCCATTCTTGTGCAAATTTTGGACTTTTGCTTGTTGAGTTTGCTCATGTTGGCCCAAACCTTCAGCTTTGTTTGTGGACTGTAAGGGATTGCTCTTCACTCCCTCTTTCCCTTTGTTTTGGCCAGCAAGTCGGGTATTGAAAGTCATCCAAGCGTGCTCTTTCCTTACTTGATGTTGATTTGTGCCAGATGGTAGTGATTTGAGCATGTTAATTGGGAAACATAGCGGCTTGTATGAAAAAGGTTAATTGGGTAGATACTTGTGTTATTATTTTGTCCTCTCGATCCGGGAGGCCGTCAAATATGGTTGAGTGGTGGGATTTGGTTAGGGTATTACCCGGTTCGGCCAGGTCTTTTGCTTGGAGGTGGATATCCGGGACATCCTAAGAACGGCAATGAACAATGATTTGATAAAATAAAAGTTGATTCTCAATTTGATAAGAAAAAGTGAAATCATCGATTTGATACGATTTGATGAAATCGTTGGAGCTAAAAATGACACATTTTTCATCAAATTTAAATTTGATAATGAGTTTGATACATGATTGGAAGTCTTAGAGATCTTTAAAACTTTATTAAATTTTCGCTAAATGTTTTACATGTGTGTGGACTTACATGGTGTGCATCTCATACTCATGTGAGATATTTCAGAAAAATTTAGTAAACTTTTAATATTTCTAATATTTTCTTCAAGTTTTGTTTAACAATTCTTCAAAAAATTAAATATAAGCCGCGGTACTTCGCTCATTGATAATCGAACACATCCGACACTAATTGGGATGTCTACCATGGAAGATAGAGTTGCTAAAGCTTCAGCGAACCGGTTGTTCTCCCTTAGCAAGTGTGTAAACATTAGCTTCTTAAACCTCAGAATCAACATATCCAGAGTCTGATGATAAACCTTCATCTTTTCTTCCTTCACTTACCAATTTCCATTGGCTTGAGATACAACCAGGTTCGAGTCCCCGATGACGTCCAACCTTATTGCCCCTAGTTCAAGGGCGGCTTCCAAACCAGCAATACACGCTTCGTACTCTGCTTCATTAGTGGACTCTCTGAACCAGAGTTTGAAGGCTAAGGGTATATGAGAATCATCGGGTGCTATCAGCAACACACCAATCCCATAACCATACTGATTAGACGCTTCGAGGCAGTTGACCAAGTGGACAACTGGGCAGTCGATCGGCCAGAGAGAAATTCACCGGCTTTTGCTCGCTCAGCCCAGTTTTGCTCTAGTTTTATCCAACTTCGCCTGTGTGTTCAAAGGGACTCAAATACTTGACCAAAATAGGGTTAAGGTTGGGAACAAAGCTCAAATTTTATCTCTCTTACTAAGCATTTTGTAAGAAACACATTCTGATTTTCATCATTGAGTAATCAAAAGAAACTGCCCAAGTCTTAGGGCCGGTCAAAATGGGGTGTCCACATATGAAAGACATTATTGTTTTATAATAAAAGTATGAAAATAATGTAGTACTTTTCCAATAACATTCTATTTTTACTGTCGTTGAATGGTTTGTCTATCCAAATTTTCTAAATTGCTTTGTAGTTTAATTGGACACTTTAATATATTTTCTATTGTTTTTGATTGGTTTCATGTAAAAGAATTTATAATGGAGTTTGTTCAGTAGAAGTAAAGGTTTTGAGTAAAACTTTACTTTGAAAGACAATAAGATTTTACTATCTTTTAGAGAAAAGACAATAAAATGTTACTATCAAACATGTATCAGGAGGAGTGCCACCCACCTAAAGTCATCGGCCACCGGGCCAGGCTATCACCATAAATGGTGGTTATTGCCCACCAATGGTAGTTTTGGGGTAATTTGGCCATTTCACCTTGGGCCTTTAAATATACTCCTCCACACTTCATTTCCCACACCTTCAAGGCCTAAAATCATCTCCCTCTCTCTAGGTGCTCCTTCTTTCTAGCTTTATGATTTTACTCATTTTCCAACACATCCATACCTATTGAACTTGAAAGTTTTGCTTCAAGTATAACGATATTTCATCACTTATTTCACCGTAGAGCAATAGAGGACGAGGAAGAATTCTAGTGAGACCGGCGTTCCATCGGTAAGTTTATCTATCTTGTATTAACATTCTCGGTTGTTTTCGGTTGTTTTCAGTCGTTCTTGTTTTGTTCGAGCTGTTCGATACTGAAGCAATGTGTTGGGACATGAGACTGTAGGACTAGTTGTAGTTGTTAATAATTGGATTTAATCGTTGCTAAAAATAATTTTTATGACGTTTTTTTGCATGTCGCTAAAAATTGATAATAAGCGATTTTTCGTCATGATTTTTATAAATTGCCGTTAAAAATTACCATTAGTGACGTTTTTCTACGGCGAATTTTTTAAATTGTCATTGAAAGTTGAAAATTAGTGACTTCTGTTGACGATTTTTTTAAACTGTCACTAAAACTTATTATTAATGACTTTTTTGTAACAATTTTTAAACTGTCGCTGAAAATTAATAATTAATGATGTTTTTTAATAGTGTTTGATAAAAAATGTCATTAATTATTATAAGACTTATTGGACAATAAGTCCACCTATGAAGACCTATACGTAAATCCCCCTTTATTCAATCTATTGTGCATAAAGTTTGAAGAAGATCTCAATCTATAATGAAGAAATGATAGTAACTCGTTGTTTTCACAGACTTTTTTGGTTATTTATTCAAATTTTATGACGAGAAAATATAAATATTTCTTTTATTTTTATACTTGAATGAGAAATCACAATTTTTTTTCTCTTTTTCTTTTGCCTACATGCAAAGACTTAGTATATAAAGGATAGTATTCTCTCTAATTCAATTGAATATCTAGTTTAAATTTTGTGAGAGGGTTACAAACTATTGATGTGTTATAACCTTATATATTGAAATGGATAATCCTCATTCAACTTCGCTAGCCCAACATCAAGTCGACTAGCTCGATAGGTGCATTCCACCACATACGTCAAACTAATCACCTATAGCTGAATGGGTGGTGGTGGAAGTGTCAACTTCGCCAGCCCAACATCAAGGTGACTAGCACAATTGCTCCATCACTAACAGTTACAACATTTGATGAACACCGACTCTAATTTGACTCGAATCCAATAAGTGCAAGAGAGAAGATTTATCGGAGTTGTGAATTGCTTCTCATAATTTGTGGTGCACAATTTGAAAATTTGAAAATTGATTTAGTTTTCTTTCTTTCTAAAAGTCACTCTTTTGTTTGCTTAGAAAGTGGTTTTAAACCCTTGTTTGCCAAAGTGTGAAACTGAGGTGTTGCACCTAATGGTTTAATCCCTTAGGGGGTTCATTACCAATAGTGTAATGCCTCTTTCATACCCAAAGTAACTTTTGGTTTGAGCCATGTTTCCATTAGAGGACTCTCACTTTCAAATTTAATTGACTAATGAATGGATCAGTAATGTAACATGAGTAAACAAAATGAATAAGTAAAAGAGGCAAGATAAGCATCTTTCGTGTTGCATTACATGTGTTCAAATCAGACGTTAATTCGAACACAAGGTAAATGAGACATTTCATACTCAAAAGTGATGAAATGTGTCATTTTCCTTGGTCACTATCACCCTTGATCATGCATGATAGGGTGGTCCTTTTGAGTCTTGTTTTGCATTCATTAAACTTGTACAAACTCGCATTAATGGTGATCAAAGGTCGGGGTCGTTACAGAAACAAAATCCAACATACAAAAGATTAAGTGACACAAAGCTAAATAAAGAAGAGCATCAATAAAATTCTCACATCTTACTAGAGGCAATAACTGTTAAATAGTTTGTGTTAGTTTTTGTGATATTTGATAAAATATATGATGTTATTTCATTCAATATGTGATTGTGATTCAAAGTATAGTATATAGTGTGTATTATATTCTTCAAATGTGCATAAAAATCATATTGATTATTCTTCAAATATGTCAAATCATTTTTTTTATCACATTATTAGTTATTAATCACACTTAAAAGATGTGATTTAAATGTTATTAATCACACTTAAAAGGCGTGATCTAAGTGTTTATTATCACATGTTTTATTAGTTATTAATCACACTTAAAAGGTGTGATCTAAATGTTTTTAATCACACTTAAAATGTGTGATCTAAATGTTTTATATTAACTAGTATACTAAAAGATGATGTGACATAATTTTAGAGGTTTTGAGTATTTGTAATTTGTATAATAGGTAGGTCAGTAATAATGACATAATACTAGTTGGTATACTAGTGTGTACATTAATTAATGCATATAGCACCATCGAAAAAATATTGCAGACCGTACATTGTTGTGGGTTTTATGATTCTTTGACAACTACATTCCAGTTAACTGTATTGGAGTTGAACCCTTAAAAAAAACATAATAGTGTTAAGTATACTAACAAATGTACTAATAAATATACTAATTAGACATAATGTTAGATGAATACTATTATATCAGATGATGAAACCCAAATGCAAACCTTGTGATTTAATGGGTGTTTGAATATATATATATATATATATATTTGGTGTTATTTTTTGACTTTTTAATTTTTTTAGTTAATTTGTTTGGAAAGTTAATAGAACATTTAATTTTTTTAGCTAATGACAAATAATTTCGTGACTTTTGCACTATTTAACTAAAAGTTGATTTTTTTAAGATGTCCCAAAATAGCCACTTGGTTTATTTGTTAATACTCATAGCATTACTAGAACAAAAAAAAATTACAACCTCAACAAGTCTTTAAAATATATTTTGTTTTATCACCACATCCAACTTGTAAGAGCAACAAGAGCTTTTGAAAAGCACATATTTGAAGAGCTTCAACAAGAAGAGTTTCCTCTTCACATTCTTGCCAAGCTTCCAAAGGATTGAAACTGAGAACTCGGTCGCCAAATCTGAAACTCTCAATATCTTCTTAACCAAACCAGGCATAGTTAGAGCATGATCATAAGCCTTTTTCTCTCCCTTCGTCACAACTACAAAGTCCATCCAAAACGCACAAAGCCCTCTCACATATGCTTCGCTCCGATTCAACAAACATTTCTAGCAGCAAAGACACCACGACTCATCTATATGCCTATGACAAGGCCTACGATTGTATATCAGGACCTCGACCCCGACCCCAACCTCGACCTCGACTTCATCCCCGATTGGTGACTCTATCGTAAGTGAAGACTCTAGTCGTTCGATCTTTAAGCCTAACATGGATGCAAATGCAGATGCTATGAATAAATGCAATGCCCCAATATCTATTAATACACTGGCCCAAGTATTATAAATAAGATATGTACCTCTCATCACCGATAGTCCAGAAGATTGCTTAGAAGCAATGATAGCATAAACTCACCCTTGTGGCCTCTGCTCACTACAATCACCCCTTGGAATGTAAGTCGACCGGTATGCAGATGAAATTATAAATTTTAAAGAACAAGATGTAATTTTCAAAGGAATTTGTTAAGTAAATTTTAAAAAATGTATTTATAATTTACACAAAAATATAGAATACTAATTTTGTGTACCAACTCCCACGCATTAAGGATGTAAAAATGGCTCATGCAGTGTAGGCCCAACTCGGTTAGGCCAGCCCGAGCCCACTCGAGATCTTGGTGCTAGGCCCGAGCTTGGACTGTCCATTTAAAGCCCGCCTGCACCAACCCGTGAACCTTATTTGCCCGGTGTAGACACCCGTTCTTCTACCACGAGACATGGCCATTTTATTCGAGCACTCGATAATGAAAATTACATTGTGTAAATGGTTTGAACGAAGGAATCAATTTGAGCTCTAAATAATGCTAACCTTCTATATCCAAGCTATTTTTATACCTCAAAAATCCTTTTTAGCATAGTACCACCTGCATTAAATCAAACAGAGAATTTGTGCCTCATTTGGGGCCGAGCCTTGAAGATGAGTTTGGAAACTTGGGATTTGATGAATTTTTAGACTGCTTAGGAAAACCCAAAACCGCATGTGCAGAGCTCACAGCCTCACGTGTGGAACCCAGAACAAAACAGGGCCGAGCATTTTGCTTTTATTGCACGTGCATGCAGTACGTACGGCACCTTCCACATGTGCGATGAGGGGTTTCCGCACGTGCAAAAAACATGGAGAAAATCTATCAATTTATGTTAACCTCCTCGACCCTTTGAATCTGTTTGAGCATGTTTACACCCTCCAGAATATCTAAAGATAAACAAAAAAAATGAACGAACCGTAAAATGATTAAATAAAGGAAAAGGCTAAGGAATGAATGAATTGTTTACTGAATTCGCATATGTGTTATGTTGTGTAGGTCACTTGCCAAAAGGACCACCGCACGGCCAATATCACTGTGAGTAATAAGTTTGTAAAGATATGTTCTTAATTATTATTTTGGAACAATATGAATGTTATATATGTATATGTACTTCTGAAATTGTATTATGATATGACATGAATGGGTTTCGATTAATGCTTTACGAATGTTATAGAGTGCTATACGAATGTTATAAAATGAAGGATAATAAATTATATGTGGGCCCAAGGCCGTTTTGTTATATATGGGCCCGCGAGGCCATTTTGCACATTGGACCCGAGGTCGTTTTCGTAACATGTTAAACCCGAGACTGATTGTCAAATTTGAGTGTGAAGAAAACTATGGATCGTTTTTACTTCCGAAAACTTATTGTTTATGTTAAATATGTTCGATGGATCAAACTCATATATTAACCCTTACTGTTATTACTCATTGAGCTTTGCCCACTCCCTATTTTATATGTATATAGGTGATCAGTAGGGAGATCCGCCTTAGAGTCAGCCTCAGAAACTGTCTATGTGGACCTGTTGTACCAAGCCTCCAAAATGGAGCTTATGTCTTTTTTTTGTTATATTTTATGTTCAATCTTTTGTTTGGTTTTTGTCAAATGGGTTTGTGAATATGTAAACTTAATGTTGATGACTCCTATGTATATAAGTTATGTTTGGAAATCAAGATATGTATATGGTAGTTCCTATGTATATAGTCATGTATATAAGTTATGTTTGGAAATCATGATATGTATATGGTAGTTTATCCTGATCATTTAAGAACTGCTTAATGGACGTTATACATAATATTTGCTTCTGCTTAAGGCTCCATTATTAAATATATTTGTTTTTCGTATGAGGCCGTAGGTAACCATGTGATTACTAGCCGGTTTTGGGACAAGCTTGGACAAAGACGTTAAATAACCTGAGTAACCCGAAACCCGAATTATATATATAGATATATAAAAATATTAAATATATATATATATATATAAATTATTAGCCATTATATGATATTAATGTAATTTAAATTATTAAATCATATTAAATATATATTATATATGCAAATAACATAAAATCTTTTTATTTTTTTATTTATTTTCACTCATAAATTGTAAAGATTATTATAACGGCATCTCTCTTACATTATATAAATTATTTTTTTGATATTAATGATTTTCTATTCAAAATGTAAATAAAGTTAAATTTTAATAATTTAATAATGTAGCTGGAAAAAAAAAATTGAAATTCATTTACAATTCGGGCAACTCGGGTTTAACTCGGGTCGGACTTGGATAGGCAACCTCGGGTTACAATTCTGGCCTGGGCGGGCTTGGGCAGTTCTCAACACAACTTAGATTGGGTTTGGACAACCTCCTAACCCGACCGAACCCAACAAAACTAAAAATTACCTAAATAATCTTGGCTTCTAAACTCAAATAATTAAACAGAAAAAAAAAAAAAAAAAAAAAGATCACAAGCATAACAAAGACCCTATATGCTGCCCTTGGCACTTTCTTTTTGGTCTAAAAGTCTTATTTGTATGATGTTGGGGCCCACGGTCTTTGTTCTAAGCTTCCAAAGCTGATGTGCCTTGCTAATTAATTAGTATCTGTTGCATCAAACACCTGTGAAAACTCTTAAACAATTTTATATGATGGAATCCATATAGACTCAACAAACTTCAAATTGTGGGAGTGACATTGTTCCAAATATCACAATGATTGGTACAAGTTGTAAATTATTTTTACTAAAAAAATTATAAGTAAATGATTGTGTTGCATGGATATCATGGTGCATTGATGAAATTCCCAAGTTTGATTGTGAAAGTATTGACTACTAAATGTGTTACTTTTGTTGTTAAGTGTGAGAAAGTAGTGCTCATTGAGTGTAAGTGAAGGCAACATAAATTTGTACCTGAATAGAGATCGGCATTTATTCGATCTCAGGCTTCACTCCAATCATTTCTTGAAATTATGAGTAACATCTTTGATTTTTTTGAAGTTTAGGGAAATTATGTTCAAACTAAATGAACTCTTTTTTTATTTTATTTTATTTTTTTTGGGGGGGGGGGGTGTGTCAGGTCCTGCTGTCCATCTGTTCCCTGTTGACAGACCCCAACCCCGACGATCCACTTGCGCCAGAAATAGCTCACATGTACAAGACCGACAGGGCCAAATACGAGGCCACTGCTCGCAGCTGGACGCAGAAGTATGCCATGGGATGATGAAAGTATCCTTCAACACTCTATATAATATACTCAGCAGCACCTCCTCTCAGGTTTTTTTTTTTTTTTTATTATTATTTTAAAATATTCTTTCTACAAAAATATATTTTAAAAAATTGAAAAACAATAATAATGGAATTAAAAATATATAGAGTGCTGAAAGGTATTTTAAAATATTAAAATTTTAGGCTCTTAGGGTCTGTTTGATTATATTTGTGCATTTGTTTTAGGCTCTTAGGGTCTGTTTGGTTAGGGGTATAATCACATATCTTCAACATATTCCAAAAATTAACTATTTCGTTATTTAGACTAGTGCATGCATTGGTCACACCATGCTAGACCATATACATGTCAAAGAAAAGATTCGCATGATTCATGTAAAATTGTTAACTGTTTTTTTTTTTTTTACCACTCTAGCCTTTGTTCAAAGACTGGTTTTGTGCTATTTTCATTGCTTCGAACTTTTTCTATTTTCTAAAGTTTTCTATCAAAATTTTCTCAAAAAATATTTTTCATCGAAACAAACGAGACGTAATGAAAATTAAAAGAAATCTTTGATATTTTATATGATTTTTTTGACTTTTTAAGTAAATTGGGGTTTATTTGGGAAGGTAACTTTTTAGTGAATTTATGTCTAAAATATAATGTGAAAGCATAGATAGTGTTTGATAATTAATTTTTTTAACTTTTTATGAAAAAAAATATGTAAAATATAGAGAGAATAATAAAGAATCTTTGACTTTTTTTAGGGCAATTACACTGACATTGTGTGAACGTAAAATAATTACAAATTAATAAAAAAAATTTATAATTTTAATTATTAATTTTTATAATGTATTTCACCTCTTTGTAATTATTTTTTTCTGACCCCACTATCAAATTGTTTCCATTTTTTATAACTTTAACTAAAATGTTGACATGCAAACAAATTTTCACTTTTTTAATATAATAATGATTGTAATTAAAAAAAAAAAGTGTTTAAAGACAATCAAAATATAATTAAAATTATGTTATGTTTGATACACTACAATGAAGTGAAATAGGTGATCAATTTCACTATAAAAAATCAATAAATAAATATGCCAAAAATATACATACATTTTCTTATTTTGGTTATAAAAAATAATGATAATATATTTACCAATTTAAAAAAAAAAAAAAAAGTTAAGTGATCATAAATTGGGTATAAATGAAGATAATTATCCCATAATTTAATTGTTGGCATAAAAATTGATGTTAATCTAACTTCTAAATTATTTTTAATGTTTAATGCAAAAACTATCCCTAAAATTAGTTCATACTATTCAAAACATAAGAAATTATAATATAATTTAAACATAAAATTTAAATTGATTATTACCAACTATTTCTATTAATTGACTGATCAAAATTTTAAATCAGATCCAAAGTATAGATTGAACAATGCCCATATTTTAGGTTGACCTTGGATACTTTTTTCACACATATTTTAGGATGGAGGGAGCATATGTTTTGTAACGCCCTAGAAATAATTCCAATTTAACAACCATTCGGAACAAGCTCCATATTTGCAAACAACACAAAATCAATCCCAATAATTCTCTTTCTCATTGAACTATAAATTTTCAACTTACAAATTACACATTACAATTCACAGTTTAATAAGTTAGAGAAAACAAAACCATTACCCCTTGGGTTTACTCATTATAACGTGGCCATTTAATACAAAAAGGCACATATACACAAAATGATAATATAAAGGTCCAATAGTTAAATTACAACTTCAAAAGTTCACAAAATTTTAAGTTTGAAAGGGATTTTATTAGATTAAGAAAGAATAAGTGAAGTAGGAATTTGGTTTACTTGAAAAGAAAATAATAAGAGAAGTTATATATGATCAAGAGAGTAATAATTGTGTTTTGATATGTTTGTTTATGTGCTTTGTGTAGGTTGAACATCCGAGGAGTAATATTCGTTTAAATCCACTGTGAGTAATTGCTTTATAAAGATATGTTCGAAATGTATTTTGAATTGATTAAGAATAATATTTTGAATATTTTTGTAACGACCCCAAAATGCGTATAAGAAGTCATCCTTGTTTAACTATGGGATAATGTGTTTTAATTTAATTATATCTATTGGAATTGAAGAACTATCTGTTGAGTTATGAATTTAAAACTGGAATTGACGACCTTTGTGGGTTCAGAAATCGGAATTGAGTACATAGATATATTAATGGAAATTTTTAGAACTATTTGGAAAAATTAATTGGAAATCTAATTTGTCTAATTCGTTAATGTACGTTTGGATGGTTAACTTGGTACTGCAAATTGAAGGCCTTAGAGGCTTCAGAAACCAGAATAGGGGACATATTTATGATCAGCACAATTTTTAGAGTCATCTGGAAAGTTTAATTGAAATTTTATTTTGCGTGATTCGTATAACCACGTTTGGCTCTCCCTTGTGTTAAGCTTGTGTGTGTGATATATTTATATATATAGAGATATGCCATATGAGCTGTGAACTCATCTTTTTGAAGTCAAAAACAAAATATCTGAGGGAGAGAGAACCGTGAGAAAGAGAGGCCAAGAGAGAGTGAGAGAGAGAGAGTTCACCATTGTTGGGAGCTTGAAGATGACTTGAAGAGAAAAGAAGGAGATCAACCATAAAAGCTTGGGGAAATTAAAGAGAACTATGAGAAAGTTAAAGAGTGAACTAAGGTATGATAAATTATCTTGAATCCTTATGTTTGAGGCATCAATTTCATGAAATCAAGCTTTCAACCCATTTGAGTTAGGGTTCTAAGTATATATTTGATTGAACCTTGATATCCTAAGAGTTGCTTGATTGAAGAATTAAAGTCCTTATATTTGTTTATTTTGAGGTTATGATGTTTGATGGAGATTAATAATGTGAAATTTGTTATGTATTAAAGGGTTTTGGGCTTTGATTTACATGGAATTGAGGCTTGATTTTGAAAATGAGAAGTCCCAATTTTTCAGCCATTTTCAGACTGCAAATTGCCCTGGGCCGCACATGCGGCTCTGTTTCCCGCATGTGTGGGAGACAACTCTGTCTAGCCAACTTTGAATAAGCATATCTTTTTCCTCGAGACTTCGTTTTGAGTGATTCTTGAGCCTAAAATGAAGCTCCGGAAGTCTAGTTTCCAATGGTGGTGTCTCACTCCCAAATTCTAAATACAAAAATAGTTATGCCCAAATTAGTGACGATTGTTTACTTTCTGTCAACCAGTTTTTCACCATTTCTTCACCTAAACCATTTCCCATCGATTTCTCCTATTTTCTGAGACATGGATTATAACTTATTAAGGAATAATGAGCCTGGTACCACCATGGCTAATTGAGTGAATGATGAAAGAGAATAAGTAAAGGACCGAGTATAATCACATATTATGTGTTGTGCACTGTACTTGTAGGTCGAGACGAGGACATCGTCCCATTACTACCGGGAGCCGATCACTGTGAGTAATAGTAGTGTAACAATATGTTTCACTTACTTTCTGTGATTATGATTTATGTATTGTTATTTGTGAATGGTCTATCCCATTGATGTTGTGCTTTGCTTTAATTAATCGATACGCTTGAATAATGGCATTGATATGGACCTAAGGTTGTTCTATCCCTAGTAATAGACGTGGGCCCGAGGCCGTTACGATGTGAATTGTTTTGTCCCTATTAATGCAGTGATATATTTGCCTTCTGTTAATAGTCATTATTAATGTTCTGTTATCCGCAAGACAACTATGTCGACTTGTAATAAACCATGGGAAAATCTTTGTACACTATTGAGTAATAGTACTGTAGTAGTACGTTTTGCTTACTGTTAATAATTAATACTGACATTCTGTTATCTGCAAGTTAACTATCTGAATTCATGATGAACAAATGGAACATATGTGTATTATGGAACAATGATATCTTTGTGTATCTGGAATCATTCTGTTTTGTTAATAATGGGCCCGAGGCCAATCTGTTGACATCTGGGCCTGAGGCCGCTCTGCATAATATGTTAGGCTTAAGGCTGTCTTGTATTATCTGTGGGCTTAAAGCCAATCTGTATAATGTATGGGCTTAAATCCATTCTGTATTATATCTATGCTTACAGCCGTTCTGTACTATATCGGGGCTTACAGTCGATTTGTATTATATCTGGGCTTACAGTTGTTTTGTATCATATCTAGGCTTACAGCTGCTCTGTATAATCTGTTAGGCTAGAGGCCGTTCTGTATAATCTGTTAGGTTAGAGGCCACTCTATATAATCTGTTGGTTCTAAGGCCGCTCTGCATAATGTGTTGGGCCTATGGTTGTTTTGTATTCTGCATGGGCTTGAAGCCAGTCTGTATTATATGTGAGCCTGAGATCGTATTGAAATATAGTTATGGATAAGACTTGTATGTGGTTGGTATCTGTCTATTTATTTTAACCAAGGTTTTGCTTATTCAATTAACCTTCTTGCATTGCTATTATTCACTGAGCTTTGCTCATTCTATTTTATGTATATCTCTGTAGGTGAGCCATCGGAGATTGACACTAGAGTTGTACTAAGGTTCGCCTGTCTGCCAAGTCACCTGGGGTATGTCTCTACGTGGAGGCCTTAATTTATTGTTGGGAGTCTTATAAATTATTAAGTCTTATGTAAGTGTGTGTGAGATATATATAAATTCTGTGATTGTATATGTATATTTGGAAATGTATTTAAATGCTTAAATCCAATTAAACCATCATGTATGCACAAACTTAATGGATGTTGTCTTTTATTGATATTACTTCCGTCTAAGGCCTCATATATGGTTAAATATTATTTTAAAACTCTGTTTTGAGGCTCATGTATAGGCCGGTCATGGACCAGACTTTTAGGAGCAGGTTTGGGTCGTGATAATTTTGTTATCGATGAATGAATGTCCCTTTTTGAAATGTATTCATAGCATCCTTTAGATAGGCCCTTGCCTGGGTGGAACAATACCATGGCCAATGATTAATAGGCCCTTGCCTGGGGGAAATAATACCATAGTTTATTAGATTAATTGAAACACAGAGATCTTTGATGTTAGACCTTAATGGTCAATTGGATTATTGATTGACCCGTTTCTTTACTCTGCAACTGGCTTGAAGCCTGAATCTCACTAGGCCTCCCAATTGACGAGTCTGAAACTCCTAACGAAGACAATGACTGAGCCTGTGATTGAGTATGCGCTCGCCTCCACCTCTTACCAAGCCTAGAGTGCTTATGAACAGTAGGAGTTGCCAAAGTGGCTTCTTCCTTAACCCTACCAACACTCATAACCATGGCCTCCACATGGGTTGCCACCTCAACTAGAGCATAGTAATTCTTCCACATAGATCCAGCCACCTTCTCCCGAATATCATTAGGCAACTGCCTCTCAAACTCATAACAACGACGCTTCTCCGTTGCCACCAACTCTGGAGCAAACCTCAACAAACTGGTGAACCGCATCTCAAACTTGTTTCGAAAGTTGGTTAATTTAAAATAGAAAGATGGCAGCCCCATTTCGGAACATTTGAATGAAATAAAGAGTATTGTCAACCAGTGTTTCCATCATATACTATGGGTCCTTCTTCTGCAACACCTAGAGTTTTTTCTGCTCAATCTGCTTTTTCCTCTATGCTTTCTAATTTCTCTACTCCATGGTATGTTGATTCAGGATCTACCTCTCATCTCACTAATGATTTGAGTAACTTGCATTTGTACCAACCTTATCATGGTCAGGATCAAGTATTGATTGGAGATGGAAACACTCTTCCTACCCACAACTCTAGCACTGGTATCTTGTCCACACCTGATTTTACTTTTAAGCTTAATAATATGCTTCATGTCCCTCAAATTTCTTCTAATCTGTTATTTGTGCATCAACTCACTTCTGATAATAACTATATTGTTACATTTGATGATAAGTCCTTTGTTGTTCAGGACAAACTCAGCAACAAGGTACTTTGTAGAGGTCATCATCACAATGGATTGTATCAGTTACTGTCTCATGTCTCCACATTTCCTAATGCTTTCTTTGGAACTAGCTCTCTTGCTCATCTTTGGCATAAGAGACTAGGACATCCTTCTACTGTTGTTTTTCATAATATTGCAAATAAGTGTGGTTTTTCATTCTCTCATAAAGATTGTAGTTCTTCTTGTCATAGTGTTGTGTGTCAAAAAGTCACAGAAACTTAGTGATGATGGTCAAGGAGTTGCTTTTAACTGGGGGAGTTATCAGAGAATAGTGGAGAAGCTCATTTATTTATTCCATTCTCGTCTTGATATTGATGTTGCGGTTAGTGTAGTTACCCAGTTCATGTATGCTCCTCATGAGACACACTTGGTTGCGATGATGTGGATTCTTAGGTACTTAGATTCCGAGTGTGTCCAGTTGTGATCCTTACCGAAAATGGTTTTGAAAAGTTTTATAAAAGTTGATTTTGTTCAAACTAATCTTTTTACAACTTAGACCATTTTTGGACCAAAAGAAAACTTTTTCAGTATCCACAACTCCAATTTCATTGATTTCAATACAGAGTTCTCCAACTCTTGTTACAAACCGAAGTTGCTTTTATTACTTTCAAAAAGAAAACTTGGAAGTACAGATTAAAGCAATAAACTTGGGGCATAGTCAGGTGTTCCTGCGTCCTAAAAAATAAGTATAAAAAATAGACTTATATATTATTTTTTATTAAAATATCAAAGAAGACCAGTATAATATGAGAAGGACCTCTGTGTTTGCATCAAGTGGTAACAAAGTCAATGATCTTCGGCAATGGTGACACCACAAGAAACCTTGGAGTCATTTCACAGTGAGTTTCACAGAGATCTTCAACAAATCAATACAAAGCTCATGAACCTGATTAAGATCTTTCGAGAAGGTTTTGATTGCAATGAAAAACTGATGAATGTAGAAACAGAAGCTAAATATGAAATCATGGTTATAGATTTGAGTCCTCTGAGAATGAGTGGCTTATGGCAGTAATTAGAGCTGGGCAAACATCTATTCGACCAACCAAAATTGAATGGCTCGAATCTATCTGCCATAAAATAAGCAGTTTTGATAGTTTGAGTAGACGAATGCAGATGCATTTTTTTCAATCCACCTAAGTTTTGATAAATCACAAATTAAACCTATGGTTTCTAATCCCCTCTCTATAAGCCTATGATTACTTTGCCGCTCATTTCTCTCTCCACCACCACCAATGTTGGAATTTATGATTTTTTTATAGGCTTATTTTGGGCCAACTTTGAGCTCAAAATTGAGTGGGTCCCACACGTCTTTTGCGATGGATCCAAAGAGGGATCAGCTTGAGCGGACCTCGCAATCTCAGCTTCTATAAATACGCTATTTAGTCCAGTTTTAGGGTAACAGCCTCCAGATCTTATTTTTGGGTTCTAGGGTTTTCTTTTGGGGCTAGTTTGCTAGTTTCTTTGATGTTTGTTTGAGTTTAACTCATGGTTTAAAAAGTATACATCAAAGGATTGTTCGTTTTATTTTTATTCAATACAAAAGAGAATGTTGTTCTTCGGTGGATTTCAAGGGATTTGAGTCTGAAGCTTTGGTGGATTCTGAAGTGGCTCATCGTCGTGATTCGACATTGGTGTTGCGTGATTCAACGATGGACAAGACAATTTTGAGGTGAAGACAGGGCATGAAGAGACACAGAGGGGTCGGTTCGATTCGGGCATGGATTTGCTAGGTAATTGAGAGTGCTTCCTTACTTGTACTTGCTTTCCTTTACACAGGCTTCACCTTTCCCATCCTTGTCGGTCATCTCGGAAAATAGTACCTTGGATACTTCGATCATTACTATCTCGGCTAGCTTCAACTTGTAAATTTGTTTCTAAAATTTCAACAAGTGTTAAGCCCACTCAAGCTTGTAAATTTTTCTGAAAATTTCAATAAGTGTCAAGCTCTCAGGTTTTCTATCATTCATTCCTGCTCCCTACCCCCTAATGTGAGCTTAAGTATTCAGCCAATCAACCGGTAGACTCATTTTTTTTTTCTTGAAGGGTCCAGACGTTTGGGGAGACGATCGGCCAGATGACCCACACCACTTCCCCCTCTCTCTCCCACGTTGGCTAGAATGCTAGCTGTAGTTAACACACATTTTAGCATCTGACACTAATTTAAGTCTTTAGCTAGCTCATTAACAGCTCCATTGCAACACCAAAAGTGATTTTCAGCTAGCTAGAATTTAGTGACTAACACTAAAATATTACTTACCACATCCATTGTGAATGCTCTAAAATGACCTGTGTGTCGCCTATTATTATTTCATATGAACTTTCCTCAATTACATGTCAAGTTAATTAACCTGGGGTCACAACACCATCTTGTGAATTAGTGAGGGTGTGTTTTAAATTTATTTTAATGATTTGAAATATTTATAATGTAAGATTTATTGAGTAAATTATTTTTGAAACACTACGTATCCATATTCCAATGTAATGAATAATCATTTGTTGGGTTTTTGGATTGGAGATGGAAAATCGTTGCAAAGGGTTCCACTGAAAACTCCATCAACAAATCTCTCTCCACCAATGCCAACTTCAGCAGCGCCTCTGCCGCAGCCTTCATCGCCGCCCAATCTTCAGAACCTATAAACTCAACAAAGAATCAACAAAAAAGTCATCGATTTTCTCAGCCACTTTCGTTGCGATCTCTTCAAGCCCTTTATTCAAGATTTCCAAATCTTCAACGTTATCACTCGCATCGAATTACAGAGCATCCAATCCTGAACTCAACCGGTGGTGGTTCGTGGTGGCAGCCTCACAAGCCTCTTCTTCCTTCTCTCCGACAGCGGTGTTGAGGTAAAAAAAATGGAAAAAATTCAGTTGGATACTTATTTGGCATATTCCTCATCAACTACTGTATGAGAGGTTGATTGGAGAGGGTCAACTGAGATGGATATCTGACCAGGTAATTGGTTATTCTATTATTGTTGATCCAATGAAGATTCTTGTATGGAACTGTAGAGGTGCTGGTGGAATTTTTCTTAGAGTGATTATAGAGCAATGTTTTAAAAATCGGACTGGTAAGTAAACTAGAAAAGAGATTAGGTGGACGAGTCACCGGTTAAACTCAACAGTTGAACCGGAATCAAACCGTGATGTCATAAATATATTAAAAAATATATTTAAATAAAAATATAAGTAATAAGATTATAAATTAAAAAAAGCCAAGGATTTTTATCTTTCCAATGGAGTGGCAGACATCAATCTTGTTGCAGTAGTCTCTGAAACAAATTTGGTGGGCAATCCCTAGAAGTGGTGGGTGGATACTAGAGCAACGCCCAGATCTCATCTTGAATAAGAAGATGTTCACAAATTCATTCACAATGATGTGGCTGTCTTTCTTGGCTTTCTTCATCTTGCTTGTATAGCGATCCCGGGTTTACCCCTTGTTGTATAGTGATCCGGACGTGTGTCCGAGGATGTTGGTAGTGGATTGTTGTCCTGTTTACGACCTTTCATATATTGTATTTGAGTTATAGGATGTGTTGGCGTGTTTGTTTGAGTTGGTTGTGTTCGGAGCCAAGGGTTCCGCCTGCATTTTGTCCTTCGCCGGCGAGAGTTGGTCGCCGAGCGGCGTTGAGTTTTGTGTCGGTGGGTCGAGCCAGAGCGGCCGCTGAGCGAGCGGCGCTGCGTCTGGGCTGAACACCATGATTCGCTCGGCGAGATGATTCTTCGCCGAGCGATCTGGTTGATCTTCGCTCGGCGAGCGGTTCGCTTCCGAGCGTCGTCTAGTTGCGAACTGAAGGTCGAGCTCTTAGCTCGAGCGAGCTTTTCTTCGCCGGCGAGTTTCTAGGATGTTGGCTCGAGCGAGACCTTCTTGGCTCGAAGCACGGTTTTAGGTTCTGTCGCCGAGCGACCAAGTCTTTGCTCGGCGAGCTTTATATATCGATTCGCGACTAGCGATCTAAACTTCACTTTTTGAAGCTTTTACTTTTTAAAACCCTAAATCGAGAGCCTCTCTCTAGACTTGCCTTCTCTAAGAAATCATCTCCTAGAGGGTGAATCTTCCCTAAGTGCTTTGTTAAAAGGGTAGAGGTGACTTGGGCTTCGATATAATCAAAAATATTGGTTTTGGAGCAAGTTGGGTGTTGGGTCTTCATCTCCTTTTGAGCTCAAACTTTGAGGTAGGGATATCCTACCTCTTTATGGATTTTGTCTTTGAATTTTAGCATTTTGATATGTTGGTAGTTGTTGTGTAATTTTGGGAAACTTTGGGCCATTGTGTAATTTTATAAAAGTTTGGGGTTTTGTCTATAATAAACCTAGAAGCATGTTTGGTATAGAAACATGGAATTAATGTTGAAACATTAGTGAAATTGGAACCTAAGGGTCGTAATGTTAATTATGGAAACGTCCTAATTACATTGATTAATTAATGTGAATAGTTAATTGTGGAAAATGAGGAATTGAAATAGAATTGGGTCATGGATTATGACGATGGAAAGAATACATTGATTTTATGTATTGATATGTGATGTGTATAATTGTTATATCTATGCATTGTGTTGTGTTGGAGGAGATAGGGGATGTACTCCACGGTTTAGGGGAAGATAGGGGATGGACCTCTAAACCGGATTTTATTTGGGAGAAGATAAGGGATGAACTCCGTAGATAGAGCATGTATGCTTATCTAGAAATATATTGGCAGAGCATGTATGCTTGTCATGGAAAGTATGAATGTAACTGTTTTGTTTATATTTGTTGATGTGATGAAAGAATGTAAAAGAATTGACCATCTATCAATTGTTAATCTTTTAGTCATTATTTATAACTGGTTTAGTATATTTCTACTGGGCTGTGGCTCACCCTATATGGGAACATCATTTTCAGGTACTGGTAGCATGCCACCTCCAAGGACTTAGCTTGGGAGGCTAGTGGCGGGCGGACTTTTTGGTTGTCTTTCCTTTTACTGTGTTACATGTAAATTCAAGCCGAGGGCTTAATGTGTAAATGAGTTAGCACTCTACTTTCTTGTAACCAAGTGTTAACTTGGAAAGTCAGAAGCCTGTGAGGGCATTTGCTTTTGTTGTTAACATGTAATACCTTTTGTAATAACACTCTGATGAATGGAAGGACGTGGACCTTTTATATATTATAGCATGTTAATATTGTTGGTTTAATATCATTTTTTTGAGGGCGTTACAGCTTGGGTCCTATATCATTGAATGTGTAATAAATTAAAAGTAGATACCTATCATTAGGGGTGTGCGAGGTGCAGTGTGATTTGGGCGGTTTGAGAGTAAAATTATAAACCAAATGACGGTTTGGTAGATTGGCAAACTGTAATTTGGCCAGTTTGAAGCGGATTGAATTGAAGAATCCTAGTTAACTAACTAATTAATTACAACAAATAGCTAAGCTAAGTATTTAAACTTAAACATGCTCGGTATGTTAAGAATGCTCGTGCACGTACTCGATTTCTACCCGAAATGAGAGTCGGCAGGCATTACAACCTTGTTCACAGGCCAATTCTAGGAACATTGAACGGTCGCTTTGTTTGAGAAGGAGAGGACTTCCTATTTTGCAGCTTTCTAGAGCTATGGATCAACTCCTCAAAGCAGCGAGTTCCTGGGTTTGAGATATTCTTCGACCTGCAGTTGGAAAGTAGTGATGAAAAGGAAAGGGTAGAGCTGAGCAGTGAAATTGAGCGAATCTTTGAGATCAAGTCGAGCAATAAGCGGAGCGGAGCAAGATCGCTAGTCTCTTACAGATCCGGCTAACCGACGACCTCAAGGAATCGGGGGATATCATTACTGTTTCTATGATCGGCGAGAAAACAGTAGTTCACCCTTCTGCGGGCATTTTAGATGTATCTGGAGCACCGCGTCTTACTTGGCAGTTGGAGCAAGGCTATCTCTCTAGTTCTGAGTCAGGTGACAAGTCGAAATCTGGCTCCTCTTAGTTTGTTGCGTGGGGGTTAGATTCTAGTGAGTCTGGTGGAAAGTTTACATCTAGTATTCTTGGGGGTGATAACCCGAATGCCAAAGTCCTGTCTAGGTCTTCCTTTTCGTTTTCTTTCGAATCGGTTGTAACCGAGGAACCTGAACTTGTAACTGTTGAGCTTGAGTTGTTGTTGAATGAGAACTCTACTACTTTTGAGTACTTCTCTGTGCCGCTTGTTTATTGCATTGACCAGGATTTTCAACATTTTAATGAAAACGAAGAGGGAGAAATTCCTCTGGTTTTGAAAAAATTGATTAATTGGGAGGAAGAGAGGTATGTTCAACCTTGTGCTGATGAAATCATTGCAATTAATGTGGGCACTGAGAAGGAACCGCGCTTGGCCCAAATCGAGTCCACGTTGTTTTCTGAGGAACGTGAGTGCTTAATTGCTTTATTAAAAGATTTCAAAGGCATGCCTGGAATTGATCTTGAGATTATATAGTATCGGATTCCTCTCGACCCCGAGGCCCGACCTATCAAGCAGAAGTTGCATAGGATCTGCCCAGATTGGGCACTGAAAATCAAAGAGGAGGTCACCAAGCAGATAGACGCAGCGTTTTTGCTAGTATCTGAGTATCCAACTTGGTTGGCCAACATATTTATGTTGACAATATTGGCACTATCGTTTTATAAAATTGTTATTTAAATACTTATATATATATATATTAATTTTAGTTAAATTATTTGTGCATTTTGATAATTTTAGTTCTATCGTATTATAAAAGTATAATTATCATATAACAATTTTGTACAATATATTAAATTATAAAATAATAAAATAAATACTCATTTTGATATTAAAAGTAATAGTTAAATTAGAAAAAAAAAATAGTAACATAAATTAAAAGTAAAAAAAAAATTGATCAAAATTTTTTAAAAAGTACTAAAAATATAAAATATATGAATTAAAATTTCAAAAAAATATTTTTAAAAATTCCAAACCAAACATAATTAAAATCCAATTCTTCTATATTGTTCCAACGAAAGTATTGGGCTTTTATTTTTATATTTATATTGGTATATTACCCAATAACATAAAATGTGTTAAAAGGCAATAACTCTAAAAACGAGTTATAAATTTTCCTACCAATATATATATATATATATATATTCAGCAATGCTACGCACTTTGAATTTGAGCTTGCCTCGAATGGCTCGAATTTTATTTTTCTGGTCGTCCGGCTGACCGTTCGGCAGAAAGGCTAACAGCCACGGTCGACAAGGTAACAACCACGATAGACAAGTGTTTCATCCGGTTGTCCAGGCATTCTTTTGTTCAATTAATAGGGTAAAAGTGCAAGGTTTTGTCCGAGCGGTACGGTCTTGCCATGAAACACTTAAGCTTGAAATTCTACAGCATTCACTTATGAGAGATCCAACTGAGATGAAGAAAGTATTCTCGCGATGTGGGCGTGTCACCTCCTCTCCTCCTGTTGCTATGCATCAGAAGGGTTTAGAAAACACGATAATGGTAGATGTGTTGATGACAAAGGGAGGCGAAAAAGTTGTGTCTTGGCTATGGTGCAGCACTGATGACACTGTCCATGATGCAGTGAAGCAAGTATGTTTTTTACAACACTTGAAAATAAACTGATAAATTTTCTTGTTGATCTCAATTTAATGAGTTAGATTTACTAAGGCTAAAAGATCTCAACTTCACCGTGAAGTTGATCCATTATCTAACTACTTATGCAAAAACATACGTCAACAAAGAAAGGAAGTACAAAGAGCATCATAGCTGACCTTAGCAATCCCAACTAGGTTGGCATCGGCAAGGTAGCACAATCTTGTGCTAGCACTTGACCCAAGATTGGTGAGGAACCAATCAAGAGGAACCAAGAGAAAAGGAAACCAAAGCAGCAAAGCCAAAACAAAACCAAAGAACCAGACCACCCAATGGATCAAAAACAAACCCTGTGAAAACTGTTGCTGATACTCCTAGGCCAAACACCTAACCTAACAGATTTAGCACGATACGCATCAAGAAAGCTAAGTCTGTTGTGACCTGTAGTTTGGTCCACCTGCTGATCAATCCTTAACAAAGAAAAGCTATCCTTTGGGCACGCTTTGTTGACCATTTTATAGTCCATGCAAACGCGCCATTTGCCATTCTTCTTGGGCACCACCACGGTGTTTAAAATCCAAATTTTAACCCATGGTAAGACCTAATAAGAAAATTTCAGCCCATCTTCAGGCCCAATGGAAAATTTTCAACCCATTGCAAGTTCTGATGGAAAAAAAATAAATTAAAAACACAGTATTTTCAAAATGTAAACATATATTTTTTAATTAAAAATATTTACCTACACGAAGAGTGTCAACAGAGGATCATTCACTATGACATAAAGCCCAGTAATGTTCTGTTAGATGCCAATTTTTTCCCCAAAGTCACTGATTTCGGATTGGCAAAGCTTTGCAATAAAGACAACATCCATGTGTCTTCCACCGGATATAGGGGGACTCCTGGTTACTCTGCACCAGAATTTCTTCTCAAGAACTATTCAATAACACATAAATGTGATGTTTACAGTTTTGGTATGCTTTTGTTTGAGATAGTAGGAAGGAGGAATGCTAGAGTTGGTTGTAATTCAACCTCAAGAATAGAAAATATTGAAGAATCAAATCTTGATGAGATTTTTTTTTTTAATTTTTTCGTCCCAAGAATAACAAACATATTGATGTATAATTTGTTGCTTTATTCATCTACATTTTACATTTTGGCTATTGGTTTTGGTTGGATACCTAATATTACTTTTGTACTCCTTTATTTTTTTCTACATTCAAAGAGGTTCAAAGTTTGGTATTGATGTTGTACCCAAAAACAAAAAACAAAAACAATGTTTGGTATTGATATTGATTGCATACCTGTCTTTATCAGTAATACAATGACTCCAGCAGCTAAGGCAGAATTGATAGCACTAATGAAGCAGTACAGTGATGTCTTTGCTTGGACATATGATGAGATGCCTGGCCTTGATCCATCTCTTGTCACCCACCATCTTGACACTTTCTCCAACTCTAAGCCAATAAAATAGCATGCTCGGAAGTATCACCCCGATCTTGAGACAAAGATTAAGGAAGAGGTAGAAAAGTTGCAAAGGGCCAAGTTCATTAAGCCTATACAGTACCCGACTTGGTTAGCAAACATTGTGCCTGTAAAGAAGAAGAATGGCCAGATTAGGATTTGTGTCGACTTTTGCGACCTGAACAAGGCCTACCCATGTCTCCTCTCAGATCCGCAAGTCACACCAGAGAGCTCGGGGGAGGACTTCTTCGTTTCCATGATTGGAGATCAATCGGCTGTAGGCCCTTCTTCCGACATTCTGGACGCATCTATCGCACCCTCCCTCGTTTGGCAGTTCGAGGAGGGTTTTTTGTTTAGTAGTTCTGGGTCAGGTAGTGAACCAGAATCTAATTCCACAGAGTTTGTGGAGTCAGAATCAAATTCTAGTTCTTTTGAGTCCGAGTCCGGTATTCCTGGGGCTGATAACCCGGATGCCGTTGTTTTGTCTAAGTCGTTTCTTTCATTTTATTTTGAGTCGGTTGTAAGTGAAGAAATGGACGAACTGGAAGTTGTGAATGAGAATGTTACCTCCGATGTTTCTGAGTATTTTTCTGTGCCACTTGTTTATTGCATTAATCAGGACTTTCAAAATTTTGATGAAAACAACGAGGAAGAAATTCCTCTGGTTTTAAAACATTTGATTGATCGAGAGGAGGAGAGGTTTGTAAAACCTTTAGTTGATGAAATCACTTCAATTAATGTTGGTACTAAGAAGGACCCGCATCTGGTACAGATCGGGTTTCGAGTTGCGGGCCATTTATACTCCTAATTTTGGGACTAAAAAAGTACAAAATGACAAAATAGGCTAAATAAGTTAATAAGACAAAATATCACATCCAATCCATAATTATTACACTTTTTCTCTCACAAAAGTTAAAAAATTCAAACCAAACGAGGATAAAAAAATTCAGGCTAAAAAAGTCTCAACACAAAAAAATTGGCTACCATTAAACTTTTCAATTTTGTTAATTAAGGAACCGAAAACAACCACATAATATAATTTTATTTTATTGATTTTTCAATTTTGTGTAAATGAGGGAATCTTAAAAAAATTATTGAATGACACGTTGGAAATAAATGAAGAAAGATGGATGATGAGAATGCTTCATAAATTTGTTCTCTCTTAACTTTTATTATAAAATATGTAACATTGGTAATTTATATTTTAATATTTTCTACACGTGCAGCCAAGCCATCCCGAAACTAATTTCACTTCTGAAATAATTACACATGCGGCCAGCACATGCCCTAACCCCCGCATGTGTGGAAAATAGGGTTTTCATCCGTATTACACTTTGTACCCTTAAACTATCATCAAATTGTCTATTTAGTTCTTGAACTATCAATTGTGTCTATTAGGTCCCTAAAGTATATAAGTCAAAATCTATTTAATTTCCAAACTATTGATTGAATTTATTAAGTCCCTAAAGTATTTAATTAAAACTTATTTAGTTCCTAAAAGGATTATAAAAATAAAATATAAACTCATAAATATTATAAATTAATAAAACACCCTATTTAGTCAAAATTTTATTTCAAAAAAAAAAACCTTAAAATTTTATCCTGTCTTTGAAAAGTGAGCACCAATCCATATATTGAATTTCCTTTATAAAGATAAGGGTAATTATTTATAGTATTTTTTTTACTTATTTTCTACAATATGTACGTGCTTGCCTAAATATCTAGTATTATTAGGGGTGAATATGGTCCGGATAGGTTCGAATTGGGGTAAAACCAGGACTAATTTGTTAAATCTGCCATAGAAACTTCAGGTTTTGTTTGGAAAACTTGGGAATGAAATGCTTCCTCCATCTGTTGCCAATTCTAGATAGAACCAGGTGCCAGATTGGTGTACCACACAAAGGCTACCCCAGTTAAGGAATTTGGAAAAAGTCTCAACTTCATATAGTCATTATTAGTAAATTCACCACATTGACCTGTGAATTTGGCAATGTGCTCTACTATTGACTGGATTCCATTCCCATAAAAGAGAGCAAAATTTGGTATTCTAAAACCCCTAGGGTATTCATGAACCCGATCCACCTATTCTGGATATGGCTTCCTATATATAGGAGTTTGAACCCCCCAAGCCATAGGTCCACACATTTCTCTGACAATATCAGTAATTTGGTCCCTGAGAACCATATTTTGTGCTTGCTGGACCACTATTGGAGGAACAAACACAGGATTTAGAGGAATTCCATGTGCTTGAAGCTCTCTTGGCCCATAGGGAGGCATGTTTAGGACTGGCTGTCCCTGTGGTAGTGGTTGCTGTTGGGGATATGGCTGGTGGCACCAGCGGCACTGACAACACTAGTAGTACCTCCTCTAGCGGCAGAGAGAAGTGGCAGACAAGCTCCAACACATGGCTGGGATGATCGTCGAGGTCGGGCCTGAGGTAAGGGTGCTCGGAGTCAGAGCAGCGAGTCCTAGATAGAGGAGACCTCCTCCTTCTCAGAGTTGATTTTGAGTGGAGATGACACTGAGACCAGCGGCATAAAAATTTGAACTTACTAAAATAGTCAAAAATTAAAATAACTTATTAAAATAATAACTTTTCATACACTCACAAAGACATTCCTTTTTGCCTTTTTTTTAGCCTCCTTAAAAGGACTAAAAGTAAGGGGGATTGATGACTAGACTTTCATTAAATCTAAAAGTAAGTGCATTGTACCCAAAAAAAAGTTATTTGAGAGTTTGACGCTCATAATAAAATAAATCTTAAAATTTTAATTTTATCAATTTAAATTTTAATATTTTGATTTAGATTGAAAAATTATTTGTTTATTCTTGTTAAGTAAAATTGATCGAAAAATTATATTGTATATTTTGGCCTTTTCCACAAATTTAAAAGACAAAATTATTAAAAAGTCTATTTTAATAATTATTTAAGGTATTAGATTCAGTAAATATTTTTTATTGAAAAAATAAAAATACTCCCTTATTAGAATTTTTTTTTTAACAAATTTAATTTGGAAAAATGAAATTCGTTACTGCTTTCTTATATAATAATAAAATTACACTAATTATTAATTGAAATAAATTTGTGATATCATTAAAATTTGTTAATCAACTTAATGATTTATTAATAAAAGATGCTATTTATTATAAAATAAAATAAAATAATTCAAAGAGCGAGATGTAATTTTCAAAACTACATGTAACAATTCATAGTTTAAACAAATTTCAAAGAGTATATTAGCAATTTATCCCCCCCTTTTTTTTTATCAAGATTAATTTCACCAAGACCCCTCAACTATGACCTAATAAGAAAGATTGCAGAATTAGAGTCTGTGTTGACTTTAGGGATTTGAATAAGGCCAGCCCAAAAAACGATTTCCCACTACCAAACATTGATGAGTCAATAGACTTCACGGCGATACATGCACGTATGTCATTTATGGATGGGTTTTTGGGTACAATTAGATCATGATGGCACTGGAAGATAGGGAAAAAAAAAAAAAAAAGAGCCTTCACTACTCCGTAGGTAACATACTGCTATAGTGTTATGCCATTTGAATTGAAAAATGCCAAAGCTACTTACCAGAATGCTGCTACCACATTGTTACATGACATGATTCATAAAGAGGTTGAGGTTTATGTGGATGATATGATTGTCAAGTCTAAAGAAAGAGAGGGATGTATGCTGGCACAAGAGTTAGAAATAAAAGTAGGAATGACTATCTACTAAACCAAACCATACCAAACCAAACAAAGCCTTAAGTCCCATCAAATGGGGCACCTTATACACTTGTATAAAACCAAACAAAAGCTCCTATATCTGTATATGAATGTACAATTGCCCCAAAACTCTAGAAAAGATGCAAGAGGAGCAGGAAAAAGACCACGTTCAAAAAAAAAAAAAAGAAGGAAAAAGACAACCCAAAAAATGCCAAGGGCATTGTAGCAAGTTTGTTGGAAATGACTAACTACAATTTAAAGGAGATACGAAAGGATAAGGAACACATCATGTATCGGCCCTCAGTATAACAGAATGGGATTTTCTTTAATTAAAAAATAAAAATAAAAAATTCAAAAGGTTACCTACACAGTACATACCTTGTGTTGTATATCTCTCATGTTAGACATTACTAATCAAGGCCAGTCAACACAACAACCATTAAAGGACAAGTAAATTTGATGTTGAGATAATCGAACATTAGCACAAGGAAAGGTCAAACTGGCGCTCAGTTATTACAATATGTTCAGTTGGCATGTTTTCACAAAGAGTACTATATAGGCATTCAGAAATTAATGGAAACAGAGCTACAAAATGGGGACCTAATGGGATACAATAACTCTAAAATGGATTTATCAATAAAAATCCCATAGTTATCCACCCAAAAATAAAAAACCCATAGTTAAATAATCAACCTCCAATTATAAATTTTGATTTTCTTTGATTACCTCAACAATTGTATAGTCAATCTCGAGTGTATAATATTGCCTCTAAATTCTTGGGCATGATTGAGGAGCTATATTTATCAATAATTCGCCAGTTTTAGAATATATGAATATATTAATGCATGTGATATGATTTTGTAATATTAACAGTGTTGATGAGTATATAGAATGTTTTGGTATTTAAGTAAGTTTCTACTTGTTGAATGAATATTGTATATCTATATACCTACGACATGGAATGGATAGTTTGGGTCTCTATATTTTTTGGGGTGTTACAACTTGGTATCAGAGATTATTAGATTTGAATACTTTGGGCGCGTGGGGGCTATTTTAGCCACAAAAAGACAAAATAAACTTTTTAGCCTAATAAGACAAAATGTTATATCCAAATCATAATCATTTCATTTTTTCTCTCACACAAGTCAAAACAATCAAAAAGCCTATTTCAAACAAGGCTTTTCAGCCCCAGGCTAAAATAGTTAAAAAGCCATGTCAAAATGGAACCTTTGGTGACTAAAAGTTTAGTCGCCAAAAAGTTCCATTTATATTTGTGTGTGTATATATCCATTCTATTCAGAGCTATTCAAAAAAAAAAAAAAAAAAAACTTTCCCACAACTTGTAATCTACTCATAATAATAATAATAATCATAATAATAATAATAATAATAATAATAATAATAATAATAATAATAATAATAATAATAATAATAATATCTATAATTCTCATCCATTCCAAATATATTTCTCAACAATTTGTTTCGTGTAATACATGTTTTCATTCTATTCTCAATCATCTCAAATATTTAACTAAATTCCAAATAAAATAAAATTTTAACCAAACATAGTATAATGCAATCCAACTGTACAACTAAATCCAAAGAAATGATATGCACAAAGACAAATTCGAAGTAACTCTATATCCAATGATTAGACAACAAGATTGTAAGTGGGAAAACAATGATCAAGGGATAGAATGGAAGGGGGTGAGCAATGTAGAGGAAATAGGAATCTCACCAAGATGTATAACAAGAGAAGATGGAAAAGAACAAGGGAACAGAAAGAAAGAGAAAAGAAAAAAGAAGTAAGAGGAAGAATAGCTGCAGCTCTTGATTGCGACATAAGGCTTAGTTTGGTTTGTTTTGGTTTGGAAATTAATCCTAGAGAGAGATGATCACGTGGTGTTCCAGAATTATTAAATAATTTCCCCTATTACTTATGGTTTCATAAAATCCATATATTATATAAGGAAAAGCGTTTTTTGAAAAGAAACCTTTTAGGAACTCTAAATTCTCATTCTAAAATTATTAATTTTTTTTTTTTTTAAATTTTAAACAATTAAGGAAGAAGATGGTGAAACAAGGAAAAGGTAGTGAAATATCTATATTGCCCTTGAAAAAGGTTCATGTGTGTCTTACGTGTTTGTTTTCTGTCAACAATTTTAACCGGAGTTAATAATTGGACTAAAATGATACAAAATGAAAAATTGAAGGTCAAAATCGAGCAAATTAAAATGACAGGGACCAAAGTGACACATGAGGTAAAGTGTAGGGACTGTTAATGTAATTTGCCCGAAAAAAAATGTATATGTGAGTAAACTAAACAGTTTATCTTTGCACTACTTGAGAAAATATTGTAATGACATACTCTGGGGAATGGAATTTGAGGGTTATGAAACTGAGTTTACTGAACTAAACTACACTACTTTGGGCTGCTTGGATGGAGTCCCATTTTGTTCATATGAACATAACACACCTTCTAATTGGTTTTTCCACTAGGATCCACCTTCCGGTTCCAAATAGATTTCACATTCCAAATGGCACTTATTTTACTTGGCCAACTTTGTTTTGAGACTCGTTTAAATTCTCAAAAATTCTATGATCGCAGATTCTGAGAACATAAGACTAGAAAATAAATCAAAATATCATATCTATTTGATGTTGTTGTTGTGGGTCCATATCTTCAATAAATCTCGACCATTTATTTTGAGTTCTAGGTATCTTCTGTTTGTTTACTTCTGGGATTGTAGTATTGTTCTTGAATTCTCCCATTAGGTGTACGTAAACATAGCTCAGTTTGTTTAATTTTAATTTCCAAGTGCTTCATTTATTACAGCACCGCTAAATTGGGTGGATGAATCATTAATCTATTGAATTAGATCTTGTGTTTTACATGTCAGTATCTACCTTTACATTCATTCACAACTATCAAATTTGAAGTCCTTTTCATTTTCTAATTAATTAGCTTGCTGTCAAATTGTGTTCCATTATCTGCTATGATGGCTTTTGGAATCCCAAACCTGGTGATGATGTTCTTCTAGATGAAGTTCTTCACATCAATATCCCAAATCTTCGTAAGAGGTTCAGCCTCTACCCACTTTGTGAAGTAGTTAGTTGCTACTAGCAGAAACTTCCTCTGTCTAGTTGCCTGGGGCAACTGCCCAACAAGATCTATGCCCTAATACGTTCTTAAATCTCTCAATCAAATATACTATTAGGAAAAAATTATAATCAGTGCGTGGTTTCAATTTTTTTATTTTTCATATTTTTTTATTTTTAGGAAATATTTTAAAATTTTAAAACAATTTGTTTCCTTTTTTAGATGCATCTTAGTTAGATGTATTTAAATAGTAAAATATTTGCGAAAAATATTTCTCCGCCTTACCATAAGCAACCACAAGCAAGGAAAATAAAGAACAAGAAAAACAAAACTAATATGGTGAAGCATGTAAGGAATTCTCAGATATGTACCTTAAAACACGCAACACTATCCAAGAAATACAATTACTTGAAAACACAATGTGCACAGCCTGTAGAAGAGTTCTCTTGAAAGAAAGTGATGCAACATGTGAAAAGCATAGATCCCATGAGAAAAGTGTGTGTGTGACTCTTGAAGTTCGACAAACACTAGATTCAAATCCTAGTAGTGATCTGAAAACCAAACCTCAGGCAAGAGAATCTAAACATACTGAATGAAAGTCAAACCAGTAGAAATCAAGGGGTATTTGTTAAGTAAAAGCGGAGAGCTCATCTCCGGCGTCGACGAACCAGAGCTCAACGCTTCGCTGTCACGATCTCCGATTGAAACCCTAGCCACCGGCGACAGTAGCTAGGGTTTGGAATTGAAAAAAAATAATAATAAATTAAAAAAATAATAATTTACTTCCATTAATGAAAAAAATTAAACAAAATTAACAAAGATTAATACTAATTAATAATAAAACCAAAAAATTACACTAAATTTCACTTTTAAAAATTATTTGAGTAAAACCCCCTTTTTATAAATTAAGTGTCGTTCATGAACAACTATTTAAAGCATTGAAGGTGAAGACACACACTTACCACTCTGTTCGCCCTAAGAAAATATCACTCATTTCTTTTACAAAATCCACATGGCTACACGATTCGTGGGAGTGAGTGCGAATCGCAGAGGTGACCCATTTCCGAAGTTCGCCTTGAGCCCCCTAAATCTCAAGGCCGACCCTGTATGTGGGTCCTATGTAGGTTCCACACCCATGTGAGATATTTAGTAAAAATATTGATAAAACATGTGGGATTTCTAACGTTATTCTAAAATAAAAATAAAAACTAAATAAAATTTATGAATCCATTAACCCCCCCCCCCTTTTTTAATTTTATAAGAAACTTCTTAGGTTTTACATATATAATAGTGAGGAGGTTTGTCGTGGACAACCCTAGCACTATTTAGTGTGTTTGATTTCAATTTTTAGAATTTACTTTTTTTTAAATTGAAATTTTTTCATTTTTATTGATAAAAAAGACGAAGTTATATGCTTATTGTGAGATGATTTGTATTTACTGAACATTCTAAAATATTGTACTTTTGTCTTTCTACTTCTTAAATTTTTAAAGTTGGTTTGATAAGGATTATATTTTACAGTTAAATTTTTTTTTTAAAGTTATAAATAAAAGCTTTCTATTTTTATTTTATTTTTTAAATTTTCAATAATTTATAAGATTTATTAAATTTTTGTAACCAAAACAATGTTGTTTTCATTTTATTTCAAATGATTTTTATTACGAGATTTATAAAATAAACGATTTAGATTATCGTTGTGTGCTTGGAATGAGAAAAACAAATGGGGAGGGGACCCATATCCCACAAAATATTATTTGATACTCCAGGGCATGTTTAATTGATAGGATTAGAGCATGAAATTGGGATTATTAATCCGTACACCCAATAATTCTGTGTTGTAAATGAATGATATTAGTGTACTATTATACTCCTAATTTGTTTTCATATTGTACCTTATTTTCTCATTCATTATATCACGTTTGGGAGGGCTTTTAGGAAAGACAAGTCTACAGGAAATGATCATGCGATTTTTTTTTTGCCTTGATCGCTGGATTCTAGTGTATTTTCAAAATGTTGCTTAAATAGATGTGGATATAGTCGATGATATGATGAAGTTTGAGGGTTGTGTATTGATTCCTTCAATAGATTTCGACTCCAATCGGTTGAGGGGAAGAGGTATTTTTTTTTTTTTTTTGTTAAAGTGTGTTGCTATTTGTTGAAGTGTGGACTGTTCATCTTTAATAGGAGCATTGACAATATATTACACTCACTGATAGGTATACTTTGGCCAATGTTCTGATTAAATGTATGTATTTGACATTGTGATGGTTGATGCGTTTTGATATGTTCAATGTGTGGAGTGATGTGTATGGGTTAGAGGGTTGGGTTGGGGGTATTTAGTTTTGGTTGTTAATTGAATGTCAAATGCAAATCACGTTGTACATTGGGACCTGAATGATCATGTTACGATGCATTTTACATTTACTGTGTAACGTTAATCCACATACACCATGTAGTAGATGACATTTGTGTGTTTGCTCGGTTCTATATATGTTTGAATGTGTATCGTGTCTTTGTTGTAATTAGTATTTATATACATGTCAGCCACATGGGAAACTTGGGTTCTACTTTAGCAACTGGATTCTAGTTGTATGTCCTCACCAAACTGATATCTTGATTGCCTGGACCAGGGTCTCATAGGATGCTTGATGCTAAAGTATGATTCCTGCTCCATGGAAAATCTCCACCACTTCGCAATGGCAACTATTGGTATTAAAAACCAAGAGTGTAGTGTGTTGGTTTTCCCAGCCCTCGCCTTCGAGGGGATAATAAAACATAAGCATAAGATGCTAAAAACAATCCATGAACTTCCCATCTTCTTTTTCTTCTTTGATCTTATGTTTCTACTATTTCAAGAAACTACACAGAGAATTAATGAAGGGTATGGATTCTTGTATGTTATTTTACTTGGTTTTGTAACTACTCTGAAGTAAGACAAGCAAGTTAGGTGGTTTAATGCGGAATTAGATCTGGTAACCATGGGATGGTTATTAGAATGTAGAGGTGGAGGTAATGAAAGAGGTAATTCAACAGCAAGAGAGGTAATAGTAGTTGCCTACATGCTACCATTGCAAGCAATCGGCGCACATGAAAAGGTCTTGCCCACAACTAGTCGGGATAGGGAGTGTTTTGGATCCCAAAATTCTAGGAGTTATTAGGTAGGCCAAGGTCAGCAACAGAATTATACATCGGTTTAGTCTAGACAGACATCATGGGTAGTACAAGGGGCTACATCAGCACAGTCAACATAATCGGCCAATGTTTTGAGAGAAAATAGGGGTGAACAGAGGACCAGAAAATAGACCACCAGAAGCCTGTTGACACTTGTCTATATGGCTTGGTACGCGCCAAAATGAAATAGGGCGCACCGCACTACAAGAAAGCAACATAGTACAAACCAAGAGCATAGTGGCGCACAAGAAAGCCACATGGAGGGCCATATGGAAGTGGGCACTAGATGTCTTGTTGTGGCATACGCCATTGCGAGGCCTCTCGTGCCATCTTAGCCTAGAAAGCTGTTGTACTTTTCCTGCCTGACAAGGTCTTGTCTAGTTGACTTTAACTTGACCCCTCAAGCCATTTTCTTTATAAATAAGATCATTATTCATGCATTTTGATGGAAAGAATACCTATGAGTACATCAATTGACTCCCGAGCACACAAAGATTCTTGCCACCATTATCTTGGCAAGATAGATGTATTATGTCCTTATTGTTTAGCCTTACATTGGATGGATGAAAAATTGACAAAATCATCTATAAAGCATCCCTTATTCGGAACTTGCTGTTTGAAAGGAAATATTAGGTTATATTTACTTGTTACACCCCTTCACCACATTAGGCGTTGTATGATGGGAATAATGATCAATCAAAATCCTTTTGAAGTTATACTCGAGTGTACAATGAGCCAATTTTTTTACAAGTCTTGGTGTAACATTGGATCCTATAGTACTCAGTGGAACGGGCCCTACATCATTTACAATTCATAATGAATTGCGACATCGAAATAATCTACAAAGTCCATGCACCTTAAATGTGTTAGTGACATAATAGTACTAGTTATTGACTAAGCCGGAAGTCCAATACTTTTAAACCACCTATTTACTTACTTCAATATCAAATTGCTAGAAAATTATAAAAGATGAAAAAAAAAAAAAAACAAACGAAAATAAATAAATAAATAATGCACTATTAAACCCACAAAAGGTCTCTATCAAATACTTGTATCATGTAAGAAGACAAACACTAAACTAAAATCTCAATCATTCACCATTTAACTTAAAGCCATATCACTTGAAATAATTGTATTAATGGAAATTTAGTTTAACAATTCCAAAAGACTCTTCATACTTAACATATTTTTATGTAAATATGTAACTTTTTATGTAGCCTCTCACTTGTGTCTCACTGTGCCTTGAGCCTAAGCATTTAAGTTGGATGCTTAGCAACTACGTCACTTGGTCATGGTCATGTGCTTTATCAATTTCTACTTGAGGCCTAACTAGATATATCACGGGAGAAACAAAAGAGCCATCAGCAGATGGAACTGTTATGGGTAGCCAGATGCGAGATCTCATTTGATGCATGAGAGGCGAGCAAATAGAGAATTCGAGTTAGATGCTAGGAAGCGACTTGTGCGCTTAAGAGCGACTAGACTAAGATCTGTATGGTGTGTGAGTTTAACATCACTCTTTAGAAGAGTTACTCCACTATAGCATGCATTCGTACTGCATGTGCTTATTGACCCATTAGCGAGAGTGGAAAGGATGGATGCAGGCAAGTACCTTTCAAGTAGTTTATCTTATTCCAAGTAGTTTCTAACATTTAATAAATTTTGCTGCTGTGTTTTCAACAGGTCCTCTTTCTTATGTATCACTACTTTGCTTCAACGGAAATATAAAATGCAATACGTGTTTTTATTGCTGCATATGTCTGGATGACTGGATTTTGAAACTTCTCCTATTATTACATCCGGAAGGATTTTAGCAATGCAAGGTTTACTCAGGTGACACCATTTATTATTCTGTTCATATTACCATTTTACTTAATTTTCACTTTTTAAATTTTTTATAACAATATAGGATACCTTTGGATCTTTTTTGTCCTTTTTATGCAGATGATGTGGCGACTAAATTTCTTCGTGGCATTATGTTGTATTGTTCTTAACAACAACAATGGTTGTATTTTTTTTTCTAATCATTGCAAAACCGCAATGACTGTGGACGTACATATGCCTAATTTTGGGATGAAGCACCTTCAATTTTGTGTTCTTGTGTGTACATATGATTTACAATTCCTATTTTGTTCCTTTGTATTTTCATGTCTCACCTATCCTGATTAGGTATTCCGCATGGGCAACAACTGGCCAAAGATCTTGATCAAAAAGGCCTCGGTAAAAGCAACCCACATGGTATCTACAGTGTTCTTAACCTACTTCCACCAATAATTCGCATCTCCTTTCAATTGAAAAGTCACCAATGAAATCCTCAACCCCTCATCATCGACTCTAAGCATGTCAAGAGTCTTGGTAATTTGTTCCAACTAATCCTCCGCCTCTACCGGTTTAGCCTCTCCCAGAAACTCTGGTGGGTTGAAGCGAAGAAACTCCTTAGTAAGCTTGAGGGTAAGCTCGTTGTCCCCCTCACTATGAGCTAGAACATCATGCACCGCTCTCACAATCCCGTGTGCAACCTTTCACTGACAGCCAATGTTGCAACGACAGGTGCTGCAGGTACTGCCATGCCTTTACCGGCACCCCTACTACCCATCCGTCCTCTATTCTCTTGTGCAGACATCCTATAAAACCTAAAAACCAAACCAAACTTAGTACATAACGCAACAGCCTCCCCGAGACACACAATCACCACTGCTGAGCTATAAGATGAGCTACAAGACACACGTAGCCTTCGAAACATATGATTCATATTGCACATAAACAATTAAACATCTAAACACATAATCGAATCAAGTCCACAAGGATAGCCACTTATCCCAGAACTCTCAAGGAATTCCCATTATAAACCACGTTGATCAGGCATGTTTCGAATAGGACTTCATAGCAAGTTCACTGACTACAAGTACTATCCAAGAAACTTAACCCCATGCTCAACTAAATGCAACACAAAAGGTCCTAAAACATGAATCATCTATATGCAACGTCCCCAAAATGACCCTCCCCGGGCTAATCATTAACACACACACCCCCCCCCGCTGACCTGCACAACCTGACTGGCATGCCGACCGACCTCAACAATAACCCTGAGCGCCTGACCATCCTCCCCTCGCACTTGGCAAGATCAAGATCATTGCAGGGCCGAGGTCTTGCGGCCCGTCTCGTCGACCAAAGAAAGCCAAGCTCCAAAAAATTAGACAAGGCTCTGACAAGGAAGTGGCCACAATGGACCGACCTCACAAACAACCAAAACAGTGGTCTGAGCCGATCACCTTTACAGCCGCGAACTGCACAGGGGTTCGCTTCCCTCATGACGACCCCCTGGTCATCTCTGCACTATTATCCAACTTCACGGTAAAGAGGGTTCTAGTTGATAACGGCAGCTCTTCTGACATCATCTTCCTCAATGCTTTCCGCCAACTCAAGGTTTGGGAGGAAAAGTTGTCCCCCTTGCAAACCCCCCTTGTTCAAATCCATAAAGTCTACGTAGACACGCCACAATCCTATCTTTTTTTTTACGACGATAGTGTTGGATAACTACGTCGGGTACATAACTTTGCGAATTGGCCCAGTATCCAATAGCTTGTCCACTTCATCAATGACGGTTGCGGTATGATCGACAGGTGAACGATAGCTTCGTTGGACGGCAGGCTTAAATTTGGGATCGACATTCAAGTTATGCATAGCTAGGTCAGGATCTACCCTAGGAATGTCATAAGGGGACCTTTATTCATGTGTTCTTGTTAATGTAAAGAGTTTCCACATGTTATCTTTGAAATTGAATCTATAATAATGTTTTGGTAATAGAATCCAAGTAATAAAAAGTAGGGCATGACATTTTGGCTTTGAACCTTCCCTAGTGAAAAGCCTATTGAACATACTGGCTAACCAGTAGACGCGATGCCTTGAACTATTTAGCTATTTGTGTATGCCAAGAAAATAGACTACACACAATGTATTACCAATACAGCGTATTACCAACACAGCATGGTTCTCACTATTGTGTTCATTATGGCCTTGAACAATGCTTGGTATTCATAAGTGCTCTAAAGAATTTAGCCTTATCAATTCTCATAGAACCGGCATAGTTCACACTTATATAGGTGACCTCGCTTATAAGGAGTATCCCGCAAACAGTTTACAAAAAAAAAAAATTGGCGCACGAGCGGAGGCCCAAGCCTCAGGAGCGGCCCAACCCAAAAGCATTCTGCGGAAGAGCAGCAGGAGTGGCCCAATTATGCCGCACGAGCGGCCCTTAATTCACCGCACGTGGGGCCCATTTTGGGTGCACGAGCGATCTAAAAGAAAAATTTTGGTTTCAAATTTAATTTCTTTTTCTCTATTTATTATTTTATTTGCTAGCAGCCGGCCGTGGGTTTATGAAGGAAGGTGAGGGGTGATTCAATCATCAAGATTATTTTTGTAGCCAGCCAGCTTGTTTTGCATTTTTTCCAAAATAAAATTAGCTTGATTTTCAGTTAGCTCTCTAATGTAAAATAGGAACTCCTAGATACTTCCCCAAATCAGAAGTAATAGGAATATTACAGAGGCTACTCAACTCCCTAGTCTTTCTTCCGTCAATGTTAGGTGACACAAAGAGTTTTGATTTTTGGAAATTGATTTTAAGTCTAGAAATAGAGCTAAACTCTTACATAACTTCAACAATCAAATCACAATGTCTAGAGTCAGCCTTAGCAAATAGAATGAGATCATCTGCAAAGAACATGTGAGTAATGCAAGGCCCACCCTTCTAGCTTTTCTTATCAGCCAATCATGTTGGAAAGCCTTTTCATACAAGGCACAAATAGATGAGGGGATAAAAGATCCCCTTGACTTAGACCCTTCATGGGTCTAAACTCCTTTAAAGCTTTCCCATTCCACAACATAGTAGACTTAGACTGCACTGTTGTGACACAACACATGATAAGATCAACCCATTTCTCATTGAAATTAAACTAATGAAGAGTTTCTCTAAGAAAGTGCCAAGACATGTTGTCATAAGCCTTCTCAAGATTAATTTTCATGACTATACAACACCACCTTTCCTAATATCTTCAGCTTCAAGTGCAGCAGGAAAGTTACTAAGGCACTTTGTCTCAGTGCCGCCTTTCCTAATATCTTCAGCTCCAAGTGCAGCGGGAAAGTTGCTGAGGCACTTTGTTTCAGCGCTGCCCTTCCTAATATCTTTGGCTCCAAGTGCAGTGGGAAAGTTACTGGGGCACTTTGTCTCAGCGCTGCCCTTCCTAATATTTTCGGCTTCAAGTACAACAGGAAAGTTGCTGAGGTACTTTGTCTCAGTGCCACCTTTCCTAATATCTTCGGCTCTCACTACAGAAGGCGTTAGTAACAAATTCAGTGTGGTAACGGCATACACACGCCCCATAAGTTTCTACACCACTTGCTTACCCATAGGAGCATGTGCTTGTCTCATATTGGAAAGGTTTGAGGAATTGTTTGGGTTTATATACCTTAACTTTGGATACTTGGGTTAGGCCCCAAGGGGTACCCAAGTTTGTGGAAGGGTGATGTTATTGGTGAAGTAGGCTAGACCTATTAGACCCAAAAACAATAAAAACACGCGTGCCACCGCTGCCATCCGTCGAGTCAGGCCGGCTGGGCTTGGCTTGGGCGCGGGTGCATGGTGTGAGGTTGGGTTGGGCTTGTCCTGTGATAACCATGTTCCGTATTATGCTAATTGGTCCTTATTATGTATGTGATTATGTGTTTGATATGATTCTGTGTGCCGTTTATGTGAAAATATGTGGTTTTGAATTTCTATTTGTCCACTGTAGGAATATCTGTTTGATTATCTGCTTTGGAATTTAAATTGAAGGCCCTATCGGCCACAGAAACCGAAATTGACTGCGCTATTGTGATTGACATAATTTTTAGAGCCTACGGTGAAATTTAATTGAAAATTGATTCGGGTCGAATTAATTAGATTAAATTAATGGGTTAGTGCTCAATTATTTAAATATTAATGAAATGTGATTAGAGGGGCCTATATATGAACCCAACTACACTTAAGCTCATTCTTTTTGAGCTCAAAGAATCTAAATTTGCTCTCTAGAGAGAGAGAACCGAAATTAGAGAGAGAGAGAGAGAGAGAGAGAGAGAGAGAGAGAAAGGCCAATCTTGAAGAATTTGTTAAGGAACTTGGTGATCTTGAAGCTACACTCAAGAATTGAGCATTAATTGGAAGATTTGAGCCTTTAGGTGAGTAATCAACCCTTAATTCATGAGTTTGAATTGTGATTTTGTGAATTGAAGATTAAATGGTGAGTTAGATCATGAATTGAGTTGATTAAGTTGAGATTGAAGTCCATGTGTGCATGCATGTAGAGAATTCCTATGAAATTACATAATCTAGCATGTAATATATGAATTATGAAAGATTGTGGGTTGAATCTTACATGCAAGAATGGTTTTAGTTGAGCTTCATGAGAATGAACACCATTTGCACCATATTTTTGACATGCATGTTTAATTATTGGAGATATGGAGCTCATATGAGATTTGAATGCATGAGCCTTGTTTATACCAAGAAATGTTGATTTATTTTGAAGAATTGGAACATGATTTTGAGCAATTGACCTCATCTTGCTTGTATACTCATGATATATAATGTATTTGCATGCTTTGGAACCAAAATTATGAGTTTTGAACCTTTTGAGGTCGAGTTTGAGCTCAAGAACAAGTTTTGGAAAACCCAGAATTCTTGACGTCCGCTCGAGTGGGGGAACCGCTGCTCAAGTGTAAAATATGAGCTCCCAGAATATTTTGCAGTCATGATGTCCACTCGAGCGGGGAAGTTCACGCTCGAGCGAGGAGCTATATAGAATGACCTTCAGCTCGAGCGTTCGAGTTCACGCTTGAGCGTAAAAACGAGGCAACCAGTACTTTTGCAGACCTAATGGGTCCACTCGAGCGAGGACCCTGTTTCAAAAATTTTGTAAAAATGTTCTGTGTTTCATTCTCCGTTCTCTTTCACTTCTAAGTATTCGTAGGCATGCATTGAGCATTATGAATGAATTAAAAGAATAAGAAAGAAGCCTAAAAGGGATGTATGAATTAAGAACGGATTGAATCGTTTGTGACCCATCTATGTTATGTAATGTATAGGGTCAAGCTCTAGGGCAAATCACCCAGCCGATCACTGTGAGTAATGTCTTAATAAAGATATTTTGAAATATGTTATTTGTCCAATTACTTATTCCTCTATAACCTTTATGAGTATATTGATTTGAATTGTGGACAAATGTTTGCTATGCCATATGGTTGGGCCTAAGGCCGTTTGCTATGAATGAATGGGCCAGAGGCCGTATGACATGGAGGATAGTTTGACTCGAATGATAGTCTGACATAAATGAATGGGCCAAAGGCCGTATGACATGAATGGGCTAGAGGCTGTATGACATGAATGAATGGACCAAAGGCCAGTTTGACATGAAAGATATAATGGATGGGCCAAAAGCTAGTTTGACATGAATGAAAGAACGAATGGGCCAAAGGCCAGTTTAACATGAATGAAAGAATGAATAGGCCAAAGGCCAGTCTGACATGAATGGAAAAATGAATGGGCCAAAGGCCATTTGACATGAATGATACGAATGAAGTGGGCCCGAGGCCGTATGATGTGTTTGGAACCGCAGTCACTTGACCTATATTTATATATATATATATATATGCTAGATAGAAATACGAATTGGGCCCAAGGCCGTTTGAAGCACGTTGTTCTAAATACCGTTTATGTAACTTCTTTATTTGATATTATTCACTGGGCTTTCGCTCACGTTCATTCATATGTTTGTAGGTGAGCCAGGAGAGGTCCAAACCCAGCCTCAGTGAAGTTTGTGTGGAACAACCAAGGTTTTGAAGAGTCAGGCCATACGTCTCACGCACGAGACTCGTCTTTGCCCTTTTGCTATTTTATTACATTTTGTCATGTTGGCGAGGACTTTGGATTATGATTGTATATAGTTTTGATTGGCTGACCTAGACTTGAATGATCCTGTATGTACAGAGTTTTGTGTTAGTACATATTTTGATGTGAGTTATTAACATGTATATGTATGGTTTGTTATGATATGCCATATAAGCACAGCTCTATAGACAAAAGTTTGAAATTGCTTCCGTTTGGCCCCCTTACTCTGATGAGTTATGTTTTATTTGGTTTGAGGCCGTAGGTAATCTCGTGATTACTGGCCGGTTATGTCCTTAACCCATGGGGGCGGGTTCGGGTCTTGACATGTCCGGCCCAATACTTATATTTTTGGGCCAAAAACATTTGCTTTTATTTACGAATAGGACTGGTAAAGTAAAGGCATAGTACAGAAAATGAATCTCGAGTGGTTCAATAAAGAGAACAATTTTCCTGATAAACGTCGAAACAACGTGTCATAGATAGGGGTGTTTTGGGAATTTGGCCTTTAGTCATTTTTTTAGGTTTATAATAAAAGTCAAAAGTTAGTTTTTTTATATTTTTTTCATTTGGGAAGTTAGTTTTTAGCCACCGATAACTCAAAACAGATATCTCTAAACAAATAAATAAATTTCATTAAAGACATACTTTTCCACAATCTCAAATGGAAAGTGATAATACATATCCAACTTCACCCTCATCATTATCATCATTTCAATTTCACTATTTCCATATCAATTCCATTTTTTCTTTATAATCTCAAACATTCACATTTTTGGGCAAAAAAAATCCCTTTGTCTTTGAAAATAAATTTCAATGTAGGAAATACCTCATTTCAACATATATAAATCCTAATTTCCATACCCACAAGCTTTTCCAAGAGATCATTTGAAAACTCCTCTTTATCATTTTGATTTCAAACCATAGGTTTTACCAAAACAACCCAAACCACTAAAATCCCTTGGAATAGCAAATAACTAAGGTAAAACTTATACAAGAGTGTGGAAAATCCCTACCTTGAAGCTAGGAGAGCAATGAGAGAATATAGAAACCTCAAAAAAGTTGAAATCCACTTTTGTTCAGGTGAAAAGAGAGCCCACGGAGCTCTGTAGAGACCTAGTAACTCAAGAAAGAGACTTTGGCTGAAGGCTGTAAGGTGTCTTTGCTGCCGCTACCAGTTTGAGCCACAGGGGGAAGGCTTGTGGAACGACCAAAGTTCTGGGGGCGACGAACTTCCCTTGAAGATGATTGCCCAGCGGCATAAGAATGGGTAGAAGCAGGGTGGCGGCCGGGCGAACTAAGCTCGCGAGATAAGCCAAAACTGTTGTTTATATAGTGTGGAATAAATCTTAATTATTAAATTATTAGGATATTATCTAACATTAATTTTAGAGGAATTGTTTATTTTTAAGTATTTTACCAATGAAATTTAAGTTTTTTTTTCTTCTATTAAGTGATTTAATAATGTCTTAACAGTTTAAGGGTTTTATTTAATATTGCGTGAAATTTAAAAAAATTTATTAAATAATACTAAAATATGTATAGATCTTTGATAATATATATGCAAAATCTCAGGGGAAGTGAGTGAAATTTCTTATTTCAATAGATAATGTAAATGGCAATTTCATCATTTTTTGTATCATAACCTATGACATTAGCATGACATTAACAAATTCTATTAAATAGCTTAACAGTGAGAGAATCTTGATAATAGTTTCAAAAGTAAAAGAGATTAGTGTAATTATTGAAACCACAAAGGAGGTCCTTGTAATTGTTAAATAAATTTTATTTAGATATTTGAACTGGTAAGGAATTTTAGTAGATAGATATTTGAACAGATAAATAAAAATTTGACATATAGTAAAAAAATTAAGTCCTAGACTTGTACAAAATAAATACAACAATAACAAAAAAGGACTCTTAGCTCCAAGTCCTAGCTAAAATTTGTCAATTAGTATTTTTTTTTAATTTTCTTTATAAATTAAACACTCATAGAAAAATAAAATTCTATCATACACGCCTTTGTTTTAAAAATAACATATATTTTATTGATATTTTATTTATTTAATTTTTTAAAAATAAAATAAAATAAATTTTATTTAATCTAGCCCAAAAAAAAGATAAAATATTAAAGACTGATTTAGTACTGCTATTACTTAGTAAACAATTAAAAAAGGTAAAATAATCTATTGAATATTTATCTTTCTTCATAATATTCTAATCAAATATTGACATCTAATCCTATGAAAAAACAAATATAGAATATATATTTTTTTCAACTAAATAATCCAATATATTACAATCCTCCTTATCTAGTTTATCCAAACAAATATGACCTATTAATTTAAACTAGCGATATAGAAAGATGGTCAAAATTGATACTATTTCAAAAACCCCCAAAGCAGATGTGATCAGCAAAGACTTGGTGAGAAGGGTTTTCGGAGTGTGGGGCCCACGGTCATCTACTCGTTCATGCAAGTAGCAGGTATAACAAATGACCATCTAATTAGCTGCTTCAGATTCCATGAGTGTGTAACAGCAGCAGAGGAAAAGGAAGCAGCTAATGTCGTTTTGGATGGGGTTGACGAGATGAAAACCGCTCAAGTGATGGAATCAGAAATATGCCGAGCTATCAACGAATTGACTATCGCTTCAGAATGATGGATTCATTCGGCATTCAGTCATCGGTTTTCCCATATTGACTGGTACTTGATTTCGATTCCTCTCAATGCTGCTGTAGTTATGATGGTTGGTTGTGTATAAACACTTGATAAAATTTCTGTACATCATAGATTCCTAGATTGTAGACAAGGAATAGTGAACATTTTAACTAACTTGTGGTGACCCTTTTGCCGAGGAGACCGTTGGAAAGAGAGCCTTCAGCATAAATGTACAAATTTTTGTACAGTTGAACAGTTGAAAGAGGTTAGTGATTAGGGTTTATATCAAAAAGAAAAAAAAAAAAAAAAGATTGTCTGAAACCAGGGAACAGAAAACAAGAACCATCTTTTATTGTTGTATCTGTATTAGGACTTGGACATAGGACCTTTGACAGTTTCTAGAAGAGATTGGCAAAAACCCCAAAATAATTAAAAAGTCAAAAAATTAATTAAAATAACTAATTTTCCAAACAAGTCGCTTATAGCTTGAGCAACAATGTTTGGTAACTTGAATTTTTATGGTTCAAATGTTTCAAAATGACATCATTTTAGAGGTACATTGCTTTGATATATTCGAGTCATTTAAATCACATAAATTTAAGCTACCAAATATTTTTTTATAGGTTGAGGTCCTCTCCAATTGGTGATCTAGTTGGAAACGTTTAATTAAATACGGTTAATGTATAGGTGATATCATTGTGAAAGACTTATGATTGAATGCAATGGTGACTCTAGATATTTTTACAGATAACGTCTATAGCGATCCCGGTTTCCCTTTCTTTAATTGTTGCATCCGGACTTAGGCTCCATGGAGTTGGTTGTTGCGTACATCCTGTTTACATCATTTACTCTTTGTATTTGAGTCTTGGGTTGTGTTGGGCAGGCTTGAAACAGGTTAGTGGAGCTTAGAAACCTAAACTAGTTGCCCAGATTTTGACCTGTCCGCTCGAGCGGGGCCTTCGTTGTTGCTTATCCGCTCAAGCGGGAGTTTTGACGCTTGAGTGTGATTTTCTATCTCCCAGTATTTCTTCTGCAGTGTTGGACGCTCGAGCGGGCGTTTTGACGCTCGAGCGGGAGGTTGTGTGTGATGCTTGAGCAGGGAGTTGGACGCTCGAGCGGGGACCTGGTTCAGTGTAAAATTCTGGAAGTGTGTATCCGCCGCTCGAGCGAGATTTTTGATGCTCGAGCGGGAGTTTGTGAGTAACGCTCGAGCGGGGGTTTCCACGCTCGAGCGGGGCGACTGAGTTAAAGCTCCGTGTTTTAACTTTTTAAAATCACTTTTTCACTTCTCTTCTCTCATACTTTTCCAAAAACTCCATTGTTGAACTTCTCTCTCTAAATCCTTCCCTTCTCTCTAGAGATTAATCTAGTAAGAGTTGTTTCCTCACATTTGGCCTTTACAAAAAAGTTATTAATCGTCAAGGGCTATCTTTTGATTCAAGAAGTTTGTGATTTGGAGCATTTCCGTTTTTCTTCATCTTCTCCATTGGGTGCCATCTCTTCAGGTAGGGATTCATACTCACTCTTATGGGTGTTAACATAGATTTCCAGTCTATTGTTTAAATAGTTTGATTTGGGACTTAGGGTTTCAAAAAGCATGAAAGAGGATTTTGTGATTTTGATTCTTAAAGATGTATTTTGGGTTTCAAAATGATGTTCTAGTGGTTGGTTGTTGATTATTAAACCTTTGAGTAAATAATGAGGAATGGGGGAGAAACCACTAATTTGTTATATGAGTTAATTGGCATAATTAATTTGGGAAAGTTGTTATTATTTGGAATTGAGTTGTAAATAATGAAATTGGCTCATTATATTGTGAAATGGTGGAGTTGAATTTATTAATCGCTCATTTTCGAAAACATTGATATTTTATCTGTTGGAGCTTTTATTATCTGTTTAGAAATAATTGCTTGGGCTACCGGTGGAGGGTAGTTTTGATTGTTGTAGACAATGCATGATGATTAGGTAAACTAAAACTAATCAGTTGGGTGCATCATGGAGCATGGCAGTTGATTGAATACATTAACGTTATGTATTGATTGATTGCGTATATGACCTTTGTGTATATACATTGTGTGTGTGTGAGGAGATAGGGGATGTACTCCACAGTTTAGGGGAAGATAGGGGATGGACCTCTAAACCGGATGTTGTTTGGGAGGAGATAGGGGATGGACTCCACTGATACAGCTCATATTCTTGTCAGTTAATGTGTTGATATAGCTCATACGCTTATCTTTGGAAATGTTGATATAGCTCATATGCATATCTATGGAAGTGTGATATAGCTCATATGCTTATTTGTTGAAATGTGGATACAGCTTGTATGCTTATCTGTTGGGATGTTAATATAGCTAGTACGCTTATCTAATGTAGAACAGGAAATGTTTAATATGAGTCACTGTCTCATGTAAGTTATTGGCGAGTTACGAGCATTGTTGTGAATTGAGAATTGTATAAGAAATGGAAAATGAAATGAAACATAGACACGGTTGTCATGTAATGGAAATGGAATTATAAATTGATCTTTGTGAGTTACACATTTATCAATTGTTGATGTCTTAGTTATTGCTCGTATTGTGTTTAGCATATCTCTACTGGGCGTTGGCTCACCCTATATGGGACATCATTTTCAGGTACAGGTAGCATGCCACCTCCAAGGACATAGCTTGGATGGATGTGGGAGTTGAAGACTCTTTTGATTATTTTTTTGTATTACATGTACATCAAGCCACGGGCTTATTTTGTATAGAGTTAGTACTCTTCTTTTGTGTAACCAAGTGTTAACTTGGAAAGCTGTAAGCCTATAGGGCACTTGCTTTTGTTGTTAACATGTAATACTGTTGTAAGAACTATTATGATGAATGAAAAGGTGTTGATTTCTTTATATCATTGCATGTCTAATATGATGGGATTTTATGTAATGTTTTGAGGGCGTTACAACGTCACTTCATAAGCTCAAGTTTTGTAACTTTTAAAAATAATTTTTTTTGTAAACTAAAGAACATTATATATTTCTGCTGCACGAGTGTTCTATGAAAATAAATTTGTTGATCTTTTTACAATTTATCCAAAAAAATGTAGATCGAGGAAGAAGAAAACTAAAAAGTTATCAAAATTTAAAGTTTGAAATTTGAAATCAAAATCTGAAGCAATTGCATAGGGACAATTTGGGAATAAAAAAGTAATAAATCAAAACTCCATCCCTTTTAATTGTTTTGATTTATAAACTTTTAAAATGATATTAATTCTAACAATTCATTTGTGTTAGTTCATACTAACTAACGAATAAGAAGCAATTTAGATAATTTAATCATTTTCGTTTCTTTTTTATTATGGGTAAAGCATCAATAATTTTTAAAATACCATTTTACCTATTAGGCTAGGTTTATCTTGGACATAAGCTGGCAAAAGAAAGGTGTTTAAAAAACTTCCATCTCTCTATTATCATGTTGTGACTGGAGTTTGTGTATCTTAGAGGTACCTACGTTGATGTTGTGCTACTACTAAATTAGTTATTCAATAATCGCTCTAATCATTTTAAAAAGCAATAAGCCTTTTAGCGACAAGAGAGTGAATACTATTATACCCCTGGTAGTTGTCAGAAAAAGGGAAATCTAAGAGATTCTCAAAGGCAGAAACAAAGGCGCTTTAACATCCTCACTCTTAGTAACCCTAGTGCCATCCTCAAGCAACACACTTTGGAGAACTACCAGGGGTATAATAGGATTTTGCACTAGTTTTTCCATGGGGTCTTCCATCTCTTCTTCCTCTTCCCACTCCTCCATGGGTGGCGAGTCTTTTTTTCTAGGGTTTTGATGAAACCCTAACCATGTAAATAGGTTTACCATTCCAAAATCAACATTTGATATTCTTAAGGCAAAATCCTCTTTCCTTTATAAATCAATTTCGAAGATAAAAATCCATCATTTCATCATAATTGAACAATAAATGCAATCAACCTACTTCCATGGAATCTCTAATCGTTGGTCTCTTTCACTCTCTCTCTCTCTCTCTCTCTACTTATTACTTTTTTTTAGTTTATGCTATATATATATGAAATTATACTTACTTTCCTATATTATTTTATATAATCATAACTCACATGAGAACAAATCTGCACAACAATGTTCCAAATGAATATAAAACAAAATTAAGTAGTTAGAATTACGGGGTGCAATTTCAACCGAGTGTTGTTCGGCCCATAGGGGCCCATCACGAGTTCTGTTTTGATAATCTAAACCATTCAGTGTGTAAAACTCGTCACAAAAAAAAAAAAAAAAAAACAAATAGTATACTTTTTCCAAACATAATATTCCAATGCAACACTCCAAAAAAAGAATGTGAGATTTTTCAAACCATTTTAAAAGGGTGTAGGATTCTTCGAACCATTCCAAAATAAGTACAAAAATTCCTTAATAAGCTTTGGATAAATGTATAATTACTTTCAACCTCAAGTTTAAATGGGCCTCTATTTGAAACAATCCCATAAGCAATGAAAGATGTGAGACAAGTAGAGATGTGGCATGAATGACATGAACTATATGTTGAAATTACATGCAAGATACTACCAAAACATGCAACTACCTTAAACAACTCATGTTTAGAGGCCTAAAAGAACATACTAGTGAAGGAATTTACACCACCACTCTGCAAAACAATGCATGAATGATCAAGGCAGCCCAAAATAGAGCCATGACAGTCCAAAACATGAACTAAAACATGAGGGACACAAGCTAAAACAAGCTAGAATATCATGCCAACATGTTAAACTATCTAAGCAACACAAGGTGAGTTTTAGGTGATTTTTTAAATTATATTGACTTCACCTCACTACAAAAAATTAAGGGGTTAGAGATCAAAGTTTAGAGATGAAATTATTTTTTAGAGACCAAATAATTTTGTTCCGAAAAGTGTTATTATATTTTTAGTAACAAAAATTAGACATTAGTGATAAATTATTATCCATTTGAGACCAAATTTTTTGTCTTAGTCCATTTGTAATGAATGGGTTTAGATGGAAAAAAAAAAATTAAATGAAATTCACATTTATTAAAAAAGTTGAATGGGTTAATTAATTAAAAACAGAAAGAATGAAATTGTATGAAAATTGAGTTTATTCAAACCATATTATTTTAATAATATCAATTTTATATCTAAATTATTTGATTTTGTATCAATTTTATCCCACTGTCAATTGTCGTCTATGATCAAACAAAAGTTGCTAATGTGGCATCAAATTTTATTTTACTCCTAATTTTTTTTTTGCAAAATGTCAATTAAACTCTTGAATAGTTTGGAGGGTAAAATGAAATTTCAAAAGAAATTTTGGTGACACGTCAATAAATTCCGTTTGGTTATAAACGATAACTAGCAACATGGACAAAAATTGATCCAAAATCAAATAATTTAGGTGAAGAGGGAGAGAGAGAGAGAGAGAGAGAGAGAGAGAGAGGACTGGTTTCATCTCGTGCGTGCAAGGCACGCGTGGGTTTCCGTCTAAAAAGCTAATGGCTGTTAACTATTTGACTACATAGAGCCAAAAACCAAATTGTAGGAGCAAAATTGATGCAATTAGAAGTACAAGGACCAAAATGAAACCACGGGTAAACTATAGAAACCATTGCTGTAATTTGCCCTTGCTGTAATCGAGTGTATGGAACAAAGCGCCTAAGTCTGTCTTATCCAGCCTGTCTTCTTCACATGTATGCATCTGCATCACCCACATCTTCTGCCATTTCTTTAATCACAAGCCCATGTTTCTACATTACGCTTGGCTTGACCAATTCCTGGTCTATCTACTTGAATCCTTCTTCTATGATGCTCTTGAACTCGTCATTGGTTAGGCTTTTTTCTTGGGACTGGACTTCATCCTCAGCCACCTCAATTGGGCCTATGTCTTCATCATACAACACAGCCTCTATGTTGTTGGCATCTGCTGCAAATGGATTTGCATATACCCAATAGATCTCCATTCTCTTCTACTCATCATGTTCATTGTTAGTCAAGAATATTAAAGCTTGATGCAAAGAGGATGGCACATACCCATTATGGTGGATCCAATCTCTTCCTAACAACACATTGTAGTTAGAAGTGGAATTAATTACAAAAAAAGGTGGTTCCCATTAGCCTTGAACCAACCTAAAGTTGTATAGCAATAACTCCCCTTACTTCAGATGAGCCTCTAACAAAATTACTTATGTTAATATCAGTAGGTTCAAGGCCGAAAGCTACTTATCTTGATGTAAGATATTTTCAATTTGTACCATCTCGATAAATTTTGCATATTGTTGTATTTCCGTTGTCATCAAATTCCATTCATGTGGGGGATTGTAATAAATGATTTTGGTAAAACATAGTTTTTTCTAAAATTTTGGTCTATTTTTTAAGTGGAACCCATGCGCTAAATTTGGCAGGCCTATGTGGCAATGTGTTCTTTTTCGCATAACGATTCACGTCATATATTTGGTTATTCAAAACCATTATCGGGTGAATAGAAAATCAATGCCAAAATGAGCTCCATAGAAATGGTGTTTTGGTGAGGTTTCCATAAGGGATGGAGAAAAGGCTTGTCCCACATTGCTTGAATGGGCAAACTTGGTATGGGTTTATGAGCCTTGAGTTTGCATCTTAGGAAGGGCTCTAAAGGGTACCCAAGTTTTGTTTGGGGAGAGGGGAGGTTAAGGAAAAGTGGGCCCTGACCCATTGGATCCAAAAACTACTACACACGCATGCACGCCTAGGCCTGGGCACGGGTACGAGGTGAGAGGTTGGGTTGGGCTAGTGTAGTTCAATGCTTATCCTTTTAGGCCAAAAATATTTGAATTTTATTTTTTAAAAATTAAATTCTTACCGTTTGGAATTTGAATCTCGATTTGAAATTCAAAATAAATTTCGAAATAACCCCAACGTTTCTGAACGTTGGCAGTTTAGTCCAATGCACCTTTCCTTCCAACCCAGATAGGTTCTTTACTTGTTCAAATCCAACCGGAACAGGCTCTTTACCTGTTCAACTCTATCCTGAATAGCCACCAAGTCTCCTATAAGTAGACAAGTCCTCAATTTGTATTTTAATTCAATTTTCGTTCTTCCTTCTGCTTTTACTTCCTACATTTTGCTTTATAAATTTTCTATAAGAAAGAGTATAAACACAAAGTGTGTTCACAGGACATTTAGTTTGTAGTGCTACTACTAATTGTCATCAATCATTTTATCCTAAGAGATAGACGTTCACATTCTGAAAGCACCATGGGGAGGACGAATTTGTCTTAAAGAAATAGTGTTGAATACTGGACTTGATTAAATTTTCGAGAACTTGAATTTTCGAGAAAGTAAAACTGTAAGTAGGTTGTTTATTTATTTTCCTCCAGATTCTGTTTTGTTTTTATAACAAAAGTAAGAATCTATTGTATTTATTTTTATTATATTTTGTTTCAGTTTTAGTAATAAAACAAAATCTCTCATTTCTTAATTTATTTTTTGAATACAGCGAAGATTGACTAACACTGTCATCATCATATCACCACCATTACTACTTTTTCTTTTTATTGTTTTTAAACAACTAAACGAAATAGTCTAAAATTTTTAGTCCAGAAAAGACCATTTTATTATTATTATTATTATTATGAAAATTTTATATATTGGTGATAGGATCTTTTTATTTTTAAATCAGTGCAAAACCATTTAAATTTACAACAAAAACGAGATGTAGGAAGCTAAAAGACACAAAAGCATAGTCAAAAATGAATTTGTTCACATATTTTAATGTTGAGCAATGGTAGAGAACTTTAATATCTGAGTTCTAAAAAGAGCTCTACACATGTAATAAGGAAGGGGGTAAAAAAAAATGTTATAGCGCTCAAATAAAATATCAACCTCTCACATGAGTGTGGGACTCCACTGAGTTCTGAAAAGAGCTCTACACATGTAATAAGGAAGGGAGAAAAAAAAAAGAAAATGTTATAGACCTCAAATAAATTACCAAATAAGTTATCAAACCTCTCGCATGGGTGTGGGACTGAGAGGTTTGATAATTTATTTGGTAGTTTGTTTGGAGTCCCTAACATAACTCCAAAAATAAATAAATAAATAAATAAATACACAAGTACACATATCACACCACAGATAAATTCCACCTATTTAGAGCTCCCTTTTTAGAGCTCTCAATCATTTTTCTTTAATGTTGGAACGGAAAATGTTTGAGAGCTCTAATAGTGAATCTCATCATGTGATATGATGTGATGTTTTAGCCTTTGTTTGTTTGTTTGTTTGTTTGTTTATTTATTTATTTATTTCAATGCCACATGTATAGAGTTCCATTTAGAGTTCTACACTATCGATGTTGGAACAACCATACAATATATGAATAGAATCTTAGGCCTCATTTGACAATTACATATTTTTATCAAAAAGTCAAAATATCACCATAAGTTATCATATTACTCTCTCTACTTTTTTACATAGGCAAGACTTGGTCTCGAGTATCTAAAACTCTAACCAGCCTCTCCTCATACGAGGTATCCCCATCAATCTCTAACTCAGTCCAATCCAACACACGCAAAGGATCCGATTCATACCTCCGAAGCATACAGACATAGAACACGTTATGAACCTTGAAAAGTTGTGGTGGCAGGGCCAAATGATAAACTACCTCCCCAATCCGCTATAAGATCTCAAAAGGCCCAATGAACCTATGAGACAACTTCTTACCTTTCCCAAACCTCATCAAACCCCGTTTAGGTGATATCTTCAAGAAGATGTGATCTCCCACCTCAAAGGACAAAGGTCTCCTCCTACGGTCGGCATAGCTTTTCTATCGACTCTAAGCCGTGACCAACCTCTTACAAATAAGTGCAACTTTCTTTGTCAAATGTCATCTCAAGTAGCTCCTCGCATGTCCTTTTTTATATCCTATTTGATGGGTCACATATTTCATTGAGAAATCCTATGTTTTTTTTTAGATAGTGAAATCCTATGTTGATATCTGAAATTTTATATTTTAGCTACATATAATAGACAAACTTGGTATAAATATACACTCCGCTAGAGGTGCTTAAATTTGATATGAAATTGATATAAACATGTCAAGTATTTTTGAGAATGACAGCATGTGGCCAAGGTGACGCCGACGTGCCACGTGGCATGGTCACATGCCGAGGTGATCTCGGTTAGGCCGAGGTTATCTACGAAGATGCCGGAATTCGAGATAGGCGGATAAGGGACAAGAGTCCTAGATGAATAAGGGTTCTAGTTTAGATAAAGATAAATCTCTTAGGGAGTTTATCTCTATTTAGCTAGGAATCCAGATAGGCATGATGAGATTGAGTCCCATGAAGTAGAGCTTCTTGGGGAGTTGGTCACTGATGATTATAAATATGAGGCACCCCCATGGGTCTAAGGTATGATTTTATGCTCTAACTTGTGAGTTGAATACTTGATTTGATATCTGTGAGAGATTACTAACTTGATCGTCGGAGTGCCCCCGAGTAGAAGAACCACCGCCGGAGTTCGAACTTCGTTGTAGGTTGTTCGGGCTTAATCTATTCTGTCGGTGCTCTCCAGCTGAGTTCCCCGTTTGGTTGTGAGGTCGGAACTCTACACTCACAATTTGGCGCCATCTGTGGAAAACTTAAGGAAAATAGATGGCCAACGACGTGCAAGGTGAGAAGGTCGGGGACGATATCAATAGTGAGAGCTGTGAGTTCATGGATCCCAATGGTGGAAAAGAGCCATACAATGAAGAAACCTAAGACCCAAATTTGGGCGAGAAAGACATCGGCAAGGAGCTTTTAATTCTAAGAACGATTTTTCGTATGACTCACTCCAAGAAAATTTTACTCATTTTCTGGTTAATCTAGTCAATGGTGATGCTAGCGTAGAAAAGTCTTTCACAAACGGCCTATAATACCTGGCAAGACCCAAAAATCTACGAGTCTCAAAGGCGTTCTTAGGTCACTCCCAATTATGCACGGCCTTGATTTTTGAACAATCTACAGTAACCTCCTTCCCGGAGACAACGTGACCCAAAAACTTCACCTCATTTACTTGGTATTAAATTGGTTGTGTTTATTCTTGGTTAGAATATCTAGACGAGGGGATATGTATTCTTCTCTTTCCATACGGGAGCGATTAAGGAAGCCATTTGATGAGTTGCGCCATGGTGCCATACCTCTGGAACAGTTTGAGGCAAGGTTAAACTGATCTGTCGAGGTTTACTCTAGAGTTAGTAACAACAGAGCAGCTTCATTGTTGTGAGTTTGAGAGAAGGCTGTGTGATAACATCCAAGAAAAGATTGTTTGATCATTACATAGGAGTTATTGCACGCTTGTAGAGGCAGCGGCTCATGTAGAGGCTTTGATTGTAGATATGGATCGGAATAAGAAAAAGGCCACACGGTGACTCCTATAGTTCGGGGGTACTATAGACCAAGTAAGTGGCAAAACATTTTGGAAAATCAATTTTAAATCAAATAATGCCAAAATTAGATTGCTTTGCCAGATACAGAGTTGCCACATAAATATTTTGTTTTCTGGAAAATCTAAGAAACCCATGACTCATACCAAAGGCCAGAGTTCGTCATCACTAAAGTTGTCTTAGCTCCGAAACTAAGGTACGAGAGTGGAAGGTCTTGAAATGAAAGCACCCCCGCTCGCCCGATTTACACAGCTGTTGATTTTTCATCTCAAGTATTTAAAAGAAAAATTCTCCATATTTTGTTATCTTTTCCTAGAATGTGGTATCCTGTCAGCAGCGGTGATCGGCGGTTGGCAGTCGCAAGTAGCGATGGTGAGTTAGAGAAATGTGTGATATTCAACAGATATGGTGTTGAATGAGTAACATGTGTCACATTACAAAAGATAGGTTGTTTGGTAAGTTTCAATAGATTGAAAAATAAGCTTGGTGAATCAACAGATAGATAAATTGAGTGATTTCAAGAGTGTTGAAATATTCCATTTTAATTGAAACTGTGGCTTTTCTAAGGCACACAAACATGGGATAACACTGGACATGTGTTATACTTGCCTTTTTTTTTAGTAAAACAAGTGCAGGCTAAAATGATTCTCTTAGGTGTTTGAGTTGGGCATGTTTCAAGATATTGTAATTTCTATGATCTCTTAGTTTGACCTGAGTTACTCATTGTGCTGTTGACCTGTTAATCTTGTCCCCTACCTTGATTGGTGTTTTAAGTGGAATAAAAGTACGCTTGGAATGTCTGCTTGCTTGGTATATAAGATGCACTGAGTAAGGCTATTTGCAACTAATGGCTCATGAACAATGATATTGTCATGTTCCACTATCCCCAACAATAGCCTTCTTATATAGCTTTCATTTATGTGCTTATTATTGTTGTTATATTTTGGGATAACTGTTATTGCTACAACCATTTTCGACGATTCCATAGTGTCATTAGCTTATTCTTCATTTATAGGGCCGTGTATGAGGCTATGGAAGCAGCAAATCATTTATGAAAGGAAAATGATATATAAGTTCACTTTTTAGGCCCAGTGATGTGTAAAGAAGATGATTTATTTTCTTGACACATTACGTAGTTTTGGAAAATTATTTCTGAAAAAATTACCATAACATGTTTGTTGAACATTCCAGATAATTACATGAATTTTTTAATTATGTAAATAATTTATTTGAAATTTTAACCACGATGATTGTGTTATGAAAATTCTATGCAGAAGATTAAAACATCAAGAATTATTTTGTCCCTAAAAGTCTATTTATGAGTAACATTTTTAAAATTTTGTCTCTAAAAGCCTTGTTTTTTATTTTTCGGGACAATCTTTTAGCCATTATCCTCACGATTATAGAAATTGGTCTCTAAATGTCTTTTGGATCAAAATTTTAATTTTTAGAACCAAAAAAAATCGCTTGCAGTAGTGTTTGATTGTAGTATTGGTATTGAGTGTTGTGTGGTGACGGCAATTGTAGTGATATAAAAATGGTGGTGCCTTTGGTATAACACTAGCTTGTCTCATTAGGTCTAGAAAACATTTTTGTTTCTATCAGTTCATTTTTTATTATGAAAAATATGTTCTGTTTATTTTATATGAAATACTTAAAAATACATAAATAATTTTTTATGAAAACAAACAGAATTGATCAAAGGATTTGAAAGTAGATAGTGCTGATCATCAGTTGAGTTTCTACAAACAATTTTGATAATAAAAAATGTGGTGCATCATCTACCATCTGAAAAGAGATGAGAAAGTAGGTGAGAAAAACGAAGACAAATGAAGAAAATGGGGGTAAAACTTGGTAAGGTCAAACCCCAGGAGAGAGAAAGTGAAGAAAAAGTCAAAGTCGGGAAAAGTGCACAAAGTTTAAGAGAAACTTGAGAGAAACAAACCTAGAATGGTGGAAATGAGGAAAGGACCACCGAAATCAAAATCTGATCAGTTCAAAATGAAGAGGGTAAAGAGGGTTTGGCGAAAAAGTTTGCGTGGGTGTGTTGGAAAACGCACAAAAAAGTGTAAATCTAGAGAGGAGGAGCAAGCTGCTTCGCTTGTCACCGTCGTAGTTTGTGATCAACCCTAAGTGGTGACTTTTTTGGTTAGTCTGGGGTCATAACCTTCAACCCTCTCTAGTTCATCTGTTTTGTCACCATCGGAGTCGCAACTTTTCTCTCTCCAAACTCACGCCTGGTCTTCTCTCTCCATACTCACCCTTGATCGTTCATGGTCGCATCTACCTCGCGAAGGGCTCTCTCTTTCTCGCGATCTCTGCCTGAGTCGCAGCTATCTACTTTGGCTTTTGTCTCTCTCGCAAGTGGTCTCTCTCTTACCTCGTGAAGGTCGGCTCTCTCTCTGTGTTCGTCTGGTTCGAAGGGCTATGTCTTAATGCATTTTTGTTCTTCAATTAGCAAGGCCAAGGCTTGACAGGTGCCTGTTTTTTATTTTCAAGAAATAATAAGTTTCTTCATCTTGATTTAGTGAATATGTGGGTTATCAACACAATGTTGATGTAATGGAGCCACCACTAATACCTAGTTTAGATTGAGGACATTGGTGAGAAAATAAAAGTAAGGAGAGAATAGGATTTTTTTACCCTTTGATTTTTTTTTTATTTGTTTGACTTTTCATAGACTATTTGTTCAAATTTATATCAATCTGTTCAAATTTTTTGACTATTTGTTCAATTTCCCCCCTATTTTAAATGGTTCAAATTATCGAAACAAGATCTGTGGTGAGCTCCACGGCTCCCTCAAATTCTCTCATGTACGAGGAAAAGAAGAGAGGGAGAGAGAGAGAGATAGATTTTATGGTAAATTATACTTGTTCCTTTTATGTTTAGTTATTTTCTCATTTAAGCTCTTGATTTTTTTTTTTCTCACTTTGGCTCTTTATTTTTAAGATTTTTCTCAATTTACTACTAAAGCTAACTTTTTTTCAAAATTAAACAAAAAATATCACGTTAACTACCACATAACTTAAAAAATATACTATTGTATTAGGATTTGAATTTGTATTAGAAGTGTGAATTATATATAATAAAATATTTTTATATTATACGGCTGTAAATGTGCCATTTTCTGACTAATAACCTTTAACAAAAGTTGTTCATATTTGGGTTGAGGTTCCTTGAAGCTCTCTTGGAGCTCCTAAAGGTGGTTTTAGCTTGGATTTGTGCCTAAAATCACCCCTTTCCCTCAAGAGGTAGTATTTTCTCTTGGCTAGCCTATTTTAATCACTTTTTTTACCATCTAGTACCATTGTTTTGAGGGTTGTTTTCCAGTGATTTTGGACTGAAAAAAACTCTGTTTTTGTCACACTCATTAATTTTAAATCCATTTGACATCATTACCTTGTCAAATTTCTCATGCCATTCCTTTGGCACTTGTTTTAAACCATATACTGATTTAACCAATTTACACACTTTCTTTTCTTTTCCTGGAACAGAAAAACCTTCTGGTTGCTCTATGTAATTTTTTTTTATCTAACTCACCATTTAAAAAAGCGGCTTTCACATCCATTTGAAAATTTCTAGATTGTACAAAAACGCAATAGCAATTAGCATTCTAATGGATGTAATTCTAGTAACCGGTGAGTATGTGTCAAAGTAATCTAGACCTTCTTTTTGTCTAAATCCTTTGACCACAAGTCTTGCTTTGCATTTGTCATTTGATCCATCCGCTTTCATTTTTCTTTTGAAAATTCACTTGTACCCAAGGGCCGTCAGACGTGAGTGTTATCACCACCACGACCAACACTGCTAACCCCTTTGCCAATACAAATCCACAAAACTCATCCAATCCTACCCGATCCCAGAGGATCTTTTCCCAACTCTACATGACCCTATCCAAAGCCCTGACGGTGTTAGTCAAAAAAGGGCACCTCAAACCGTTAGAACCCCGCCCATTGCCAGATCCTCTCCCACCCAAGCACGGCCCTACCAAATACTATGCGTTTCACCAACAGCATGGTCATAACACCGACCAGTGCTTTCGACTACGACAAAACCTTGATCACAATTACGTTTGCACTAGATTCAACAAGGAAATTAAGCAATGTTTTTTTCTTAATTCTCTCACTAATAATCCTCACACCAACAATCTTACTTAACCTAACTTTGAAAACAAACTACCCTTATATATATTGATCTATAAACAAATAAGAAATTTGTGTTGTAAACTAATGTTCTCTTATTTTAATAGTATAATGATAAAATATACCAAAAAAATACATATTAAATAATATAATACCAAAAAAAAATTATGAAATTTAATTTTTAATATTAAATATAATTTTAATATTTATAAAATATATTTTTAATATTCAAATATATTAAAAATACCAAGGGTATTTATAAATTTTCATATAGTTAATCCCATTATATAAGTACAAAATAAATATGAATTCTTACTAGTTTGATGGTCATCAAATAAACACATTTTTTTCTTAATTCTCTCACTTGTAATCCTCACACTAACAATCTTACTTAACCCAACTTTGAAAACAAACTACCCTTATATATATTGATCTGTAAACCAATAAGAAATTTGTGTTGTAAACTAATGTTCTCTTATTTCTCTAAGTTGCTTATTTATATTTTACGATAACCAAACAAAAAAGAACGACCCTTTTCACCCCCCCTCCCCCCCCCAAAAAAAAAAAAAAATTGTTTCTTATTTTCCTAGTTCAATCAAAGCAGTCACACAGTTCATTGGCTAGTATGAGATTGTTCAATATTTGGGAAGATTGAGACAAAGATGTGGCAGTGTCATGCCAACTCATGTGCGAGTGGGAGATGTTGGAAATTGGGCCGGGTAGGGTTATCATAGTCTTCCTCCCTATAGGAAGTTTGGTCCTCCAAACATATGTTACCTCAAGTCGAAAATAAATTCAAACATCGCTGTCTCATTTCCTCTTCTCTTTCCCACGTGGCTTCTTTTCCGTAATGTTCTTTACATTCAACCTTTACCATTGGGATTATCTTGTTTCTCAACTGCTTTACTTGTCGAGCAAGAATTTGAATTGGCTTTTGTTCATATACCATATCGTCATCCAAGGCAATTCGATGATGGTCAATAACAATAAAAGGATCCCGAAGGTAGCCTCACAACATCGACACGTGAAATACGTTATATATTTATTCTATACCCGACGGCAAAGCAGTATGATAAGTAACCAGACCCAATCTTTCCCAAATCTGAAACGGACCTATGTATCGAGGTGCCAATTTTTTTTTTTTCTCCAAAATCTTGTTTGCCCTTTCTTTGAAGTGACTTTGATAAAAACATGATCACCAACGTCATATTTTAAATCCCTTCTCCTTTGGTCTGCATAGCTCTTTTGTCGGCTTTGGGCGGTTTTCTACCTTTGCTGAATGATCTTGATTTTCTCAGTAGTAACTTGTACAATTTCAGGCCCAAACAACGCTCGATCACCAAGTTCGGTCCAACAAATTGGAGACCGACATTTTCTTCCGTACAAACCTTCATATGGTACCATTCCTATACTTGAATGAAAACTGTTGTTATATGCAAATTTTGCCAAAGGTAGGTAAGTCTCCCAACTTCCTTCAAAGTCCAAAAACACACATTCGACGCATGTTCTCCAACATTTGTATTGTTCTATTTGACTAGCCATCAGTTTGTGGACGGAACGTTGTACTGAACCTCAACTATGTTCCTACGTCTTGTAAACTCTACCAAAACCTTGATACAAATTTAGGATCTTTGTCAGATACAATCGAAACTGAAACACCATGTAATCGATTTATATACACAATGGCAAGTTTATCCGCATTATAAAAAGATTTCATAGGCAAAAAGTAAGCAGATTTAGTCAGTCTATGTAAATATTTTATGAGATATTGGTGCATTTTGTGCCCGTATAACTTCTTGTGTGCATAGTGTCTTTGTGAGTTGAAGGGAGTTAGTTGTTCAAAAATTTATTCACATTGAATGACCAAGACCAGCAACATTTTATTTTTTTATAGATAAAGAAAATAATCCAAATGATGAAATATCGACGCGGGGGAGCATACAATTGAGGTCATTTTTTAAAAATTTTGCCAAATAAAGACAAAATGATAAATTTTATTTTATTTTTGGATAAGTAAGACAAAATGATTGTTACAATATGAGAGAGAGAGAGAGAGAGAGAGAGAGGGGACGGATAGAGAAGAGGGAGAGAGATAGTGAAAATTGTATTATATTGAACGAATGAACAATGTACACATGACTTCTTTATATAGGAGGAGAGAAACTAACTATGTAATACACAGAATATGGTTATGTAAATATACAAAGAATATATACTATATACGTAACACCCCCACCCCACATCCCCCACCCCCCTCAAGCTCAAGGTGGTAATGCAGATATCAACTTGAGCATGGAAAGTAATGCAACAAAGCGCCTGGAAGATGAGCTTTGGTGAAGAGGTCGGCTGTCTGATCGGCAGAGGTAACATAGAGAAGATGAACAGTGTCACTCATGATATACTGTCGTATAAAGTGACAATCAATCTCAACATGATGGGTGCGTTTTAAACCATACAAGGCATAACGAAGTTTGCAAACTTTGGTGGACGGAACTGAGGAACCAAGAGGATGTTGCATATAAACTTCCTTCGTGAGATCACCATTGAGAAAAAGCATTTTTAACATCCATTTGACAAAGACTCCAATGGCGACCAACAACAATGGATCTAAAAATACATATCTACAAGCCCAACAAGCACTATAAAGAAATCTCCAAACCCAAGAGAATATTTAATTGAATTTAATCGAAAAGTCACTAAAAATATTAAAAAGGAAAAAAAATATATATATTCAACTCATACAAAAAAGTCAAGGATTTTTTCACATTCGTTTTACGAAGTCAAAGATTATTTTCTATTCAAATTAATTTTTTTATAAAAAATAAAATGAAAAGAATTTCAAATATATTATTTTCTTCAGCTCATATTTTAATAAAAAAAAAACCACTAAAAAATAGGATCAAAGACTTACATAAGATGATAAATATATGAGAACAGTGTGTCTTCCAATATGCAGTCTATGTTTGAGCAGTTTAAGTCTTTCATGGTGGCCAATCTAAAACTTTTGTCCCAGGCCTCCGCTTTGACTACCACTCAGCTAGGTTTGTCTAGTTCATCATCTTCAAGTAATATCCACACTTCGTGGATTTTTTATTCTGGTTGTTCACATCATATGATCCTTGTTGCATCTCTCAATAATTATGTCTCCCATTCTTCTTCTATCACTATTGCTACCGAATCACTTAGGTTTTTCAATTGGTATCAGAGCGGGTCACTCTTTGTTTTTATTAAAACTATAGGAGTGTGATTCTATGTGATTGGTGATATGGATTCAATTCGTGAAGGTAACTTGACCTATAGACCTCCTTTACTTGACGGTACAAACTATTCTTATTGGAAAGCTCGTATGAGAGCATTTTTAAACAAGTCTTCACATATTGCTCCACCGTATCCCACATTTGTAGCCAATAGTAGTTTGACTCCAACAACGCTCAAGTGCGTCTTTGTCCTGGGTGGCCAACCCATTGGGTGTCATGGCATTCTTTGATAGGTTCCTTTGTAGGTTTCCCCACTTTGGAACATAGACTCGTCGCCCCCTTGTGTAGAGGATGCCATCTTCCTCCCAAAACCGCTCCCTTAAACACTCCTTTAAAATAGAAATTGCTCTGATGCTCCCTATTTGTGAGAGTCACTGTAAGCTTTACCTAGTTTATTTATTTATTTATTTTTTCTTTGCTTTGTTTAGGGACTGTAGTATACATTTATGATTTTTTAAAAATTTATAATGAAAAATCATATTTTAATAGAATAGAGAAACAAATAGGGAGTTTGTTAATAGAATAAAGAAAGAATAGGGATTCTGTTGGGAGAAGTAAATGAAAAAGTGATTCTTAAAATAGGGAATGAATTTTTTAATAATATTTTAGGGTAAAATATAAGTAATCTAATAGAGATGCTCTTAGTGAGAGAATTATTAGTGAAGAGATTGTTAATATCATAATTGTTAGTGAAGGGATTAAGTAAAAATGTGTTTGTTTTGGCCGTCTGATGGCTGACAAACACCATAGGTGGCTGGCAGGTGGTCACAGTTTGCAAGCTATTAGGTTTTGTTCCAAAACAAGGCACAAAATGGACAGGGTTTGAAGGCTTAAAGAGATGGCATTCCGCCGAAAACTTCGGGCACTAAAGCAGTACGTTCACCAATGCCTTCAAACCCTGACTATTATGGTGCCACTTATCAATAAGACTTAATGAGTAATAAATCTCAAGAACAAGACCTATGGATAATTTATCCTAAAATTAATCAATCATCCCATCTCGTTCCATCCCCTAATCATCCCATCTTGTTCCATCCCCTCTCTAGCCTACCCAACGAAAACCCCCTTTGAGTTTGAGGTCAACCTTACTGCTCTGAAAGTGAGCAAGCTTGAGAAGCTTTTCAAGAAGGCTCAGGGTGTCAACTCGATCCTGGACATAGAGGACGGCTACATAGATTTGGCGGTGACATTGCCAAATAGATTTAAAATGCCTCACATAGACCGCTTCGATGGTTCGGGTGATCCCATGGTTCATTTGCGGCTATTTTCAGATATTCTGAGGCTGATGGGCCTGACTAGAGTGCAGAAGCTATCCCTCTTTGGCTGGACCTTGTCAGGTATTGTGGCTATTTGGTACGCTAAACTAGAGGATTCTGTGAAGATGAGCTGGAAAGAGATGGCTGAGGCCTTTGTCGCTCAATGTTCTTATAACACCCAAATCGAGGTCACAACTCATAATCTCAAGGCTACTTTTCAAGAACCAAAGAAGGGCTTCTCTGGCTTCATCACTCGGTGGAGGGGGAAGGCCTCCATGATGACCACTAGGTCAAATCTTTGGTTATCTGATTCAGCTCGTAGTGGTCAAATTTTGTGAGCAACGAATTCGCCGCTTTCATGGAGGTTGCCATTCGGTCATTTTTAGCAGCATACTCCCCTTTCAACTGATTGATAACCAACTTTGAGTTGCAGAAAACATACAAATGTCGTACACTGAGATGGAGAGCGTTACGAAGGCCAATTATCAAGGCTTCGTATTCAGCCTCATTGCTTCAATCAGCACCCCTTTCGGGGCTCATAAGTACAACGTTTGCGCCGCTGCCATGCTGGTGAGAGGATCCGTCGCAATACATCTGCCAAATGTCTCCAACGTATATTCTCCAATCGGGTTGAGGTTTCTGCACTTGATCGACTCTGAAGTTGGCATGGCATCTAGTAAACTCGGCTAAAAAGTCGGCGAACACTTGTCCCTTGATGGCTGTTCTAGGTAGAAAGTGAATGTCATATAGGCTGTCGGGGCCGAATATATGAAAAAATCAGAAGGTGCGTAGCATTGGAAGACTGATATTAATCGGCTGTATCCTACGAGAGTGGGAAGCCGAATATAACAAATGTGCCAAATAAGTGTAAATCCTTAGAGCTGAATAATAGAAAGGACAATGATTAAAAAGTAGGCCCTGACCCCGAGGATCAAAAGGAACAGGTATAAATACAGGAACAATGGGTTGAGAAAGGTATGTAAGAATCACTTCACTTTACTTAGTAAATAAGCTATCTTGAGTGTCTGAACTGACTTGTCCGTCGGAGTGCTAATCCCGGCACCCCCGACCGGAGTGTTTGTATCTTTTCAAGTGACTAGCTGAGGATCACTAGCGTCCCCCCAGATCTGAAGAGTATTTCTAAACCACTTCCCCACAATTGGCGCCGTCAGTGGGAATACTCAAATACATCCATGGCAGACGTGATTGAAGATCCTCCGGTAGCCATTGACGAGACCGCATAGGAAGATGACCTCACTCCAGCAAATATGCTCGGAAAGGAAACCATCGCTGCAAGACGCGCCTTGAACTTCGACTCACCAACAACTTTAGCGCAAGAGACAATGCAGGCGATCATGGAACAAGCAAAGCAGAATGAACAAAGGCTGGAGAACATGATCGCTAAAAATGAACGTCTTCGTCAAGATTTGGCCCTCGAAGTAGCAAAATCGAGAGAAGCCATGCGCCAAGATCCCGAACGACCTCCGAGGACTAGTGGACAACGACCTCGAGCCCGACCAAAGAATACCGATAGCAACTCCAACTCATTACCCACGGAGCTCAACAAGAAGGGACGATCCGAAACTTTCAGCTCCTCCGAAAAGAGTCTACATACAAGGAACAAGCGCAGGAGGAGCAGTTCAGACGAAGAAGACTAGCACGATCCTTTTGTCCGACGGATTGCAAGGGCGGCCCTGCCCAAGAAGTTCAAAGCTCCGTCATTCACTCTTTACAATGGAAAATCATACCCCATTGATCATATCCATCACTACAAGCAAGCCATGACATTGCACGCAGACAACGAAGCCCTCATGTACCGAATATTCCCCAGCAGCCTGGGGCCATTAGTTGTCAAGTGGTATTACAAGCTGGAGCTGGCCTCGATCAAAAGCTTCTATCACTTACAGAAATCCTTCAGGGCCAGGTTCATCATCAACGAGGTACAGCTGAAATAGGCCGACTCTCTATGGGCTATGCAGATTCAATCAGGAGAAACGCTCAGAGCGTATTTGTCACGCTATTGGGAGTGCTTCAACCTCGTCGACAACGCTTGCAACGACTCCATGGCCATCACCGCCTTCAAAATGGGACTGCATCCTGACAGTCCTCTTCGCAGTTCCCTGACCAGAAGACCCCCCAAAATAGTCTGGGCGTTGATGAAGAAAGTTAAAGAGTATTGCAAAGTGGAAGATGATGCCTTGAGAATAAAAGCCGACCAAATGTCCAACAAAACGGCCCCCCCTGAAATTGCTCAACCAATAAGTTCTGTGCCACCTCCTAGCCCTAAGCCTCGGCAACGCGCTAAATGAGACAAAATATGGGACACTCACTGACCAAGCGATCAATGCTCCCACCGGACGAATGAACAACTGCAAGTCGACAGCAGGCGTTCGAGGCGTGCTGACAAGAAGTACATAGATTTGTCAGAACCAATCGCTACAATAATGACCAAAGTCCAACACCTTCCATTCTTCAAATAGCCGTCAAAGATGGTGGGGCCACCTGACACGCGAAGAAGGGATAGGCAGTGCGAGTATCACAAAGATCACGGCCACGAAACGGAGAGTTGTTACGTATTAAAAGACCACCTGGAAGAACTGGTGCAAGACGGCGGATTGTAACGGTACGTGAGAAAGGGAAAGCCAACCAAGGCACTAGCCTTGAGGCAAGACTCACCTCCACTTGGCGTGATCGATATAATCAACTGCCTGCCTGCACCCCCAACCGTGCACACAATTCAATCACATCTAATCCCCCAAAAGCAACGTATTCCGATTGAATGGCCCAAAGAAGCTTTGACAATTACTTTCAATGACTCCAATCTTAGCGGCACAACAGCTTCCCACATCGATTCGTTGGTCATTAAATTACGCATAAATCGGTTCACCATTGAATGCATTCTCATAGACCCGAGGAGTACTTCAGAGGTTTTGTATTACCAAACTTTCATCAAACTCGGCCTCAACGAGTCAGATCTGTCTCCGGCGCCTCACCCATTGTTCAGCTTTAATATGAATCTAGAGTACCCGTTAGGGAAGATCATACTACATGTTCGAGTGGGCTCCAGAACGGTCGAAGTAGAATTCCTGGTCGTGAAGCTCCCTTCGCCGTATAATGTCATCATGGGGCGAACCTAGTTACATATTATGAAGGCCGTTCTGAGCACTTATCATCAGCTTGTGCGCTTCCTGACAGCCCATGGCATTGAAGAGATCCGTGGCTCCCCCCAATCGGCACAAGCAGAGATTTTATGAAAACCCTATCACTGACCCGACTTGTGGGCTTTGATACTTGTATATATATCACCTCTGCAATGCAAACCATTTTTCTTTGTCGCTCAATTCATTTCTCAAACCCCATTGAAATGCTCGTCATGTTGACGATTCAAAGCCCCTCCTTTTGGTGCATGACACCTTAGGGCCGATTAAGTCTCCAGATTCGGAGCCCCTTTGGTGCATGACACCTAGGGGCCGATTAAGACTCCAGATTCAGAGCGCCCTTCGTAGATATCACGATTGGCCACATTAAGTCTCTGGATTCGGGGCCCCCTTCGGTGCATATCACCTTAGGGCCGATTAAGTCTCCAGATTCAGAGTCCCCTTTGGTGCATGACACCTTAGGGCAGATTAAGACTCCGGATTCGGAGCGCCCTTCGTGGATATCATGATTGGCCACATTAAGTCTCCAGATTCAAAGACCCCTTTGGTGCATGACACCTTAGGGCTGATTAAGTCTTCGGATTTGAAGCTCCCTTTGGTGCATGTCACCTTAGGGCTGATTAAGACTCCGGATTCGGAGCGCCCTTCGTGGATATCACGATTGGCCACATTAAGTCTCCGGATTCGGAGCCCCCTTTGGTGCATGTCACCTTAGGGCCGATTAAGTCTCCAGATTCGAAGTACCCTACGGCACGAACAAAACAAAACTCGCCAACATCCGAAATAAGGTGCCTAACTAAGCATATAAAAAATTCAGAATAAGACGCAAATGTTTGAAATAAAACTTTTTATTCGATCAAACAGTTTTTATATAAACGCAACCTGTGTTTGAGCATTACAATACCCATTTTCAACCTCAAAAGCTAAAAAGGGGAGAAGACGCATTGGTAAAACGGCAACACCGAATCAACTCCCGTCACCCAGAAGTCCTCCGCGGTGTGCAATGCCTTGGGCCACTTGTGCCCAAGTCCTCTCCTGATACCATTGACAATGTCAACGAAAAGATCCAGGACAAGGAAGGATAAACCCAATAGCCGTTGCCTTTCCTTTCGGGGTGATCTGCTTCAACGACTTGAAGATTCATGCCAACTTTTGGACGCCCTACTTCCCATACGGATGGGTCCTCTGCCATGCTCCATGGCAACGCCAAGATCAGCTGAACTCCGAGCCTCTCTAACTAACATCCCCACTTATCCCACCTCACATAAGAGATTGTTTATCTGCGCGAAGCGCCCACTCCTTTTATTTTCAATACTGGCAGCGATCTCGAGGCCCCAACCCCGAGGCGATTTCACTAACACTAAACTCCATGATAAAAATGTCGGTTGACATTCGCCACGACGTAGTCATCCAAACGACTTTTTGAAGCACGTGGACTAGCCAAAAATCTAGGCCCCGAGCCGAGTTGAATTTGCTGCAACCACTTTACCCACTGGCTTTCGGCTTCCTTAGGTTACAATAGCCTCATTTAGGAATAAACGGCTATCACGTATGGATCAACCCTACCGATCAACGTTTATACCTCCATTCAAACATATACAATAAAACAAAACGTATACATACCAAATACGAACTGCAACAAAATATTTATAATAGAACATTTTTTATTCAATAAACCAGGCAATATATTACATAGTTTTGAACGTGATCTGCATTTCAACCTTACAATAAGTATACTTATACGGCGTCACCCTCATCCTCACTCTTATCGACTTCAAAAATAGAAAACGGAAAATGTTTACTGTGGTAGGGTGGCGATGCCGAATCAATGCCTGACGCTCGAAGAGCTTCTGCGGCTTGAGATGCCTTGATCCATCCGTGCCTAAATCCACGATTTTCACATCGGCAAACTTCTTCGGCAAGTTTTTCCTTGGTCTTTTTTAATCCAACTTTTCGGCCTTCATGGAAACCTTTCTCATAGGCCCTCCCCTTCCCGTTCTCCATTGCGAACATACTTTCCGTCTCACGATCGGCAAGTGCAGAACTGATGAGCCGACTGGTAACCCTTTCTTCCACGATTGGGTTTCCGTGCCCGGCGGGTTGTGCCTGGGCCGCCTTGGTCTTCCTTAACTCGCGCTCAGCCGCCTCTGCGCGAGCCTCCAAACTTCGAATACGTTCCTCCTTCTTCTCCATTTCTTGGCAGGCAGCGCGCAACCACATGCCGATTTCATAGGCAGTGTAAAGCCCCTTCACCGTCCCGTGAATGCCTTCGCGAAATACTTTGTAGTCCTGACGACCTACCATCGATTGCTGAACCTCAGGAGGAAAAATTTGTTGAGCAAACTCGACCGCTACATTTCGGTCTCGAACAATCGAGTCTGCCTCTGTCATGGGTCTATTCCCCACAAATACCGCAAAGCTTAATAGGCACGGATTTGAGTCAAATCCCCTCTCAACTCGAGGTTGAGAAGATTTTCCCTGCGATTGCTTGTCCCGCCTGGGCGACCTGCTTCCACGTCGAGGAGACTGATGCCTTTCTCGATCCCTGGAACTCCTACTTCCTGTGCGCGAAGGGTCACCACCTCGATTCATGTCTTCACCCAGCTCAGCTAGCATCCTCGATTCCCCTCTGCTGTTAAAGAAGAGTCTGTTCGACATTCACACGATACCTTCAAAAGCTGGAGTCAGTTGTTTACTGTATTCATAAAAGTTGTACCCTTAATCATTTATCCTTTACAGAGGCAGCACCCTCGAGGCAATCTCATTAATCGTGAAAACCTCAATCGCCTGGCGCTGACAGGATCTACCCGCTTGGGGCAAGGGCAGATAGATTCATATATATATTCGGCTTAAGTGCCCCAGTTGGCGCATGAATCGACTCCAAAACTCCTAAGTTCGTCTCTTCTGATGCCCGAATGATCATGCACCGCCTGGGGCAAGGGCTGATTAATCAATCTATTCAGCTTAAGTGCCCCAGCCGGCTCATGAATCGACTTCAAAATGATCATGCACTGCCTGGGGCAAGGGCGTGATAGATATATCAATATATTCGGCTAAGTGCCCCAGCTGGCACATGAATCAACTCTAAAACTCCTAAGTTCGTCTCTTCTGGCACCCGAATGATCATGCACCGCCTGGGGCAAGGGCAGATTAATCAATCTATTCGGCTTAAGTGCCCCAGCCGGCTCATGAATCGACTTCAGAATGATCATGCACCGCCTGGGGCAAGGGCGTGATAGATTTATCAATATATTCGGCTTAAGTGCCCCAGCCAGCTCATGAATCGACTTCAAAATGATCATGCACTGCCTGGGGCAAGGGCGTGATAGATTTATCAATATATTCGGCTTAAGTGCCCCAACCGGCTCATGAATCGACTTCAAAATGATCATGCACTGCCTGGGGCAAGGGCATGATATATTTATCAATATATTCGGCTTAGGTGCCCCAGTCGACTCATAAATCAATTTCAAAATGATCATGCACTACCTGGGGCAAGGGCTAATTAACCAATCTATTCGGCTAAAGTGCCCCAGCCGGCGCACGAATCGACTCCAAAACTCCTAAGTTCGACTCTTCCGGCGCCTAAATGATCATGCACCGCTTGGGGCAAGGGCAGATTTATCAATCTATTCGGCTTAAGTGCCCCAGCCGGCTCATGAATCGACTTCAAAATGATCATGCACTGCCTGGGGCAAGGGCGTGATAGATTTATCAATATATTCGGCTTAGGTGCCCCAGCCGGCTCATAAATCGATTTGAAAATGATCATGCATCGCCTGAGGTAAGGGCAGATTAATCAATCTATTTGGATTAAGTGCCCCAACCGGCCCATGAATCGTGTCAACATAATACCAACGAACTATTCAGCATACGAATGATAAGTCAATATTGCCAAGATATCCAATCGTAGAAAGCTCAACAGAGTAATCATTCTATCTAAGGTAGTGAAAGGCAAAAATTCTTCACCAACATAACATCACAAACTGTGCATAAGTAGTAGTGAAACAACAAGATAATTTTCATTAATAAATTGAGCGCAGACAGTAGCCAATTTATATATGAAAACTACTCGGAACCAACAAAAGTCCTTAAAACAAAAACATACATTAAAAGGGAAAGCATTTCATAAAATTCGAAAGACTCCCAGACTAATCCTTGGGGTCAGACTCAAGTGGCTCAATGTCCACCTGCTCATAAGGAATTGGCATGGCCAATGTAACCCCAGCGGCATCAAGGGCCTTGAGCCACCCATGTTTGGACCCATGATTCTCAAACTTGGGGACTTCATCTACGTATTCTTTGAAGGCGGTGCCTTTTCCTGCTTCAAATGCGGCAGAAGCCTCAAATTCTGTCTTTTCCTTGGCCGCCTTCAACTTTGCTAACTCAGTCTCCTACTTGTTAAGCGCCTCCTCAGCTAGCCTAAGCGATTCTTTGCTCGCGTTCGCCCAAGCTTCGGCATCAGAACGGAGATGATCTGCAGCCTGAGCCCTTTCTAGTTCGGCTTCGGATCATGTAGTCTCCATTGCGGTTCCCATTATCTCAAACTCGGCCTTGCTCTTTTGATCGACCACTTTTGACTGCAAACGGTCAATCCTCTCAAGGGCATCGTGTAGGTGGCCTCCCAAGTCGGTGATCCTGCTGACCATCTGCAAAACGAGTTGGGATCATTAGATGCCATAGGCAACCAAAATCAAAACAAGTCAAAGTTCACCTACCAAAAGGGCCGACTGCGTAGATAGGGCTACGGCCACCAAATCCGGCACGGCATGAAAGGATGCCTTATCAGCTGGTAGGGTGACTGAAGTCGCCAAGCTCAAGGCTACCGCTGGGTCGTTAATGATGGATGCGTCAGAGGGAATCGGTGTGTCTCTGATCTTTGGCTGAACAATGAAAGGAACAACCACGTCTGATTCTTCTAAGCGAGGCCTTTTGTTGGCAAGACTATCTTCTGAACCGGCCTCTCCCTCGGCGCTACGCTTCTTGGCCCGCTCTTCCGGAATCACCCGTTTTTCAATGACCATTTGTTCAACCTCTTTCACCATTTCGGCCGCAACAATCTGAGCTGGCTCTTCAATAACCGATTTGAAAGACTCAATCAAGCTAGGTCCAGGATGGGTAGCCTCAGCCTTTTTCCGGGCGGCCATGCACTCGGCATTTTTCTTTCAAGCCATCTGCGTGAGGCTTTCTCCAGCCATACCTTCAAAAAAATCGCCGGGCAGGTCTCCCAAATTTTCAAAAATATCTCTAGAAGAAAACTCCACCCGACCCGAAGTGGACGGCGAGGTAGGCTGACTACGTCTGGCTACCTCAAACGCCGAGTTTAAGGCCTCGTCAACCTCTTCAGCCTCCTCAGCGAACTCTTTGGCCGGTTCGGCGATTACCTCTACCACCGGCTCGACGTCTTACCCCGAATTAGAAGCTTCAAGACCAACTTGCCTAAGGCTCTTGAAGCTAGGAAAGATAAGAGCTACAAGTTGTTGATCACCGGATGGAATCGGAATGTTGTCAGCGGCCGAAAAAGTAGTATAAGTAGGCTCGTATGGAAGAAGTATGTGGACCGCTCTCCCTTGCTTCTGTACGTTTGGACGGCCAAAGTATCCGAGTGCAGTCACAATCTACGCAAGGACTACGTCGTCAGTAGAAACTAGAATCTTCTTCAAATTACTGCCTGCAAAGACAAAGGGTTAGACACGGAGAGAAGCCCAAGTAAAAGAAAAGTTCGGCAAACACAAGGAGACACACAGCAACCTGGTTCACCCCTCCGTCTAGGAATAGGGTCTAGGCAACCCTCGCCTTCGTCAAATTCCCAGTTTCCTCGGATATTGACCATTACGTCATGGTTACCAAATGATGGTCAGTATCCTTGGCCCTAAGAAAGGACCGCCCAAGCCGACCGGAAGATTTGGCTAGAGCATAGCAGTGCCGAATGGCCAGAATGCCAAGATCGATCCTGAGATACCGGTTCAACTCTACGATCCCCATTACGATTCGAAAAAAGTTCATGTTGGGCTGAGAGGAAATCAGACCCCAATAGCGGAGGACGGCCCTAAGGAATGGATGAAGGGGAAAACGGACCCTGCCCTCTGTAATGGATAGGAGAGGAAAGACAATTGAATTTCAATCCTCTCTCTCCATATCCAGAGTGTTGTCCGTCACTAGAGATAAATGTACATCGTCGGGGATGGAAAAGTGTCGCCGGAATCTAGCGACACGACCCTCAGAAAGGAGGTCTTTCAAGTGTTTAGCCATTTTCACGGGGAATAAAGGGTTCACCAAAATTAAAATAACAAACAGAAAGTGGGATTGCAAAGAAAAGAGAAGAAGACTTACAAGGAGCAAGGGGGACGAGGGTAGATGGAGAAGAGTTGCAGAAAATGCGAGTCAGAGAAGGGATATCTGCTAGCAGTCCAAGAGTCTCGAATACTCGACAAACTGTGCATTCGAAAGGACTGAAATTTCAAATCACAATAAATGCGAGACGCACGAATGAGGCGGGAAAGTGTAATGACGAATGAAACGGTGTGCGCATCCTGACATCTATATTGGGATACGCGAAGCCGCCTGACCTATTTTAACTTTTCCAATTCAAGACCTAACACGCCGATTAACTACTGTCAATGAGGAGTTCGGGGGGCAATTGTGGGGGCCGAATATATGGAAAAATCAGAAGGTGTGTACCATTGGAAGACTGATATTAATCGGCTATATCCTACGATAGTGGGAATCCGAATATAACAAATGTGCCGAATAAATGTAAATCCTTAGGGCCGAATAATAGAAAGGACAATGATTAAAAAGTAGGCCCTGGCCCCGAGGATCAAAAGGAACAAGTATAAATACAGGAACAATGGGTTGAGAAAGGTATGTAAGAATCACTTCACTTAACTTAGTAAACAAGCTATCTTGAGTGTCTGAACTGACTTGTCCGTCGGAGTGCTAATCCCGGCACCCCCGACCGGAGTGTTTGTATCTTTTCAAGTGACTAAGTGAGGATCACTAGCGTCTCCCAGGATCTGAAGAGTATTTCCAAACCACTTCCCCACATAGGCCGAGCTCCAATGCCCATTTAGAGACTCGCCTTGATGCCTCTGCATTGCGGAGCGATGCTCGGAGGGGTATTACCTATGGCCTTATACAAAAATACAGAATAATTTTAATAATGGGGTCATAAGTGGAAACATATAACAATGATGAAAGTCCATTGAGCTGTGCCAATATGAACAAAAATACACTTACATTTGTCACAACACATTTACATATCTCTATATCCATGCAAAACTTATGTGCAATAGAAACCTCCGCACTTATAGCTTACATATCCAAAGCCATCATAGCAAATCAAATAAAAGTCATAACATGATATGAGCCAAAAGACAAAAAGACAAAAGTTCCATCCTGGAGACTCGACCAATCAGGTTTACAAAACAAAGAGGGTTAAAGTACATTTTGTCTCCCAAAAAAAATGACAAAAGTGTTTGTGGTTTGCATAATTGTAGACACCTCATTTTTGACCGCCCACAAGGCTTAAGCGCTTGGTCCAATACACTCGATAATAAAAATTGAATTGTGTGATTTGAATTCCTCTTGCTGGATTCTATCCTTATCGTGTGAGCATCCTCTGACTCAGGTAGTGATTAGGACATTAAATACCATTATTATTGATTGGGGTTAGAATTAATTTGAAGCCTTGATTCCAAAATGCGTGGTTATGGAATTTGAACCCGTAATGCTATTGTCAAGAACTTTTGATTAGTCAAATAAAGCATGGCCAGCATAACACTTCCCAAACATGGCAGGTTCTAGGGGACACTCAAAATATATAGGCTATAGTTTCAAGTATTCTCCTTATTTGCAATCAAGATGCATTTGTGTTAATTGATTCGGGCTCGACACATTCTTTCTTATATTCTGTGTTTGAACATAGATTAAATAAACCCATGGAATCATTGCCTTATATTGTCACGCCCCAAATTTTAACTACTCGAAATCATTACCAAAGCCTGAAATTTAGGTCCATTTTTTTTAACAAATATACAAGTATCTATTACACTTGAGCAATAGAAATAAAATGTTACACGTTCTCTCTCTCTCTCAATGAATACAATACTAACAAAGATACACGCCAATCTCCTACTGAGATGTTACCAAAATATAATACAATTACAAGATCCATTACATCCACAAGGAAATTACATATAAACGACCCTTGGACTTCTTATTTCTTCATTCATGGATTCCACACTTATTTCCTGTAAAAAGATTATAAAAAAAAAAAAAAAAAAACAACAGGGGTGAACACTAATGCCTAGTAGGAGTCTCATAGTTCAACGCCAATAGCAAACACACAGATAGAAATGATCATGCATGCAAGGTGATACCATATAGTAGAGTGACATTTTAAAATTTTGAAATATCATAACTAGAGTATGTTTTTCTCAAGTGTCATGTGAACATTTATGGAAAACATTCAACCATCAAAACTCTTCCTTTTTCATTAGAAACCATAAATCCTTTTTAAAACATTCATGTTTAAGGAACCATATCATTTTATGTTTATTAACTCATTCCAAAACATTTCTCATTTAATTTCCCATATTTAATGTACTTCTTTTTCTTTCCTCCTTCTCTTCCTTTCATTATATTCAATTAGAACTCCATTATTTCAAGTTCAAGTTCCATTTTTTTATTCCCTAATAATTCCCCTATGCCCAATTCACTTTATTATTTCACTCTCCAATTTCATTTCAATATAGCACATGATCAATAACCCTTTCTAATTCAACCTCTCATTTATTAACAGAACAACACTCAATTTACTTTTATTACCACACCGATTTTATTAAGTTCACCTTCACCAATCCACAATCCATTCTTTACAAAGAATGACTATACATATTACTCTTTAAACCAAATCACATATCATATAGCGATCTCTGGTTTACCCCTTATTGTACAGTGATCCGGACATGTGTCTGTGGATGTTAATGGTTGAGCATTGTCTTGTTTACATCCTTTTCTTTATTGTATTTGAGTTATAGGATGTGTTGGGCAGGTTTGTTTCAGGTTGATTGTGTTTAGGAACCAAGGGTTCTTTGCCAGATTTTGTCCTTCGCTCGGCGAGAGTTGGTCGCTTCGGCGAGTGTTGAGTTTTTGTGTCGGTGGGTCGAGCGAGTGGCTTCGCTCGGCGGCGATTGCGTCTCGCACTGACTCAACACCATGATTTTGGCTCGGCGAGCTTTTCCTTCGCTCAGCGATCTGTTCGATCTTCGCTCGGCGGCGGTTTGTCGCTTCGGCGTGCGTCTAATTGCGAACTGAAGGGTCGAGTTCTTAGCTCGGCGAGCTTTTCTTCGCTCAGCACAGGTTGTTGGCTCGAGCAAGGCCTTCTTGGCTCGAGCTAGGGTTTTCTGTGTCTGGTCGCTCGAGCGACCAAGTCTTCGCTCGAGCGAGCCTATTTATATCAGTTCGCAGCAGCGATCTAAACTTCACTTTTTCAAAACTTTTATATCTTCAAACCCTAAATTTGAGAGCCTCTCTCTGTAGACTTGCCTTCTCTCTAAGAAATCATCTCCCTAGAGTGTGAATCTACCCTAAGTGCTTTGTTAAAAAGATAGAGGGTGACTTGGGCTTCGATCTAATCTGAAAATATTTGGCTTTGGAACAAGTTGGGTGTTGGGTCTTCATCTCCTTTTGAGCTCAAACTTTGAGGTAGGGATATCCTACTCCTCTTTATGGATTTTGTCTTTCAATTTTAGCATTTTGATGTGTTGGAAGTTGTAATGTAATTTTGAGAAACTTTGGGCCTTTGTGTAATTTTACAAAAATTGGGGTTTTTATTTATAATGAACCTAGAGGCATGTTTAGTGTAGAAACATGGGATTAATGTAGAAACATTGATGAAAATGGAACCTTAAGGGTTGTAATGTCAATTATGGAAAATGCCCTAATTACATTGATTAATTAATTGATATGATTAATTATGAGGAATGAGGAATTGAAGTGGAAATGTTGATTTAAATATCCATTTTGTGCATTTATTTTCTGTTTAGAAATATCTACTTTGGGCTATCGGTGGAGGATAGTCTTGATTGTTGTAGACAATGCATGATGATTAGGTAAACTAAAACCAATCATTGAAATGTGTCATTGAGTATGACAGTTGAAGAATACATTAACTTTATGTATAGATTTGTGATGTGTATAATTGTTGTTTATCTGCATTGTGTTGTGTTGGAGAAGATAGGGGATGTACTCCACGGTTTAGGGGAAGATAGGGGATGGACTCCGTAGACAGAGCTCATAAGCTTGTCTAGAAACGTGTTGACAGAGCTCATATGCTTGTCTTGGAAATGTGATATAGCTAGTATGCATATCTGTGGAAGTAATGGAATTGTAAGTGGTTAATATGAGTTATTGTCTCATATGAGTTGTGTGGCCAGGTTCTGAGCCATGAATTATAAATTGAGAATTTAATGAAAATGAAGAGTGAATTGAAAATAGACTTGAAAGTTTTGGAATTGTAATATGTTATGAAAGAGTGTAAAAGTGTTGACCGTCTATTAACTGTTAATCTTTTAGTCATTATTCATAACTGGTTTAGTATATTTCTACTGGGCTGTGGCTCACCCTATATGGGAACATCATTTTCAGTCTGCAAAGATGCCACCTCCGAGGACATAGCTTGGGAGGCTAGGGTCGGGGCAGATTTTTGTTGTCTTCCTTTTGATGTATTACATGTAAATTCAAGCCAAGGGCTTAATGTGTAAATGAGTTAGTACTCTATCTTTTTGTAACCAAGTGTTAACTTGGAAAGCTGTAAGCCTTTAGGGCATTTGCTTTTGTTATTAACATGTAATACTCTTGTAAGCAAACTCTACTAATGGAAGAATGTGGATCTTTTATATATTAATGCATGTCTCTATTGTTGGGTTTTATGTTGTTATTTTGAGGGCGTTACATATGAACATGCTACTTTACAAATTCATCACAAGTTACAATTAACATCACCGACCTCAACACACGTCACCACACATTCCACCTTTTGCCAACTTGATACGGCGGGATAGTGGGCACCCAATTCATAGCACATTCCACCTTTTGCCGGCTATTATACGGCGAGAAGTGAACTCCCAAAAATCATTTTCTCAAAAACCATGTCTCTTCTCGAAAATCATTTTCCACCTTTTAAAAACCATCACCCACATTTGACGGCTATTATACGGCAGGACGTGGGCACCCAAAACATTTTCGAAAACCATCCGTTTTTCCACTTTCGCCGGCTACAACACGGCAGGACTGTGTGGACACCCAAAAATCATTTTTCCACTTTCGTCGGCTACAATACGGCAGGACTGTGTGGACACCCAAAAACACTTTTCCCACATTCGTCCACCGATAAGCCTAGACAGGGCTATTGGGCACCTTTAATTCAAACCACCCCCATATTTTCCGGCTATTAATACGGACAGTCATGGGCACCGAAAAATCATTTTTCTCAATTTTCAAAACCACCCCCCACATTTTTCGGCTATTAATATGAACGGTCGTGGGCACCGAAAAACCATTTTTCAACTCCCCGTGCGGGTACCAACACAATACCACCCAAAACAACGCAACCGAAACTCAACACAACCCAACATAGCACAACTCACAATGATTCAACACAAATCAACATAGCCAACACACTTTAACACAATCAACACAACTTAACATAATCACCACAATTCAACATAATCAACATTATTCAACATGATTCAACTCAACACTATTAAATGTAATTCAACATAATTCAAGAGAAATTCTTGAATCCCATTTCAACATTCCAAAACCAAGTTCATGTCATCCATATCATTAATAGATTATTTCCCTAATTTTCCTTTCACATTATAGCATGAATTACAATATTCAAATTAAGAGTTCAAGCGCTAATTTTTAACATAATTTCATAACATCTCAAAAATCCAATTAAACTTGTACACATATAATTCAACCCACCAATTTTATGGTTCTACTTTCAATTTGGGCAAAGTCATTATTTATCATCATGAATCAACTTAGGGTTTTTAAGAGACCTCAAGAATTTCAAGATAATTCAAACTTCCCAAACCATTACTTTTTATTCCAATTTTCCCATTGATTACACACCTAAGGTTCATAATCCATCATTTTAACCCAACAATTAAACCTCCAATACTTCAAACCCTAAATCCCCAAATCTTATGTTGTACACTATATGCTCAAAAATATAGATTTTATATTTATATAGTCAAAATACCACAAATCTATCTATGAATGTAAGTATTGAAGAGAACTAGAACCCCTACCTCTTGAAGTCAAGAGATGACGATCCAAACATCAATAGTGACGAAACCATGAACTCTTCAGGCCAAAAGAGAGCCATCGACAAGATCTTCAAGTTTCCTCAAGGGATCAAGGTGAGGAGACACCTCCAAGAGTGTTGATCTAAGGATTGAAGTGGAAAAAAGTGGGTTTTTGAGAGAAAGAGAGAGAGACCCTCGGTTTAGAGAGGGGAAAAGAGGGGAAAAATTATGAGAGAGGTGGGGTTTAGGTCTATTTATAGTATTACATGATAGCCCTAAGGTCAATAAAAAGGTAAGTCCAAAAACTCCCAAAAATAGGGCCCAAAAACTGAACCAAAATTTGGGAAAAAAAAATCTGCAGGGGTCGACCCTTGTAGCATAGGGGTCGACCCTATTTTCCAGCAACCAACCCACACAGATTTTGCAATATAAGAGGGTCAACCCTATCCCAGACTGGTGTCTACCCTTGTGGGCAGCAACAAGAGGAAGGTGTCGACACCACCAAGGCTGGTGTCGACCCTGTATTCCAGCAACACTACAACATGCAAGGGTCGACCCTTAACAAGGCTAGTGTCGACCCCGAGGCAAAATTTCTAAGTTCCCAAGGAACGTTGACAACGACAAACACGAACGAACAAACCCAACGAGTTTAAATCAGATTGTACTCCTTCAAAACCAATAGACAACAATTCCAAAGACTCCCAAGATAAAATATAAAGATATTAAACACACTCTCCAAAGGACTAAAGGATGTGGGCATTACATATATATTGTGTGTATCTGCTCTATCTGGGAAACCTATTTTATGTTCATCTATATATTGTGCTTGGGAAATACGTGTTGAAAATGTGGCATTGTTTGTGGATCTATTGCCCTTTGATATTAGACACTTTGACGTAATTTTGGGAAATGATTGGTTGTCTAAATATTGTGCTACCATTGATTGTGTAACGAAATGGGTTTCGTTTAGACCTCCAAGACATGATGAAATAGTGTTTGTGGTAATGGTGTATTGCCTCCACCTTACTTGATTTCTGCATTGAAAGGTTGTAAATTGCTTAAGAAATGTTGTAAAGGGTATTTGTGTTGTGTAACGAAAAACCCTAGTTTTCCCAACTCACATTTACAAAAAAAAAAATTTTAAAAAAAAATTCATAACCTAAAATAGAACCCTAATTTTTGAGTTCCTTAATCAAAATTCTTAGTTTTCAATAGAAATCCCCAAATCAAAACCCTAATTTTTGAGTTTTGAGTTCCTCAATCACAATCCTAGTTTTTCAATAGAAATTCACAAATCAAAACCCTAGTTTGAATCTGCAAACTTGGTTTATGGGTGACATAACCCTAATTTTTTGAGTTCCTCAATCAAAACCAGCTGTCTTATTATAGATATTTTTGACATAAGAACATGTTTTTCTATAAATACATGACCACCCCTCATGGTTTGGGGTTAAAAAAATTCTCCAAGTGCCAAAACTTGTCCAACACACTACCTATCTCTCTTGCAATATACATACACCATACATACACCTCCTAACCACCACAACAATAATCACTTCGTAAATTTTTTTTTTTTTTAAAAAAAAAAACATTAAATCACTATGAAAACCCAAATCATGTTTGTATCTTTGAAGAACTTGAGTGGAATAGAAAATAAAGTTCCAACAACTTCCACCGAAACGATGCTTTATAGAGAGAAGGTAGGTTTTAGAGAGAGAGAGGGAGAGAGTCTAGAACCAGGGTTTTTGGAATGTTTAGAAAGAGAGTGAAATGAAAAAGTGACCCAAAAAGTTGGTTCTACGATCTGATATACACACAGACCGCTTAAGCACAAGAAGTGATGCTCGAGGGTCCAGTTACTAAAATGATTACCGCTCGAGCGCAGGAAGTGACGCTCGAGCATTAAGACACAAAGAAAAACACGTAACCGCATGAGCTCAAGAAGTGATGCTCGAGCAGAGAATATACATTCCCAAAAGTTTTACAGATAGATGCCTACCGCTCGAGCTCAAGAAGTGTTGCTTGAGTGCACGACCGCTCAAGCATAGAATACACTCTCTCAGTAGTTTTGCAAACTTGCCAAAATACTGAGAGTCTACAAAGGCTGCTCGAGTGCAAGAAGCTATGCTCGAAAGTAGAGGCCAAAATCTAGGCAACCTAAGTTTTGAAAAACAAGCTACTGACCCGTTTCAAACGTAACCAACACATCCCAAACCCTCAAAAGAGGATTAAAACCATTAAGCATAAGCTCTATCTCAAGCTTAAACACAACCTTAAGGTTAAGAAAACCTCAAAGAAAATGAAAAAAAATAAAGAAATGAGGGAGGTTGAGTCTTTTCAGTGCTGAAATGGCATGAAAAAAGATATTACAACATGCAAGCAACTCATGCACAACATGTTCGAAAGACAAAACACACTAAACTAGTGAAGAGCACTACACTAGAGGCATGCAATATCAAGCTCAAATGACCAAACGAACTCTGTCTTTGTCAGCGCCCGACTCTGGCGTCGCCATGCGTCATCACCCATTTCGCCTGAGGCCAGTAGCTTTCCATGCGTTAGTCACTTTTGATTCTCTCTTATTCTAATCTTGCTTAATTTCACAAGTCCTATTACTCATTCTAAAATAATTAAAGTTGTGGATATAAATAATAAAGTAATTTCTCTTTCTAACTGTTTAAGTTTTTAAATATGTTGGTAACTAACACGTTAAATTAGTGCAAGAGCAATCAATAAATGATGTATATGAATTCACAGCTTACTTGATAATGAAAATATTTGTTCCTATTTGATCCAATTGAGAATATAAATTATAGAGTTACCTCTCTTTCTAACAATTTAAACTTTTAGGTGAGCTATTAAAAAATTGGATTTTAGTTTGAACAGCTTGAAATAATTACACTTTTATAGAAATGCAAATTAGTCTATGCTTGGTGTAAGTGAAAGTTGTGGCATTTGACACGACCTTCACTTATACACTACAACATATAAGAGTTTTAGAGACCAAATGTTTTGGTCTCTAAAAGTGAAAATTTTGTTGCAACAGGCATTTATGGACCAATTTCTATCGTCATAAGGATAGTCGCCAAAAAATCGTCCTGAAAAGTAAAAAATAAGGCTTTTAGTGACAAATTTTTGAAAATATCACTAATAAATAGACTTTCAGGAACAAAATGATTTGGTCTCAAAATGGTTTATTTTTTGCGACAAAAAATTTGGTCGCAAAAGGATAATAATTTTTCACTAATGTCTAATTTTTGTTGCGAAAAGTGTCATTAACAGAATATTCTACCTTTCACCCTAGAAGTATATCGAACAAATCACAATGAGACACTTGTAAAAATTAACACCGAAACAACCCTAAAATTTTTGAATCGTTAATAAATAAATTACCCTCAAATGACAATAATATCTCTCCAAATGAAATTCAATGTATATCTCTCACCAAAAGAAATAATACTACAACCCTAACCAGATTTGGGATGTGTTGTATTTGAGTTTAGTATGAAATAGTGGTATTTTCACCTACACAGGTTATTGATATTAGGCCTCATTTGCAAATAGGCTATTTTAGTAACTTTTTAGCTTTTTGGCTAAAATACGAGGCGTGTGAGGACCACTTGCAACACGCGCTTCACGTGCTATTTGAGGAAGAAGACAAGTAGAGGCGTCCGTGTTTCTGACATCAGCCTGACATCATCTAAGGCAAGCCGAGAAGTCAGCCGAGCCGCTGTATCCGAGCCGAGCCGCCGCGTCGAGCCTTCGACCGAAGTCGCAAGCCGAGCCGAGTCGCGAACTGAGCCTTTGACCAAGCTGTTTACTAGAGCCGTTGATCGCGCTGCTGACCAAGCCGCACCGCTATCGTCAGTCTGACGCCAACCAAACAGAGTTTTTGATCCGGTGCTTCTTAGCAATCCGAATTTGTTAGATTAGAATCGTATAGACTGTTTTGGCATGATCTGAAAAAATCTTGAACTCTTCTTCAATCTTGCACTTTTCCCAATTTTTCCTAAGGCTTTCTTCATCATTTCCAGCACAAAGGTTTGAATTCTCTCTCTCTCTCTCTCTCTCTCTCTCTCTCTCTCTCTACGATTCTCCAACCCAAAGAAAAATAAAATGAAAAAAGTCTCCAATACTGTACATAGTTGAGTTCATTCATCTCCTCAAGTTCTAGAATCCTCTCTAACTTTCATTTCATTTTCATTTATTTTTTTAATTAATTGATTAGGACTAGTTTGGTACACCAATTATACATTAACTTAATTAATCATCACTTAGTCCTAATTAATCTTGCTTAATCATCCCACATAATAAAATTTTGTTTAGTTTAGTGCTTTTGGAAAAAAAAAATTCAAAATCACTTTCTATCTTCTATATATCAATCAATTACTTTTTTTTTCTCTTCTCTCTCCTTCTCAATCACTTTTTCTCTCACACACATCTACTCAACTGCAATAAAATATCAAATCATCCCAAACTCTTATACTCTAAAGCTATTTTCAAAATATACAACCAAGACCTTTACAAATCTAAATTATTTATGATGTGGACTTCACATATATATATGAGTGGACCTTAGGATCCACAGCCCAATCTACATCAAAAAATGCATGCAGTTGTAGAGAAGACCATGGAACATAGTGCCTTTTAGATAGCGCAAAATGCGAACTATAGCATCATAGTGAGGAGAGCGAGGAGTAGCCATGAACTGACTAACAATGTGAATAGCATAGGCAATGTCTGGACGAGTAACCGTGAGATAGACAAGACTACCAACCAGTTGACGATATAAAGTCGTCTATAAATGGTGGTAATGAAGGCCTACCCTCTTGGTAGGTTAGGAGTTCAAAGATCCCTAGTTCTAGTAGTTATGGGTCTCTAGAGGAACCAATATTAATTGTGCTAAATTCAGATCAGCTAGAGGTTCACTCATGACCAGGCTTGATAATATTTTGAGACTCATATAAACAAGGGAAGAAAGTAATAAAACCACATGCTCTTCCTTATGTTTTACAATAAACATGGATTGTATCTTCTTCCTTTGAAATTGTATGCCCTTTGATTTAAGTAAATAAGCCACCATGTTAATAATGGTGTAGTGCCTACAGTAACTTCCTCATGGCATATGGCTACTGTTTCTGGAGCTCTATGTTGTTTCATGTTCACCTTGTTTCTTACATTTCAGTTTAAACAAAATGTAGAACACAATATGTAAGCATATAATTTTATATAATTATTATACATCATATTTTTTTAATTTTATAAATTGATTTTGTGTTAAATATTTATGGGTCCCAGAAAAATAAGAAGACCAAAAAACCGCACCCCTGACCAAGTCGCGCCGCTGTCATCAGTCTAACGTCAGTCGTTGTAGAGCTATGATCCAGTGCATCTCAGGCGCACTAGATTTGACAGATCAAAACCGTACAAGTTGTTTTGGTTAGATCTGAGCCATTTGAGGTCCGATCTTGGTGATCCATGTCATGTGGGCTTTCTTACCAAGGTAGATAACAAAGTTTTGTTAAAAAAAAAACAAACTATTTTTTCCAGTCTTTAAGCAAATAGCATCACCCCTATTATCTCTCTCTCTCTCTCTCTCTCTCTCTCTCTCTCTCTCTCTCTCACTTACCTTGTGAAAGAAATTACATTTTAATAGTAAAACATAATCTATTTTAATCACCATTTTTTTAACAGAATCCAATTTAAATTTTGAGTTCAAATTTATCCATGAAGAAAAAAAAACATTTTCCAAAAAATAATTTCACATGCCCTGAGGAGCCACATGCACGCAATTGAGAATATCCTCTTAGAAACCTCTCTGTTTGCTGCTAGAATTCGCTTTGTTTGCAGTCAGAAAATTATTCTGTTTTGGCCTCAGGTTCTGCTATAAAAATGTCACTGCCTATACAAAATAGACAGCCAGCCAGCCTTGAAAAGTGGTCAGCCGTATAGAGTGGTGGCTAGCCAGCCGCTATTTTTGAGAAATGCCCTGGCTTGCCTCACCAAGATCGAATCTGGGCCATCAGTGATCTTTATGCCACCATCGCCAAGATCTCTACTTCTGCCTCCGTTCTTCCTGTGGTGGACAACTTCAAGAAGAAATTGTTAGGATGGAAGAGAAGGCTTCTGTCTTTTGCCAGCCGAATCACATTAATCAAGTTTGTCATTTCTTCACTTCTTGTTTACTATATGTCTCTTTTTAGGCTACCTGGTGGGGTAGCAAAAGAGCTGGACAAGATACAAGCAGCTTTTTTATGGGGTGATTCGGATGTGAGAAGGAAAATTCATTTAGTAAAATGAAAGGATCTAAGCATGGATAAAAAGCAAGGTGGACTGGGAATAAGAAACCTACGAATTTTGAATAATGGCCTTCTTGCTAAGTGGTGGTGGAGGTTTGGTAAGGAAGACAATTCATTATGGAAACAGGTCATTTATAGTAAATATAAATCAGAAGGGGGTAGATGGTTCCCATTTCAATTGGAGGCAAATAATATCTCAAGAGTATGGAGTGACATTATCTCTGTTAGTGGTTCTAATGGCAGCTTGTTCAATTATTATTTGGGAAATATTGAAATTAAGATTGGGAATAGGGATAGAATTAGTTTATGGGTGGATAATTAGATGGGAACCAGGTGTTTGAAGTCACAATTTCCTAGGCTTTACTATTTATCAGAGGATAGAGGCATCACATTGAAGTTCAAGCACCTGATACAACCCCTCAAATAATACCTGAGACGGCTAAAATATCCCCCATGTTGGTATGGTTTCCCCTCCTAAAATAGTTATCTTCTGTGGCTATTATGCATAGATAAATCGATATGTAATTTGGTTTCAATTTATATGACCTCTCACTCACATAGGATATTTTGAATTAGTAGACTACATTGTTTTGTTATATGCAGATCCTAATAGTCCAAATCCAGCTACCTTCACCTCTGGAGGAGCAACAACCAAAGCAGAGCGATCCTGAATAGAAGAATGGACCATGGCACTACGGCGACTCTCCACTTGCTGGACAAGGGCATAAGCCTCGTGGAGGGTGGGAAAAGGTGAACGACCCAACACCTGAACGCGAATTTGATCGTATTCCAAGTTCAAGCCAGCAAGGAAGTCATACATACGCTCCTTGTTCTTGAACTTGAAACTTAGTTATTGAGGGTGTGAAATTGTTGGCTTATAACTCCAAAGGTCACTCATCTTCAAGAGACCTCTTCAAGTGGTACACATTCTAGCCCTTTTGTACTACTTTCCTATCTTTTCCTATTGTTTTTGGGTTGTTTTTCAATTTTGTTTATGGGATGAAACTTGTGGTTTAAGGCTATTAAAGGTAGAGGAGTTAATCATCCTTCTTTAAACCTTGTCTCTTAAGCCTTTCTCAAAATACTATAAAATATTTGTTTATGACACTTTTCACTTAATGCCATAAAAAGTAACTTGCACCTACCTAATTTAGTGTCATTTTTTTAAAAATGCCATTGCTACTAAAGTTTAGTGGCATCTGTTGATAAATGTTACTAAAACATTTTCTTGTGTCATTCTTTTACAAAATGCCATAGCTACTAAAGTTTAGTGGCATCTGTTGATAAATGTTACTAAAACATTTTCTTGTGTCATTCTTTTACAAAATGCCATAAAATTGGTGTGGCATTTCTTTATTGAAATGCCACTAGAGCCTTATATATTTGTAATTCTGTGGCATTTTTCTAAAACATGTCACCAAATATTTTCTTTTTTTTAATTGAAAGTAGTTTTATATATAACTATTTAATTTAAGTGTTACATGCTGGATCTTATTCTTCATTCAATAATTTTTTTTTTTCAATTCTTGGTAGGCTAAATTATCTGTTTTGTTGAAAAAATGTGCATTACTTCAACACAGTTCAGTCAATTATGGCACCCTAATAGCTTGTTTTGCTACTGATGTGATTTTCTTTTGTGCATCATGCAACACTTCATGTGAGATGCTTTGCATTTGTTCTGTTAATCTATTTAGTGATAAAAAAAAACTGAAATCACAAGTTAGATTTTTTTTCGAAGGCATGTTTTGGACTTGTTGCTTGTTATACTATTGTCGCCTTCCATATATTCACAAAAGTCTCCCTCAGAAACATCCATTCATACACGTAGGAGCAAATACAAGCATCTATGGAAACGACTAGCACAACTGGCATAAATATCTACAAAAATACACTTATGGACAGCATGCATGTCTATTTTGAGTCAATTTTCCCCATCTTCAAGCTAATTCCTATTTTATCATTTTAATTCTTCATGAATTTAATCTTCTAGGTCTTGAAGAAGTGAGGATCAAATACATACCTTAAGCTTTAATTTGAAGAATTCTAACACAATCCCCTTTAATTCTTCTTCCTTCTACACAATTCTAGAACTTTGTTCTTTAAAATTGAAGCTCTCCTTCTCTCTCTCTCTCTCTCTATATATATATATATATCTAAATCTCAACCAAATTGTGTGAAGATGAGCTCAAATCTCATAACACTTACATATTTATAGGTTAGAAAGTCTGCGAGAACCAAATTCTTGAGCTTTGATTCAAAAGAGAGAAAAAATAGAGAGTTGGAACAACTCTTCCCACAAACTGTTAAACAACCAAAAAACACAATTCTAACAATAATTTCGGATTTTCAAATTGAGGATTGAGAACACACTTCCTAAACTTGAGGGTGATCAGAAGGAAGTTTGGAAATCAAGTAGTTCATCTTAGCTTTCTTGCTTAACTTCTTATTCAATCCATGCCACATAACTTGTTCATATTGGACCACATATTTGGATTCGACACATATTTTCTTATTCACTTTTCATTTATTGTTTCTTAGCTCATGACTCTTCAATATCTCATAATTCATGTCTACATATGATCAGAAATGGATGGAAATAAAATGTAAAACAACTTGTCAAAATGCACTGAAAATGGCCTGGTCACTTGAGCGCAACTTTCTTCACTCAAGCGGTCTGTAAACTCTAAAAAAGGTACTGGATGGTCTCAATCTATGCTTGAGCCACAACTCCTACTCTCAAGTGGGTCAACAAAACATGAAGGGTTCACTCGAGCGCACCTTTGGTCGCTCGAGCAATCTGTAAACTCTAAAAAGGAACTAGGTGCACGAAATGTTCGCTTGAGTGGCAAATCCTCTGCTCGAGCAGACCGCAAAATTTTTGGGTTTTCAAAGCAGAGTTTTGATCTTCCAATGCAAATTTGCACCTGCCTTCGGGTGTTTCGAAGCGCGCGCGCGCACACACACACACACACACACACACACACACACACTCTCTCTCTCTCTCTCTCTCTCTCTCTCTCTATCTCTCTATGTGCCCAAGAAAACTAAAACATTTTTAAGAGTAAATTGACTCTGCAATCATGGACTAACACTAAGGCCTCGTTTGGGAACAGGCTAATTTAGTAACTTTTTGGCTAATTGGCTAAAAAGGTTGGTAAGAAAAACCTGTATGTTTGGGCCAACTTTTTGGCTAATTACGAAACGACGTGCAAAAAGTAGAGAGAAAAGGGAATCTTTGACTTTTTGGTATGGGTTGTTGGCTTTTTGGCTAAAAAGGTAACTTTTTGGCTAATTGGCTATTTTAGCCTCTTGCCAAACGAGGCCTAAAATTGAATTTTCTAGTCAAGAACTTGATAATTTAACTAGAAAAACAACAAAAATTTACACACAAACCACACGCCAAAACAAGTCAAATTGGAACATGAGGTTTAACAAATTGAATCACTGAAGAACTTAGGCCAATAATGATGAAGGCATATACGCTACGCATCACATGTTCTTGGACTCATCATCATCGGTAGGATAACAAAGAGCTCCAAACATCCAGTCCATCCATATTGTGAAGTGACCATAATTGTGGCAGTATGTGATGTGGTGGACGGTGTGGTTGCCCGCGCCCATTACATGCCAGAGTTTTGCATTGATGCAGTCATGAATGTTTACTGTCCACAGTAACTCCAAAAATATGAGGAATATATGTGTTTTGAAATGCATTGGCACTAGGAAGAGCGCTATAACGTGCGGTAGCGCCTGCAGTACCCCATCCAACGGGTGGAATGCCAAACCTGATACAAAAGGAGATGAATTAGTTTATTTAGATACATAGGGGCAAAGGTGCAGATTATATGAGCCATTTATGGTTTTTTTATATTTTGAGGTCACTTCTTGTATCCAATGATACCGGACATCAATGTGCTTTGTATGAGAATGGTACATGGAATTCTTGCTCAGATCTATGGTAGTCTGGCTATCACAATGTACCTTGTACTCTTCCTGCTGTAGACCCAATTCCTGGAGAAACCGCTTTAACCACAACATTTTCTTTCCAGCATTTGCGGCAGCAATGTACTCTACCTCTGTTGTAGATAAAGCAATACACTTTTGTAGTTTGGACTGCCATGAAACAACTCCCCCTACAAAAGTGAACAGAAATTCTGATGTAGACTTTCTACCATCAAGATCACCCGCCATATCGGTGGCCAAATTCATTAGGAACAACATTATCTGCAGATACGAGGTGCCAAACGAATTAATTTCAGACAATGGCTCATATTTCAAAGGAGAAGTGGCAGTTCTACTTGAGTAGTATAACGTGGCTTTTCACAAGTCATCAACTTACAGACCACAAACCAATGGAGCCGTTGAAGCTGCAAATAAGAACATCAAGACCATTATGTGTAAGACGGTAGAAACTTGTAGAGATTAGCCAGATAAGTTGCCTTTTGCACTATGGGGATACAGGACATCAATCCGAACATCCACAGGGCAACCCCTTACTCTTTGGTATATGGATTTTACAAAAATTATTTTGAAATTTTTTCGGTGAATTTGCCAGTTGATCCTAAGCTTTGTCGGTCGGTTAATGACAATTTTAAGATATTTTCATGATATACTTTTTCATTATCTCTAATATTTTCGGTCAATATTTTACCTAAATAGTGTGATGTTGTAAAATTTAAAATGTACATAAAAAAATACCTTATATAATTAAATTTATTTTAAATTTAGGTTTTGTCACACTCAAAATAGATTTCAATCGTACAATACATTTTTTTATATACTCCTATATTTTATGTTCTAATTCTATATATTAGTATTATTGTACTTTTCCACCTTAACTCAAAAGAAAAAAAAAATCAGAACACACTCATGTACCATATGTACCTTGTTATGTATTTTTCTAGAAATGTTACATAATTTATGATAATTTGTTATTAAAAAATAAAATTATGATTTTTTGCATTAATATTATTATAAATATTAGTACAAAATGTATAATTTTATTTATAACTAATAAATTATGGTAATTCTATGAAAATATTAGGTAATATTTTGATATAAAAATTTGGGAACAATTTTTTTTTTTTTTTTTTGGGTGGCTAATGGTGCAAGGGCCAACAAGGGCAATCGAGGCAGAAAAATGAAAGAAAACAGGGATTCTAGAAAACTTACAGAGGCTCGGTGAAAAGATGACTTCAAGCAAGGGTTGTTGAGGCTGGAACAGGAACGACAGCGATGATAACAACGAACGTCTGCACAGAGCACCGTCAAAATCAAAGCAGAAGAACAAAAGGGTTTCCGATATACTGTTTGGAGTACTGATGATAGGCGAAGGATTTGAATTGACGCCCCTAGGGCATTTATTACACACAACTGGCGCGAAGGAACAAAATTACGCTTCTCTGTACAGAATCGGCGTATTATCTTTGCAAACCAATACAGTGCCGCCACGTGTCACCTTGCAAGGACTCATACAGGACGCGTGTGTCAAGATTGAACCGTCACCAAGGCTGAATCTGCGGTAGATCCGAAGCGACGCAATGCTTGGAGTGCAGAACAGTAGCTTCCCCCCAAGGAAAACCTTAGCGTGAGCCAGGGGGCAAATGAAGGGGTTTTTTAAGATCAAAGAATCACTTAGAGAATAAAAGCCTATACCTTGCATGCACAACCAATCAACATAATTACCATCAATCCATCATAAACCCAAACCCATATGATCCAAACCAAAACAAAACTTGGGCTGGATATGGGCATGAATGGTTTGGGCAAAGACAAATTTAAGCTGGGATTTTAAGCCTCTTGTAAAGTTCAGACCGGGGCCCAATCTAATCTTCACCTAATACTTCAGCCCAACTAGGCTTACGCATGTGCTAAACCCACCCTATTTTGTGGGTAGCTCTAAACACACCCCAAAAATTTGGTTGAATACCCCAATATTCAAGGCACCCTATCTCAAAATTCAAAATTTTATTTCTTACTTCTAATACCCCAAATAATTCTTACCATATCCTAACATTCCTAGTCATCTCTGTAGCCACTACTGCCACTCGACACCCCCATCCTCCCCGCCATCCTGCCGTTTATCACTTCTGTTGTTGTAATGTAAAATTTATTTTATCGTCAATATTTTGACTAGGCTTAATGAAAAGAATTCAATATATGTCTTTTTTGTATATATTTTTTTATATTTTAAAAAAAAACAAAATAAAACAAAACAAAAAAGGTCTTTAGATAATGAAGAGGGTCGGCCTAACCATGGATGAGGCCTAAGGCGAGATTTGAATAAGAGGCTTTGATACTTAAATATAAATTTCAATAATATTTATTAATTTTGAGGGTTTTTAATGTTGTTTACGAGGGCTATGAAATACAAATAAATAAAAAGTGTCATAAACTACCTAATAAATGGAATTCATATATTCAAAGTAAAGACTATAGTAGAAAGGGAAAAAATGAATACTAAATTTGTAGTGGAGATTTTTTCCAACATGCCCAAAATAACGTATTAGATGCCTTTCAAAATCACTAAAGGCCCTCCCTCATTTCTTTACTTTTCCATTTTCTTTGAGGATTGTTAACCTTAAGATTGCATTTAAGCTTGAGATGGAGAGTGTGCTTAATGGTTTTAAACCTCTTTTGAGGGTTTCTACTAACCAATGGCATGATCTCTCTCATGTTTTAAAACATCCTTTCGTTGACCCCTCTTGCCTTAAAGGACACTCATCTTGGACTTAACCGATTAAAGAATGAATTGGTAATGTAAAATCAGTAACCAAAAACATGACAATTCAAACTTGCAAGTAAGCATGTTTTGTGTTGCATTGCATGTGTTCAAGTCGGACGTTAACTTGAACACAAGGAAAATGGGACATTTCAAACTTGAAAGTGTTGAAATGTGCCATTTCCCTTGGTCTCCATCATCCCTGATCATGCATGATAGGGTGGTGGTCACAAGTCTTGTTTTGTGCATTTATTGAAAGTATACAACTTGGATCCTTGGCCGTCATGCATTGAGAATGCTAGATTGATGGTTTTGTTTGTGTTGACAAGCGATGGTCACCACGCACTAGAGATGCCATTCTAAGTTTCCATGGAGGCATTTTGGGTGCCCAACTCTAGTAGAGCCCTATCCATGGACAAACACAAACCCAACTCCATAGTTACAAGAAGTAGGGTCATGCATAGTAATGAAATGGGCTAATAATGGGTTTATGAGAACTTCACATCCAATCAAAATATTCAAGCCCAGCCTAGTACAAATCTTTGCTCATATGAATTGGGCCCAATCCCAAAATGGGCTGTATCACAACCCAAACAAAGCCCAACCCATTACCAACTGAGACACCTCTCTGAGAGAGAGAGAGAGAGAGAGAGAGAGAGAGAGAGAGAGAGACTGTCGAGTCATGCTGTAGCTCATCTCGGCTAAGTCAAGCTAGTGGCAATGCCAAGCAATGTCAGTTGTCGGACTTTCCACTAAGTAAACTGAGTTGTTCCAAATTTGAGAGAATCTCACACTACCAAATTTATATGCCAATATTTCTTTACAAGAACACACATAAATATTTTACCATGAATTTATTTTTTTGGTAAGTAATATAATCCTAAATTTCTATATAATCAAGATTTCCGTTGCAATTAATTACATTCGAGTTGCTACTATGTCATGTTGCAATTAATTGATTTTCTGCTAATTGATAATTGGCATTCTCTATAACAGAATAGCCTAAAATGGTTATGGCTTCAATGGTTCGGTTTTGATTCCAAATTTACTGACACCTTAAATAAGAGGTTGCAATTGTGAAAAAAAAGAGAGAAAAATTGCATTGTGCATTTCATTAATAATACTCAAAAAAAATATGGCAAGTATTTGTATAAAAACTTGAAATGTGTCCACTCTCAAATTATTAAATAAATATAGATAAAGAGTTATGATAGGGACCCCAAATGTTCTATCAGATAGAACGCAACCGAACTTCCTTTGTAGGATTAGTTGGAGATACGGTGGTATTGAGAAATAATTATAGTTGTTGGACATGTCTTTTGGACTTCTTTTTGTTTTCTTGAGCTTATTTCCATTTTTATTTCAAGCTTTTTGAACAATCCATCAAGCAAGCAAAGTGGGTGAGCTTGCTAATGATGGCGGAGATGGCGATGCCAATGGTGGAGGAGGAGAATCGTGATTTAACTCTAGTTTATTGTGATGGAGCTTTATGCCGACACTATTCGACGATCAAAATGGAAAGTGAGAGACGATTTGTTTGATGATTGAAATCGAACGATCTGTTCACGATCTCAGATCTAAGGCAGAGCTATGGCGACGACTCTGCTTCGATGTAGCGACCCAATCCCTTAACAAAGTGGAGGCAAGGGGAAAAAGTAAGGCCGAGGCAAGTATCGATCCTAAAGCACATGTCTGTTGGGCTATTGAGGCTTTGAAGGCCAAAGGGTTGAACAAACAGCAAGTGCGTATAGTTGTTGCACAAATTATAGATGACACTTTTGCCCCTCAAGTTAGGGGCACTTTGAATCCAAGGCTAAGCCGTGGAAAGAGATGCTTGACCAGAAACACCCATTTCAGCTCCAATCCTACACTCATAAGAGATCATCAAACCCAGTCACCATCTGCCAATCCGTCTGTCAAACCTGTCAGGACCAGTAATCGCACCTTCAATCCCATCCCACATGTCAACTATTTTGTATCAATTGGTTTAGTTAATGTTTCAGGTAACCTTGTTAATTCATGGATAGTTTTCTATTGAATTGCGAGATGTCTATGACATTGATAATACTAAAGTTTCTAAAAATTCACACTACTATGAATGGACCCACCAAAAAATAAAAAGAAAGACCATTTTGATTCATGATTTGAATCCCGATTTGGCAACTATGCTCCAGATATTAACTAATATATTCTAAGTTGCCACATCTTCTTGAGTAGTGAATGATTTTCCTCTCTTTGTTTTTGATGAACCTTCCATACTGATAATGTGTAAAAACAAACAAAAAAAAAATTATGTAAATTGAAGATAATGTGTATTCAAATTGAGATTGGTTGTTTAGTTTTATAGGGAGTAAAAATATGACATTTTTTTATCCGTTTAAATTATAACCATTAAAAACCAAGCTATTTCAAACATTTCTCACTTGGAGGAAAAAAGAGAGACATTGCTCGATTTGTGCATTCTAATGACAAAAGAGCATTGTTGGATTGTTTAATTTAAAATTAAAATTAAAGTATAATTTTAATTATTAATTTTGATAATATTGACACTATCGTTCTATAAAATTGTTACTTGAATACTTATATATATATATATATATATATAAATTTTAATAAATCAATAAGCACACATAATAGTGATGCTAATAGAGTCCATCCCCTATCTCCTCCCAAACAAAATCCAGTTTAGAGGTCCATCCCCTATCTTCCCCTAAACCATGGAGTACATCCCCTATCTCCTCCCAAACAATATGCATATGCAATGCTCAATCAATACACGTATTTTCTGTATTAATTCAATAGTTAAAAACTTATGACATAACCAAAGTGATTAGTTTCAATTTTCCCTAATCCACATGCAATGTCTACAACAATCACGACTATCCTCAAGGTGACCAATGCCAACCAAAACCCGATGCCAACAAGTTGACTAATCAACTCAATAAACTGCCACACTTAGTAAACCACACATTGATATGCCACTCAAAACCATTTACCCCAAACACGGAGTTCCCTACACAAACCCCCAAATTTTGGAATCTCACCAGATTTCCTAAAATCGAACCACACCAACACTGCTTCTAAGGGAGTCTTCACCCCCAAGCCTACATAGCAAGCCTGCCCTTCTCCTCAAACTCAAGACTAATATGGTCAACCTCAATCACCCAATCCCTAATACAAATGACAATTTTAACCAATGCTACCCTCGTTATCCGAGGACACAAACTGATTTTCCTTTCAAAGATTGCCGTCAGCATCCACTCAAGAAATTCTCTTCCCACTCACAAACCATACCCAATAACCAATAACACCACTAACTCATTTCACCCACACATAGTCACAGACCGATAACAAGTCACAATACGAACACCACCCAAATACATAACTGATGGGATCACAACAAACTCATTAACTAGCAAAGCCCAAAACACTAATCAACACACCGATACCATTCCCTCTAACCCAAGATACAAATCTCATGCTCCCTCGTGTAGACATCCTATAAAGTCCAAAAACAAAACGACACTTAGTGCACAACACAACAGCCTTCCCCGAGGCATACACTTACCACCCTAAACATACATTTCTATTGCATATAAACATTTAAACATTTAAACACATAATCGAATCAAGTCCATAAAGATAGTCACTCATCCCGGAACTCTCAAGGAATTCCTATTAGAAACCACGTTGATCAGGCGTGTTTCCAAGAGGACCTCAAAGCAAGTTCACCGGCTACGAGTACTATCCAGAAAACTTAATCCCATGCTCACATAAATGCAACAAACAAGTCCTAACATTCATGTTAACTATATGCAATGTCCTCACCACATGTAGCAAACCCACTGTAGCAAAAACTACCTCCCACGAGCCCAAAGTATTCAAACCCGGCTCGCTCTGATACCAAGTTGTCACGCCCCAATATTTATTACTCGAAGTATTACCAATTTCATTTACTTAATTCCATTTCAGAGATAACATGCGGAAATAAACTCGTATATTCAACTCGTAGAAGTGAATAACATTGCTCTCATTCGTATGCAAGTAAATACAACATGAGTACACTAAATAAATTGCCCTTGGGCTTACATCATTAAAAGTCAAGAAGAAGGGTATAACCCTTTTACATAAATGGCATTCCGCCAACACAAAAGAGGCCCCGTGGCCAACAAATAAGAAGATCCAAAACCTTGTAGCACATCCTGGCTATCACCTGAAAAAGATTCAACAACGTGAGATGAACATATAGTCCAGTAGAGATCTCAACATGATCCTCAACAATAACAACTTACAGATAGCTATGATCATGAATGCCCAATCTCATACTAGAATAGTAATGTGACAGTTTATGCAAAATATACATAAGTATGAACTTTTCTCGAAAACAACCATTTCATTCAACGCTATAAGCGGTTCACCTTTCTTTCCTTTTCATTACCCATTTTTCCAAACTTTCATGACTATAACAGTTTTAGAAAAAAAAACAATTTCACTAAGCCCATTACTCTTCCCTCATTTTGTTCCGTACTTACAACAAAATGACCTTTTTTGAAAACATGTTCACAAATACCCCATTTTCCTACACACTTTCCAAAATCTCAAAATGGCATTTTGGTTTGTTCCCAACACATTCATATCAATACATGCATGCCTTAAATAAAAGGGAAATAACAAATCATCAACATGTATATAATCCACAAATGAGGCAGCTCGGCCTTTCAAAACTGTAACCATCGCAACCCATAACATTCTCAGATACACTGACGATAACAATTAAAACTTTGCTCTACCGGCTATATGCACAGTAAGCTAAGGATATGCCAAAGCAATAAGCAAGATAATAACTCATTTTAAACATTTTATACCTCATAATAGATACACATTTTAGTACTATATCAATCTCAAACAAAAACACTTCCATACTTCACAAATGATACACATTTTAGTGTTGTATCAATATCAAACAAAAACACTTCTATACTTCACAAATGATACACATTGTAGTGCTGTATCAATGGAGTCCATCCCCTATCTCCTCCCAAACAAAATCCGGTTTAGAGGTCCATCCCCTATCTTTCCCTAAACCGTGGAGTACATCCCCTATCTCCTCCCACACAACACAATGTATATAAACAATTTCATATACATAATCAATCAATACAACAAAGCATAAATAACAAGTGTAATACATACACAAACTATTCAATAATGTTTAACCAACACAAGTGTAAAGTATACATCACAATTCAACACAACAATATCATCCTCCACCGATGACCAATGACAAAACCTCTAGATGCATGTATTCAGTACACCTAATAAAAGAGACTCAACTCTCAAGCAAACCTTAAACCCAACAACGACACTAATACGATAGGTAAGGATAAAACCCCCAAATGTGTGTATTCGACACTCATGATACAATAGTTCAATTCTCAAATTTGTTTTCCGAGACTCACATAGAGTTAACATTTCATTTACCATTTTCAAGATCAACTTTCATAATTTTCTTAAGTCAACATGTTCCATCACTTATTCCAAAAACACTTTTCCCTTTTCACAAAACCAATTACATTCTCTTCATTTTACAAAATCAATTCCATGAATAATAAGCCATAACCCAACTTGATTCAATACGTTCATTTCAAAATAACCCCAATACCATAATTAATCCCTTAACTGTTAACACCTTCTACACAACTCATATTAACAATAGAAATTTACCAACATTGTTCAACCATAAACCCTTTTTATTTTACCAAATCAAAATATAATTTAGGGCTTTCTCTTCTTTCTACAATAACATGCTAATTTTACTCTCTAATTAGTCCAAACCACAGTCAATGATAACAAAACCATTCTCAAACAACCAACCCCAGGTTCCCCTCATGATTTTCAAACAAATCCAACATGGATATGATTTTCATGCAATACAAAATTACCACATGTCTATCTATAGACGGAGTATTGAAAAGGAACAAAGAAATCCCTACCTCAAATGGAGAGACCAAATGAAGAAGATGAAAATACTCGGATGTGTTCCAATCCACAATTTTTCAGATCAAAATGAAGATCAAGGGAAGCTCCACACTCAAAACAAAGGAACTAGGGTAGAAGATCACTAGAACTAGATGTATTTATAGAGAGAAGATGTAGTCTAGAGAGAGAAACTCTCAAGTTATTCATTCAATGAACTTCATTAAATTGATTAATGTATCTCATACATTCATGATACATAATGCATCCTCTATATTAATGAATTCATTATATAAATTAATGTATCTTACATATTCATAATAGATACATAATGCATCTATAAGATTCATTCATAATAAATCCATCACATTCAATGTATTAGCATTAGTGTTCTATACATTGTATATATACAAAGAGTAAAGGATGGAAACGGGAATAAGACAACAACACATCTATGGAACCGAGTTCGGAATACAATTAAAAAAAAAAATGAACGGAAAACCAGGATCGCTATACACAGAACATGCATTTAGTCAGCATAGTTCACATAGCACATTTTAGTGCTCTTGAAAATGGCTGATATTATGAGAAACACTCAGCAAACCATGTCATTAGATTGACTTTTACTTTCAATGATCCCTGCCTAACATGCTCTTTCAGTACATTTCTTCTACCATGGAATCAGAAAATGGTTTGTCAGATGCAATATTGGAGCCCTTAAATCTCATAGTCAACTTGTATTTCACGAATTTCAAGTAGTTCGTGCTTTGGCCTTGAAGCTACATCCTGAAAATACTTTGGCTTAAAAGAGATTACATGCTTGGTGTGATTTTTTATTTTCTGTATTTACTAAATGCGATTTTTCCTCAATGTTTTGTTATTTCAGTATGTAGGGATGTTCACTTGTTTTGGTGTATCTGCTCATTTCTACTTCTATTCCCGAACAGAGAGCAGAACTACATCTCTACGGTGAAATTTTAATGGGTCCAGAAGGCCATAAATTATCACATGGGTCAGGAAGACCATGTGGCCGTGTGCCCATCCAATGGTATCTTGTGATTTCTCTACTATTTTCTTGTTTTTAGGGCCATGTAATTATTCTAGCCCCTGCTATTGGTTAGGAACCGCCAATATGAACTCTCAAAAGACAGGATAATTACTCTGGTAAGGGACCTGTATCCCGCATGAAAAAGTTAACGCTACATTAGAAAAAATAGAACGCTAATAGGATGTAAGACGAACCAAGCTACTCGGTGAAGTCATGTTGTACAGCCTCAACGGGGGAATGTTCATGTGATTTGCATGGATCTAGCATTTGTGGCATCGCCGAACAAAACCAATACAATCCTCCTCCATGGTTGACTAGTAGTAACACTATATGTCACGCCCCAGTTTTTTATTACTCGAAGTATTACCAATTTCATTTACTTAATTCCATTTCAAAGATAACATGCGGAAATAAACTCGTATATTCAACTCGTAGAAGTGAATAACATTGCTCTCATTCGTATGCAAGTAAATACAACATGAGTACACTAAATAAATTGCCCTTGGGCTTACATCATTAAAAGTCAAGAAGAAGGGTATAACCCTTTTACATAAATGGCATTCCGCCAACACAAAAGAGGCCCCGTGGCCAACAAATAAGAAGATCCAAAACCTTGTAGCACATCCTGGCTATCACCTGAAAAAGATTCAACAACGTGGGATGAACATATAGTCCAGTAGAGATCTCAACATGATCCTCAACAATAACAACTTACAGATAGCTATGATCATGAATGTTCATCTCATACTAGAATAGTAATGTGACAGTTTACACAAAATATACATAAGTATGAACTTTTCTCGAAAACAACCATTTCATTCAACGCTATAAGCGGTTCACCTTTCTTTCTTTTTCATTACCCATTTTTCCAAACTTTCATGACTATAACAGTTTTAGAAAAAAAACAATTTCACCAAGCCCATTACTCTTCCCTCATTTTCCGTACTTCCAACAAAATGACCTTTTTTGAAAACATGTTCACAAATACCCCATTTTCCTTCACACTTTCCAACATCTCAAAATGGCATTTTGGTTTGTTCCCAATACATTCATATCAATACATGCATGCCTTAAATAAAAGGGAAATAACAAATCATCGATCATGTATATAATCCACAAATGAGACAGCTCGGCCTTTCAAAACTGTATACATACTCAGATACACTGACGATAACAATTAAAACTCTGCTCTACCGGCTATATGCACAGTAAGCTAAGGATACGCCAAAGCGATAAAAGAGATAATAACTCATTTTAAACATTTCATACCTCATAATAGATACACATTTTAGTACTGTATCAATCTCAGACAAAACCCCTTCCATATTTCACAAATGATACACATTTTAGTGCTGTATCAATATTAAACAAAAACACTTCTATACTTCACAAATGATACACATTTTAGTGTTGTATCAATGGAGTCCATCCTATCTCCTCCCAACAAATCCGGTTTAGAGGTCCATCCCCTATCTTCCCCTAAACCGTGGAGTACATCCCCTATCTCCTCCCACACAAAACAATGTATATAAGAGATTATCATATACAAATTCCTCAATACAACAAAGCATAAATAACAAGTGTAATATATACACATAAACTATTCAATAATGTTTAACCAACACAAGTGTAACGCATACATCACAATTCAACACAACAATGTCATCCTCCACCGATGACTAAGGACAAAACCTCTAGATGCATGTATTCAGTACACCTAATAAAAGAGACTCAACTCTCAAGCAAACCTTAAACCCAACAACAACACTAGTACGATAGGTAAGGATAAAACCCCCAAATGTGTGTATTCGACACTCATGATACAATAGTTCAATTCTCAAATTTGTTTTCCGAGACTCACATAGAGTTAACATTTCATTTACCATTTTCAAGATCAACTTTCATATTTTTTTCAAGTCAACATGTTCCATCACTTATTCCAAAAATACTTTTCCCTTTTCACAAAACCAATTACATTCTCTTCATTTTACAAAATCAATTCCATGGATAATAAGCCATAACCCAACTTGATTCAATACGTTCATTTCAAAATAACCCCAATACCATAATTAATCCTTAATCAAGTAACACCTTCTATACAACTCATATTAACAATAGAAATTTACCAACATTGTTCAACCATAAACCCTTTTTATTTTACCAAATCAAAATATAATTTAGGGCTTTCTCTTCTTTCAACAATAACATGCTAATGTTACTTTTTAATTAGTCCAAACCACAGTCAATGATAACAAAACCATTCTCAAACAACCAACCCCAGGTTCCCCTCATGATTTTCAAACAAATCCAACATGGATATGATTTTCATGCAATACAAAATTACCACATGTCTATCTATAGACGGAGTATTGAAAAGGAACAAAGAAATCCCTACTTCAAATGGAGAGACCAAATGGAGAAGATGAAGGCCAAAAACCAAAGTGCTCCAAATCGCCAAACTGTCAGATTAAAATGAAGCCCTCAACCCACTCTACCTTTCTTACAAAGGACTTAGTATAGATTTACACTAGAGGGAGATGAAAACCTAGAGAGAAGGTGTCTAGGGAGAGAGAGAAGATGGTTCTAGGGTTTTGAAATCAAAAGGGAGATGAACAAGTTATATTGAAAGGTTGTTATTAAAGCCCATTAATTGGAAAATGAAAGGACAAGTTAGAATTAAATGAACACTAATTGAAATTAAATGAACACTAACTAGCATTAAATGAACACTAGTTAGAAATATAAATGGACAAGTTTGTCATAAAATCCCACTAATGGAATATGAATGGATCACTAATTGGAATTGAAAGAACCATTATGAAAATTTAATAGACACTAGTTGGAATTAAATGGACATCAACCCTTGGTTTCTAAATACAACCAACCTGTTTTAAACCCTACCCAACACGACCCAAGACTGATATACAAAGAGTAAAGGATAGAAACGGAAAAAAAAAAAAAAACAACAACACATCCACGGAACCGAGTCCAGAATACAATTAAACAATGAAGGGAAAACCGGGATCGCTATACTATCTAAGAATTTTTTGAGCTAGCATCACTCCACTCATGTGCGCTCCGCACTCTCCTTTGTGAATGACTTTTATGAATTAATATATACACAGTCTGCTCGAGCGCAAGAAGTAAAGCTCAAGTGTCCAAGCACAATAAGTTGTTCCGCTCGAGCGCAGAATACACATTCCCAGTAGTTTTGTAGACAGCAGACCAATGCTCGAACGCAAGAAAGGCCACTCGAGCCGAGACTGCTCGAGCGCAAAAAGTATCGCTCGAGCGTAGAATATACTTTCCCAGTAGTTTTGCAGACTTGCAAAAGTACTGAGAATTCACAAAGCCCGCTCAAGCATAAGAAGTGACGCTCGAGCGGAGGAGTAAAATTATGGGCAGCAAGAGTTAGCAACCCAGCTACCAACCTATTCTAAATGCAACCAATACAACCCAATAGCCAAACTCAAGGGAGTATAAGGAAAATATGACATGAACAACAATGCAAAATAATGAAATCCAAATCTAGAATAACAAATGCGTCAGATCTAAACCAGAATCATTATAAAAAAAATAACATTATTACTGACTCCACTTATTATACAAATTACAAATACTTAAAATCTCTAAAATTATATCAGAAATAGAATGGTTTGTATGTGATGATAGAATTTTTGAATAGAACTACATTGAAAGGATAGTGGGTAGTATTGGGGGGTTTGGGGGTAGTAAAATTACTGGTGTTTGTAGGAGGGTGGAGGGTGGGCAGCGTAACAGTGCTGTTATGAATATTGTCTTTGTTGTTGTGAAATAGTACTCCAGTTGATGACGTGTCACTTTTGTCGACTGCGGATGTCCGCCTTCTCTTCGAACATCCATCTGGATGACCAGTAAAGTGAATTTCGAGCCATTCGAGTCACGAAAAATTCAAGCTACGTAGTGGGGTCGCATCATAAATGTATATACTGTTATTACGAGTAATGTTCGAAATTTTAAAAAATTTATTAATAAATGTTTCATGTGAGTATAGGATTTATATAGTTTTTGTTTGGGAAGTTGAGGTTGGGATTTTTTAGGCTAAAATAGTTATAAAAAAATAAAATAAATTTTTTAATCCAATAAGACAAAATGTCATATCCAATCCATAATCATTACATTCTTTTTCTCACAAAAGGTTAAAAAGTTCTTCTCAAACGAGGCTTTTTAGCCCCAGGCTAAAATGGTCAAAAAGTCAAATGCAATAATTGCATCGTAACAATCCGATTCACCCTAACTAGGTTGCCACAAGAAATCACCTAATTTTGTGTGATGATAATATCGATTACAATTGCCTAAAATGTAGGCTTGTTTTGGGAATAATTATGTAAATACTGGTAATTGTGCACACGTTTTTTTTTTTTTTTTAATCATAAAATATAGAGACCTTTATTAATGAAATCAAGAGGAATGACTTCAGTAGAGAAAAGGGAAATGCAATAATTGCATCGTAAGAATCCAATTCATCCTAACTAGGTTGCCACAAGAGATTACCAAATCATGTGCAAAAATGAATGACAGTCACAAACTTTTGGAAAGTTGGTTTATTTGGGAGTAATTTTGTGAAATAAAAAAACCATAACAAAATTTACATTCACACCAAACTACGTGTACACATTATGTAATAGTATAGACGAATATTTCTTTATAAGATACAAAATACACAATGCATGTAATAAATTCATAAAGAAAATGTGAGTATACAATGTGGCATCAAAGATTCAAAAGTATATGATCTTTTCTTTGCCTACAAATTTAATAAGTTAATAAGTTTATATATGATGGTGTTAAACTACAAGTTTTGCCAATGCAAGGTTGTCTTTCTATGTTTCTTGAAATCTAAGACATGGGTTTGAACTCTTTACAAATTAGCATATTACTCGTGTTACGCGTGGGATTTTGCCACCCTGAGCTAAGTTTAAACCAAAAAACAAGGAAGGGCATTGATGCCGAGCCGTGCCTTAGTGAGGGCTGGTCGTGGCTATCAATGGCCAACTGGGCCTTGGTAGCGAGAAACATTGTTCTGGATGGGAGGCCGCCAACTATCTATTTTTGAAGATATTTATCAACTTTTGAGCTCAAATTCTATAAATACAAGGCCTCCCCTCTATTTTGGGGGTTAAAAAAAAAATCTAAAGCTTATATACACCTTGAGAGCTCTCTTTCCTCCTTCTTCCATTGCAAGCAAGCCTTAGAGTTAACCTATCCCTTGAATCTATATCTATACACCACACACAACCTTGTCTTATCATCCTAGAGCCTTGGTTGAGCCTTGAGCACCATAATTCAAGCTTGAGAGTGTATAGAGACTTAATTTGATCATCATCAAAAGCTTGCTTCTTTGAGAGGTATAAGCTTCTTTTCTTCCCTTTTGCCTCTTGTTCTTGCATTTGTTATCTAGTCCTTGCTATTTTGTGTTACTTTGAGTCCATTTTGAGTGTTAAGTTTGGGTTTGGAGAGCCACTAAAAATGGTAGAGAGAGTTTGCTCTTTTTACACCCTTTCCTTATAGCTCAAACCCTTACCTTTCGACTCTTTTTCTTTGCTCTTTGTGCTAATTTTTAGAGTTAAAAGAGGCCAAAAATCATGTTTGCATCAAATCATGCTGTTGAATCAAAAATTTTGTGAATCGTGCGATTCAACTTGTGGTTCACTATGTATCATTAATAACATTTAGGTAAAGCCACTCTAAAGAGTTAATGAAATTCATTTTGGAAAATGCTTTGGAACACTTTGGCCACTATTTTGGACTGCCTAAGCTCTGTTTTGAGCTACCTTGGTCATTTATGCATTGTTTTGCATGGTTGTAGTGTAAATCTCTTCACTAGTTTGGTGTTTTATGCCTTTATTGTTGATAAGTTCTCTTTCTATGAGTTTTATTCCATCCAACTCATATTCTTTTGGGTGAATTACACTAATGGTCCCTATAGTTTGAGACTTGTGTCACTTTGGTCCCTGACTTTTTAATTATGACACATTGGACCCTGAATTTTTAATATTGTTTCAAATAAGGACAATTGAACCTACCATTGAATTTTTCAAGGGCAAAATAGTCACTTCGATAAAATATAAACTAATTTGACAAAAATAAATGTCAAAAAAAATATTTTTAAATTTTAAAAAATTATTTCTACTTACAAAAGATAAAATTATATAAAATTGATGAATCTTTTAGACATTCATTTTTTTTTACCAAATTAATTTTTATTATCTATTTCGATGATGATCATGTAAAATAAATTTTTAAAAATTAATCGGGTAATTTTTTTTTTATTAATTTTACCTAATTTTATTTTTTGTGGGTAGAAATAATTTTTTAAATTTTAAAAATATTTTTTTGACATTTTCTAGACTTTCACCAAGGACACATAAGCCAACAATAATACCATAACCACACCCCATACTCAGATTCACCAAGGTATTCACCCATTTTTCTCAAAACAATATACATTTTCAATATGTTAAGTATAAAACAATGCTCAATGCAAATGGATGAGAAATTAGTTTCAATTCTCCAAATTCTTATGCAATTTCTACGACAATTATAGCTATCGGTAGAATCAACTCCTAAATCAAGAAAATGTAAGAAACCTATGCTCATTTCATGATATTTGGCCAAACAAGATCATATCTCATAAACTCTAACTTCCATGGGTGTAAAAGATTCATCTTAAGGCTTGATTCTAGCCAAATAAGGAAAGATTAAGAGGAATCTAGTGGATTTACACTTACTTTGAGCTATATTCTTGATTTTCCCTTTCAATTTCTCAAATCTTCAAGCTTTAAGTTGGGTTGTCTTCTTCTTCTCTTCTCTAGTCTCCTCCAGGAGATATTTTTGGGTTGTGTTGAGTCTAAAATGCGAATAAAGAGATGATTGGACCTAAGGTCGTTCTGAATGCAAAGATAAATGAAAACGTGATCATGGATCATGAGTGCGCACAAATGCGAATAAAGAGATGACTAGACCTAAGGCCATTCTGAATGCAAAGATGAATGAAAACATGATCATGGATCATGAGTGCACATAAATGAGAATATGGATTAGTTGGACCCAAGGTCATTTTGCCTATGAATTGGACCAATGGTCGTTTTGCAAATAATGAGTTGGACTGCAGGTTGTTTGGTATATGAGTATGATATATGTTATGTTGGACCCAAGGTCATTTCAACAGAAGGAATTTCCAAAGTGGTTCAAAGAATATGTAAGTCATTTTTAATATTCACAATTGCCCAAACACTATTAGGCTTGTATAAAATACAAACATTACTACCATAATTCAAGTGTTGCACATTGCATGTGGAAGTAGATAAATAGATTGAGAGTTGATGAGGCACCAGAAGCAACCGAAGAATTGTGGTCATTAGCGAATGGATGTGAGAAACTTGTTGGAAGCTGCAAGGCATCCTTTCTGGTGGTCGAGGAGACCGTCCTGGTACTTGCGGGGGTCCGTCTGGTCAGTTGAAAGGCCGAGAGGCCAATGCACAGGCGCATTTTTCCGACACGGTTGAGCCATCACCTTCATCTCCAATTGTCTCACCGGCTGTTGATGTTTTGGGGTTATCTACCTCGAATTTTGAGATTTATATGATAATTACACTTTTATAATACAATTGAGCTAAAATTATCAAAATATATAAATAATTTAACTAAAATTAATATATATATAAGTATTCAAGTAATAATTTTATAGAATGATAGTGCCAATATTATCAAAATAAATAATTAAAATCGTATTTTAATTTTAAATTTAATTTAACACATATTGTACCATCAAATAATAACCAAAAAAATAGCACGTGCATTGCACAGGTCAACTGCTAGTATATATATAAGTAATCTTTTTCCCTTTCTCAGGTGACATATTCTAAGGATTTACTTTTTTTTTTTTAAAAAGTCCTGGCTCTCTGATCTTTTTTGTTCAAGGTTCCCAAATATATATTATCTATATCAAAATATTATAAATAAATAAATAAAAATCTTCATGTGAGAATATCTAAAATCAAACAAAAAAAACTCAATAAAAATATTAAAAATTATTTCTGATTCAAAGGCCAATAATAAACATTTTTCTTCGAAGACTTATAAAAAAAATTCTTATTAGTTCAAAGGTCAGAGGATAAAAAATTTCCTTAATGAAAACATATCTTTCTCGACTAAAAGCTTCAATACGAAAAGTTGTACATGGAATCCCAAATTTTTATTGGAATTTTTTTAATTAAGATTCAAATAAAAATATTATTTAAATATGAAATTAAATTCTTATTGAAATATTGCTGCCTCATTGAGGGTCGGCCCTAATTCCCTATGTTCTGTCTTATTTGGCATAACTTATTGTAAGTTAAAATTCCTAGTAGTGGAGAGTCTACTGACCACATGATGAGAAATAAGTGATTCCTAGTGATAAGACTACTGGCCATGTTATGAAATTCTGAATAGTAGACTACTGATCACTAGGTTTGTGATTCCAAATAGTAAGGCTATTGACTTCGTAGTGACATGTTAGACCAAACTTGTTTGGTACCTTGAATTCGGAAAAGACCCACATAATATCTCCACAGAATTTAACCAAATGATTAGAATAATCAACGAATCAATAACAATAATTTCACAGAATTTATCAATGATCACAATAATCAAGAAGATTACAAGTTGAGGATAATTAAAATAACACTCTTTGCAAAGAGATTTAAAGGAACATATTGTATACCACCCAAATTTACCTCAAAATAGTTATCTCCGTCTCCAAATCTAAAATTGCTCCATGGATCTCTAAAAATAACTCTTATTAAAATTCTAAAGTATAGGATATGTATAGTTTGACAAAATCTACAACTCTCCTCTCAATGGGGAAAAAGTTTACTAAACATTAAAAGATTTAAAAAAACTCAAAAATTGTATTTGAGTTTAGAAACCAAACAAATGTAACATTTTTTTAACTAAGGGAGATAAAGTGATAATCTAAGGGGACAAGTGTAATTTTAACCTTATAGTTAGAAATTTTTGTCATTAATGTCTAAGTTCTTCAAAAAAAAAAATAATAAATGTAAAGGATTAAGTGTTATAATTTTTAGTTCAAAATAATAAAATTAAACGGGACAATAATTTAAAAGAGGTAAATAATAATATTTAAAAAAAAGAAAAAGAAAAAGAAATGAAGGCTTAATGAAGGATAAGGAAATTGAGAAAACAGCTTTTTAATATACTAGTAAGAATAGAATCTATGACTGCGAGCTTCAGAAGTAGCTGTTGATGTACAGTTTTTGGAGAGGGGATGCAATGGTCACACACACACACACACACACACACACAGAGACAAGGATCGGAACAGGGCTAGTCCGAAAAACGATTTCCCTCTCCCATATATAGATGAACTAGTAGACTTCACTGCAGGCCATGCGCTGTTGTCATTATGGATGGGTTTTCCGGGTATAACCAGATTCTGATAACGCCCGAGGACAGAGAGAAAACTGCATTCACGAATCCGTGGGGGACTTATTTCTATAGGGTGATGCCATTTGTGTCTGTTAGTAGGCTATACAAGCACTACCCAAGTCATTTTACTGGTACTAACCCGAAGGATTGGAATCTAACCGTGCGGATTTCTGGACTTCCACCAAGGACACACAAGCCAACATCATAACCATAACCACACCCCCTAACCAGATTCACCAAGATATTCACCAATTTTTCTGAAAAAATAATACATTTAAAATGTTCAATGTATAATGATGTACAATGCACAATGGATGAGAAATTAGTTTCAATTCAACCTAATCCTCATACAAAGTCTACAACAATCAAGATTATTCTCCACTGATAGCCCAAAATAGAAACCACTCAATAGCTAACTAATCCATTTCTTGCATATTGTCATATTAACTCTAAATATATGAGTATTTGGCGAAACATATCTTATAGTATGTACATCTAGATATAAGCATTGAATTTGATTATGATATGTTTTTGTTTGCAAAAAGTTTTCTGTTTATAAGCTTCAAGTAGTTTTAGAATTTAGTCATGTTAGAGACACCTTGCAATTATTTAGTTAGAATTTAGGTTCATCCTGAAAATCTTTTGTCCAATGAGCTGTGCATACATGCATAAAATCTTCCTCAACATATAATAACTCACACCTTTCAAACATTTAGGATGTTCACATAACCATATGGGAGAGAGGGGAGTTTGTGAGCGAGTAAGGTGGTAGTGAAGGCGATGACCGATTTGCTGAGATGAATCATGTAAGTGATCTCGGACTAGGAGGCGAGAGGGTTGGCGGGAGAGAGAGTGACGCCTAGGGAGAGGAGAGAGAAGTAGATAATGGGGATTTGAAGAGAGGAAGGAGCAAGGATGAAGGTGACATGGTTTTGATTAGAAAGAGATGGGGGAGAATTGAGAAGAGAGAGGGAAAGGGATTTGGTTTAGTAGAGGAAGTCGGAATCCTCTGTAAATTCTTAGACATGTTAACAATAGAGCTATCATCCTGCATTATTCCCAGTCCATACTCAACAACTCCTATATAATTATTTATTTTATTTTTTTTAATTTGGTCAAAAAATGAATTTTTATCTTTTTTCAACTATCTTTTTTCATAATATTCTATCTCCTTCCTCTATTCTATTTGAATATTTCTTCATTTTAAAAAATTAAAATGTGAATCTCTTTCTTCTTCTTCTTCTTTTTTTCTTTCCTTCTTAAATAAGTCTAGAAACATAGTTATAAATTCCCATTTTCTCCTATAATTAGGTGATTTAATTTTTTTTATTAAAAAATTATTAAAAATTGAACAATACTAGACACCTACAATTCAGATTCTCAAATTCACCCATAATGATGTGGTAAGGAAGGTGAGCCCCATGTATAATTGAGTGTACAAATCAAAAGTTGACATCTATCATATCACATCATTGTGGATCAAATTGTTAAAGAACAATGTTATATGCATCAATTAGTTGTGATTCCCTGCTGGAGTTGAGCAGGTATCTTTTTTCTGTCTCTACCATATTTATCCCTGTATCTAGTCTCTGTTTCATACTGATCTTTAGTCTCCCCCCCTTCCCCCCCCCCCTTATAGGTTCCTCGTGCCTATATCAAGGACTGCACAAAAAATTATTCACATTACCTCCATCCATCCAAATATACATCAATAATAAATATATAAATGGTCAAAGGATGGAGGTCAAGCTACAATTCCTACTAAGGAAAAGAGTATAGTCACAAAGATTTAGAATTCAAAAATACATGTTAGTTCTCAACAAATATATATTAAACAATTAATAAATTAATTCCACAATTTAATAGCACAAAAATAAATGCTAAAACAACAAAAAAGAAGATAAGCATGTTGCATTGCATGTGTCATGTGTTCAATCGGACGCTATATTGAACACAAGGTAGATTGGTCCATTTCATACTCAAAGTGATGAAATGAGCCAATCCCCTTTGTCTCTATCACCCTTGATTATGCATGATAGGGTTGTGACACTTTGAGTGTCATTTGTGTCTTTCCCTTCACTGCACTGAGAACTCATCAGTCGAATGACACATTTTGAGGCGAAATGGGATTTTGGGGATTTCGTTTGTAATTTGGTGTTATTTACATTTCAACAATTTTTTATTTTTTCTTTTTAAATTTTTATTGAAATTTATGATTCAAATACAGTAGAAGAATATGTTTAGATTTGAATTTATATAGAGATTTAAAAAGAAAAAGTACGGAATGATAAAATATAGATATATTACCTAAGATCGGGTTCATCAATTGTATGTGAATGAGGAAAACATTCCGAAGACTACTTTTCGTACTCAGTATGGTCCTTATGAATTTCTAGTGATACTATTTGGTTTGTGTCCTAGTTTGCCTGAATTATTCACTTATCATGCAGAATGCATGTTTAAAAATACTTGCTTATCATGTAGAACGCATGGGTTTGTAGATATAGAGATGCAGTGAAGAAAAAAGACCATTATAATTCTCAACTCTGTACTGCGTTTAGAATAAAAAAATAGTCAAGTCCCACAATGTGTCTTTATGTTTTCCAAACAACCCACTGACTTTCATAGCCAAACGACATGCTGTCGCATCAGCGCATCATTTCACCTATAGGTGAGTACAAATTCACAGTCAAAATTGTCAATTTACTTATTTTTTTATTTTATAAATTATTTCATTTCACATTTTTTTTTATAAACAATTAAAAAATTATTTCCAAACATACTAATTTTTTTTCTCCTCATATTTTAGCCAAAAGGAGACACGGAGGTCCAAGCTCAAGAAGGTAAGCCTGCACTAACTCCTAAGGCAAGTCCAAATCCAAAGGCTACACAAAGAGACACCACTTCTGATGCTTCTGTCACTACTAGCCAAGAGTTAAAACCTTCAGTGTCACGCCCCACTTTTTATTACTCGAAGTCATTACCAAGTCCCTTAACTTAATTCAATTTCGGAGATAACAAGCGGAAATAAACTCAAATGTTCAATAAAAGTAATGAACAACAATTCTCTCATTCGAATGAAAATTAAATACAACATGAGCATTCTAAATAAATTGTCCTTAGGCTTACAACAATAAATCAAATGAAGGGAGTAACCCTTTTACACATATGGCATTCTGCCAACAACAAAGAGGCCCCGTAGCCAACAATTAAGAAGATCCAAATCTTGTAGCACATCCAGCTAAATACCTGAAAAAGATTCAACAACGTGGGATGAACATATAGTCCAGTAGGGATCTTAACATGATCCTCAACAATAACAACATTACAGATAACTATGATCATGCACACTCATTCTCATAATAGAATAATAATGTGACAGTTTATACAATATATATATATATATATAAACTTTTCTCGAAAACAACTATTTCATTCAATGCTATAAGCGATTCATCTTTCCTTTTTCCTTTCAATAGGCCCCGGTCACAATCTTTTATAACATTAACAACTACTTAGGAAAATAGATTCACTAAGCCCATTACTCTATCCCATTTCCCACACATACAACAGATGTGTCTTTTCAAAACATATTTCTAAAATGTTTGATTTACTTTACACTTCCAAAAGATAAAAGGGCATTTCGGTTCAATCCCAAATCTATCATAACTATACATGCATACCTTTATAAGGGGAGATAACAACTCAACTACATGCATAAGATAAACCAATGAGGCAACTCGGCCCTCCAAAACCGTAACCAACACAATCCACAATGTTTCTAGATACACAAACAATAACCACAAAACTTTGCTCTAGCTATGTGCGTAGTAAGCCAAAGATACACTTCTCACAACGAACTACCAGTTTACCAGGCGCTAGCTGGAAGGGTGTGGTACCTTAGATTATCAACAAGATACAGTTCTCCAGGCGCTAGCTGGAAGGTAACGGTACCTCTGATTATCAGCGCAGGATATAACACCAACAACCACAATACAACAAGGTATAATCAACATGTGTAAAACATACACATAAACTATCAAAATATAAACAATGTGTTAAGATATAGGAACACATAGGTGTGTGGAGTCCATCACCTATCTTCTCACACACCGAGTACAACCCTCTCTCCTCCTAACAAGTATACATATATAATGTATCTCAACATTTCATCACATACGATGTTCAATCAACAATGGTGTAATGTATACACGACAATTCAACTCAACCGTGTCATCCTCTACCGATGACCAAAGACAAAACCTCTAGATGCAGGTATTTAGTACATCTATTAAAAGACTCAATCATCATGAGATCACAAACCCAACAACAATATTAACATGGTAGTTTAAGATACAACCTCCACATACGTGTGTCCAACACTCATATTACAACAATCCAATTCTCATACCTTTTGTTTTCACAAATTCTATTCCATGGACAATAAGACCATACCTCATTTTAATCCACTACATTCTTTTCAAAGCCATTCCAATTTAATTATGTGAATTAAGTCATAATCATTAAATTAGGGTTTTCCTCCCTCTTTCTCAATATTGACCTAAAATGTTCAATGATCAACAACAATAATCACGTTTAAGACCCAAAATACATAAGTATTTGTCCAATGATCAAAACCCCTCTATTAATTTATTAAATCAAATAAAATTAGGGTTTCCTCTCCTTTCAACTACAACATGCTAATTAACACCCCAATTAGCCTAAACCATAACTAACAATAATAAACCCAAATCCAACAACCAACCCAAGGTTCAACCTCATGATTTTTAACAAATCCAACATGATATAATGTTTTTATGCAATACAAAAACTACCACATGTCTATCTATAGATGGAGTATTGAAAAGAAACAAGGAGAACCCCTACTTCAAACGGAGAACTCCAATGGAGAAGATGACCCGGAATCAAAGTGCTCCAAATCCACTATTCTTCAGATTAGAACGAAGCCCAAGCCACCCTCTATCTTTCTTACAAAGGGCCTAGGATGAATTCACACTAGAAGGAGATGAAAATCTAGAGAGAAGGTGAGTTTAGAGAGAGAGAGTCTCGTATCTAGGGTTTCAAAAAGAAAAGGGGATGAAAAAGTGATGTTCTCCCCGGCTGCTGCTAACTGATATAAACAGGCTCGCTCGAGCGAAGGATTGGTCGCTCGAGCGACCAGACACAAGAAACTGATCTCGCTCGAGCGAAGAAAAGCTCGCTCGAGCCAAGAAACACAACTCTCAGGTCTGTACCTAGACGCAATCGCTCGCTCGAGCGAAGAAACCTTGGCTCGAGCGACGGAGCAAAAACAAGGGGCTCGCTCGAGCGAAGAACTGCTCGCTCGAGCGGAGGGTCCAAATTCTGGGCAGCAACCCTTTGCTCCCAAACACTTCCAACCAGTAACAAACTTGCCCATTGCATCCCATAACTTAGAAATAAGAAATAAAAGGATGACAATAACAATTTTATAACAACAGGATCCACAAAACCTAAGTCCGGATACAACAACCAAAAGGGAAAAAGATCGGGGTCGCTATAACCTCCCCCCCTTAAAAAATTTCGTCCCCGAAATTAAGGATACGCCAAAACACAAGGCCAACTGATCACACAACACCAACACTCGAGTACTAGGAGAGACTACTCTCACTACAAACCGTAACTCCACTCTTGCCAAGGAAGAGACTAACTAAGGGAACACGTTCTCAAAGACAACACTTAGGCACAAAAGCCACAACAAAACCAAACCTTCCCCGTAGCAATTCGCGAACAACCGACTAGCGCCTCAAGCTAAGTCACTATTCAACAACATAACTCCCAAAATGCAACCAAAGCAAATCTTCTGACAAAAGTAATAAGAAAACACTTTCTTGTTCAAGAGACATTTCTCAAAGATAGTCACATTTTCAATGTTAACATTCCAAAATAAATCTTTCATTTTCCATGCGAAACTCAAAAGTTTTGTAAATATTTTTCACAAATACGGTGTTATCCAAAACACAAAATCATTCGCAGTTTATTTGCCAAAAGATTCATTTGGAATTCCTCAAAACCCTTGAATTATATCAATTTCTCAACAACACCCTTAGGTGGTCCAAACACTAGGAAAAAGTTTTGTTTTTCATTTCTTTCCAAAATAACACTATCAACAACCATCACACACACAGTGATGCCACAACCAACACAGAACATAACATTTCTATAATGATAGTTAATAGAAATAACAACAATACTATCAATGCATAAGGCTTAAGAAATTCATGGTTTTGCAATTTCATTCCGCCTCCGTTTACTTAACCAATTAAATAACATACACCTGGCTCAGAACCTGGCCAAACAATTAAATGAGATAGTAACTCATATAAAGCATAGTAACTCATATAAAACATTTTTCACTTCACAATAGATAAGCGTATGAGCTATATCAATTTTTCAATAGATACACATTTTGGTGCTGTATCATCGGAGTCCATCCCCTATCTCCTCCCAAACAATATATATGCACATAATGTATAAAAAAAAATCCAATCATTCACAATGATCATTCAATACATATATTTGCTGTATTATTATAACCGTCATATTTAATGACACCACCCGGATGATTAGTTTCAGTTTTCCCTAATCAACACCCAAAGTCTACAACAAACGAAACTAACCTCAAGGTGACCAATGTCAACCCAAAACACAATACCAACAAGCTGACTAATCAACTCAATAAACTCCACACTCAGTAATCCACACACTAATGTGCCACTCAAACTACTAACCCCAAACACGGAGTTCTCTACACAAATCCCCAAATTTTGGAATCTCACCGGGTCTCCTCAAATTAAACTGCATCAACACTGCATCTAAGGGTATCACCATTTCCCTCCCCATGGCTACATAGCAAGCCTGTTCATCTCCTCAACCGAAGACCAATATGGTCAACCTCAATCACAACAACCCAATCACGAAGGACAATTTTCTGACCAACACTATTCTCGTAACTCTAGAACACAAATTGTTCTTCCTCTAAAGAATGCTGCCTGCATCCACTCACAAACCATACCCCACAATTGATAACCAATCAAAAAACAACCACTATCCTTATACAACCGATGGGGTCACCACGGATTCACTAACTAGCAAGCCCAAAACACGAACCAACATACAGGTACCATTCCTGTTAACCCGAGATACAAATCTCACATAACCTTGCTAATACCACGCAACTCTCAAAACTATCGCATCTAACACATTCACCCACGAATTCCCGTTCTCAACAAATAATCTCTAAAACTGAACAAGGCCCACAGGCCGCCACAAGACTATCTCAATATACAGTACCAAGCAAACAACAACACTAGGATCATTGATCCCATTAACAACTTCTCAATACAAAAAATAGAGGGTTCGAAATTCCATACATTTTCCCCATTACATGAGGATTAAATAAACAATAATATGCATACATATGCGATACATAAACATGGTGCCTCAGCATCCAATAGTACACCGGTCAACAACAAAATCAATAAACATGACACACCACCGGCCAACATTACAAAAAGTCCCTCTCCAGGGTAACACTGTAGGGCTAACTAATAAGTCGCCCCTCACGAGGCTCCCGAAGCCTGGCCTGCCCGTTTCTGGTACCGATAGCGTCCTCGACTGGATGGGTACGATTGAGTCTGACTAGGTTTTCTAACACCCGAAGAATTTACACGCAAAGGACAAAAACGTCTACCATGGCCCAGCTGACCACAAACAAAACAACCACCAGATCCACTACTCTAAGACTAATCCGAAATCTGTACCTCCCCGGAACCCCCAATAGAAGGGTCCGAAACTCCTGGCGAAGAAAAGAAACCAGCCCCTGACTGAGCATGTTTCCGCCTCCACCCCTTACTGAGCCTAGAGTGTTTAGGAACCGTAGAACTTACCGAGATGGTCTCCTCCTTAACCCTATCATCACTTGCAACCATGGCCTCCACATGGGCCGCTGCCTCGACTAAATTATAATAATCCTTCAAAAAGGATCCAGCTACCTTCTCCCGAATATCGAAACACAACCGCTTTTCAAACTCATAACAACGACGCTCCCCTGTTGCCACCAACTCTGGAGCGAACCTCGATAAACTAGCAAACCGCATCTCAAACTGTGCCACAGAAGTATCATCCTGGCACAACTCCAAAAACTGATCCCTCAACCTTTCCCGGGCAGAAGGAGGGAAATACTTGGCCCAAAAGGCCTCGGTAAAAGCAACCCACATGCTACCTACATTATTCTTAGCATACTTCCACCAATAACTCGCATCACCCTTCAATTGAAAAGTCGCCAAAGAGACCCTCAACTCCTCATCTTCGACTCTGAGCATATCAAGAGTCTTGGTAATCTGCTCTAACCAACTCTTTGCCTCCAACGATTTAGCCTCCCCCACAAACTCTGGTGGGCCGGAACGGAAAAACTCCTTAATAAGTTTGAGAGCATGCCCGTTGCCGCCCTCAGTGCGAACTAGGGCATCTTGCACTGCTCTCGCAATCTCACGTAAGACATCCTCGCCAACAGCCGATGCTGCAACGACGGGTGCTAAAGGAACTGCTGTGCCCCTACCGACACTCCTATTATTCAACCGTCCTCTACTCCCTCGTGTAGACATCCTATAAAGCACAAAAGTAAATTACACTTAGTGCATAACACAATAGCCTTCTCCGAGGCACACTCTACCACCAATAGGTCACAATGCACACTTAGTCTCAAAATTTACATTTATATTACATATAAACATTTAAACATGTAAACACATAATCGAATCAAGTCCACAAAGATAGCCACTCATCCCGGAACTCTCAAGGAATTCCTATCAGAAACCACGTTGATCAAGCGCGTTTCCAAAAGGACCTCAAAGCAAGTTCACCGGTTATGAATACTATCTAGGAAACTAAATCCCATGCTCACATAAATGCAACACATAAGTCCTAACTTTCATGATATCTATATGCAACGTCCTCACTACACGCAGTAAACCCACTGTGATAAAAATCACTTCCCACGAGCTCAAGGTATTCAAACCAGGATGCTCTGATACCAAGTTGTCACGCCCCACTTTTTATTACTCGAAGTCATTACCAAGTCCCTTAACTTAATTCAATTTTGGAGATAACAAGCGGAAATAAACTCAAATGTTCAATAAAAGTAATGAACAACAATTCTCTCATTCGAATGAAAATTAAATACAACATGAGCATTCTAAATAAATTGTCCTTAGGCTTACAACAATAAATCAAATGAAGGGTGTAACCCGTTTACACATATGGCATTCCGCCAACAACAAAGAGGCCCCGTGGCCAACAATTAAGAAGATCCAAATCTTGTAGCACATCCTGCTAAATACCTGAAAAAGATTCAACAACGTGGGATGAACATATAGTCCAGTAGGAATCTTAACATGATCCTCAACAATAACAACTTTACAGATAGCTATGATCATGCACACTCATTCTCATAATAGAATAATAATGTGACAGTTTATACAATATATATACATAAACTTTTCTCGAAAACAACTATTTCATTCAATGCTATAAGCGATTCATCTTTCCTTTTTCCTTTCAATAGGCCCCGGTCACAATCTTTTATAACATTAACAACTACTTAGGAAAATAGATTCACTAAGCCCATTACTCTATCCCATTTCCCACACATACAACAGATGTGTCTTTTCAAAACATATTTCTAAAATGTTTGATTTACTTTACACTTCCAAAAGATAAAAGGGCATTTCGGTTCAATCCCAAATCTATCATAACTATACATGCATACCTTTATAAGGGGAGATAACAACTCAACTACATGCATAAGATAAACCAATGAGGCAACTCGGCCCTCCAAAACCGTAACCAACACAATCCACAATGTTTCTAGATACACTGAAACAATAACCACAAAACTTTGCTCTACTAGCTATGTGCGTAGTAAGCCAAAGATACACTTCTCACAACGAACTACCAGTTTACCAGGCGCTAGCTGGAAGGGTGTGGTACCTTAGATTATCAGCGCATACAGTTCTCCAGGCGCTAGCTGGAAGGTAACGGTACCTCTGATTATCAGCGCAGGATATAACACCAACAACCACAATACAACAAGGTATAATCAACATGTGTAAAACATACACATAAACTATCAAAATATAAACAATGTGTTAAGATATAGGAACACATAGGTGTGTGGAGTCCATCACCTATCTTCTCACACACACTGGAGTACAACCCCTCTCTCCTCCCTAACAAGTATACATATATAATGTATCTCAACATTTCATCACATACGATGTTCAATCAACAATGGTGTAATGTATACACGACAATTCAACTCAACCGTGTCATCCTCTACCGATGACCAAAGACAAAACCTCTAGATGCAGGTATTTAGTACATCTATTAAAAGACTCAATCGTCATGAGATCACAAACCCAACAACAATATTAACATGGTAGTTTAAGATACAACCTCCACATACGTGTGTCCAACACTCATATTACAACAATCCAATTCTCATACCTTTTGTTTTCACAAATTCTATTCCATGGACAATAAGACCATACCTCATTTTAATCCACTACATTCTTTTCAAAGCCATTCCAATTTAATTATGCGAATTAAGTCATAATCATTAAATTAGGGTTTTCCTCCCTCTTTCTCAATATTGACCTAAAATGTTCAATGATCAACAACAATAATCACGTTTAAGACCCAAAATACATAAGTATTTGTCCAATGATCAAAACCCCTCTATTAATTTATTAAATCAAATAAAATTAGGGTTTCCTCTCCTTTCAACTACAACATGCTAATTAACACCCCAATTAGCCTAAACCATAACTAACAATAATAAACCCAAATCCAACAACCAACCCAAGGTTCAACCTCATGATTTTTAACAAATCCAACATGATATAATGTTTTTATGCAACACAAAAACTACCACATGTCTATCTATAGATGGAGTATTGAAAAGAAACAAGGAGAACCCCTACTTCAAACGGAGAACTCCAATGGAGAAGATGACCCGGAATCAAAGTGCTCCAAATCCACTATTCTTCAGATTAGAACGAAGCCCAAGCCACCCTCTATCTTTCTTACAAAGGGCCTAGGATGAATTCACACTAGAAGGAGATGAAAATCTAGAGAGAAGGTGAGTTTAGAGAGAGAGAGTCTCGTATCTAGGGTTTCAAAAGAAAAGGATGAAAAAGTGATGTTCTCCCATTTACCGCTATCGATATAAACAAAGCTCGCTCGAGCGAAGGATTGGTCGCTCGAGCGACCAGACACAAGAAACTGATCTCGCTCGAGCGAAGAAAAGCTCGCTCGAGCCAAGAAACACAACTCTCAGGTCTGTACCTAGACGCAATCGCTCGCTCGAGCGAAGAAATCCTGGCTCGAGCGAAGGGTCCAAATTCTGGACAGCAACCCTTTGCTCCCAAACACTTCCAACTAGTAACAAACTTGCCCATTGCATCCCATAACTTAGAAATAAGAAATAAAAGGATGACAACAACAATTTTATAACAACAGGATCCACAAAACCTAAGTCCGGATACAACAACCAAAAGGGAAAAAGACCGGGGTCGCTATATTTAGCCAGAGTAAAACTAAACCATCCAGCTCAACAGGTAATTGGTGGTGTTTTAGATCGAATGAAAACCCGAAAACAAGTTCGGGAAGAGGTAACTCACATGTGTTATTATGACATATCTCTTGTTATGAGAATATACAAATTTAAAAGCTATAATTAAGACAAATATACAATTTTATTATTAAATGTGAAGTGAAGTGATATTTAGCAATAATTAATATCATGTTTCTATTATTAATCCAATAATTTAAGTTACATTTCTTTTGATTTCAATTTCATAACTAAAAATGCAGCATGAATATAAAACTCAAACCAAACACACTGATTATTTTTTTATACAATTTTTTTAAAAAAATTAAAAATTCAACTTTTAGGATTCATTTAAGAAGTGGTTGGCTTTTTGACTTTTTTAGCCTGAGGCTAAAAAGTCTTGTTTGGGAAGGATTTTTTTATTTTTTTTAACTTTTTGTAAGAGAAAAAAATGTAATGATTATGGGTTGAATGTGATGTTTTGTCTTATTAAGCTAAAAAATATATTTTGTCTTTTTGTGACTAAAATATTTTTTTTCAAAATCACATACATTAGCAATGTATTAAAAGAGCAACAATATTCAATGCACATGGAAGAGAAATTAGTTTTAATTCATCTAATCCTCATGCAATTTCTACAATAATCATAGCTATCCTCCAATGATAGCTCAAAACAGATATTTCTAAATAGATATAAAATCTCTAATATAAATAAACTTTCAAAATTTCAAGGTGAGTGATAATACATATCAAACTCTACCATTTATATCAATAACCATTTAGCTATTGTTTGATGCAGTTTTCTAACAAGTTGAAATCTAATTATTAAAATGTTTAAATGGCATGCTGTGACTATTTCAATGGGAGAGAATTTTTTGTCCCGAATTTTTGTTATTTCAAAATACTCACAATTATTAAATTATCTTATATTTTTACGTATCAAAATTCTTCGATAATCTAATAATTATTAAACTTTGAGACATGACAACATTCTTATTTTAAAACATTTAACGTTTTCTAAATCACCTAAGTGTTTGATTCACAAATCCAAAAGGATGAATTTGAATTTCCTTTGATGTTCTTTCTATTTCTCTTTGTTTTCTCTAACTTCCACTTCTAACTCTCAAGAAGAAAGTGCCCCACTGAGTTTCCCCGTCCATATCTCTTTTGTTCTATGAACTAATTAGCTTGGGCCAAAATTTGTTTTGGTAGATTAAGTGGCCAAGTTTAACTCAAACTAATGCTGCTTAGCCTCCAAGAAAGATGACCATTTGGTCTAACGACACAAATTATTGGCCTAAGCTAACTAGTTTCTAGAACAAAAGAGAGAAGGATGGAGAAGGATGAAGAAAGTTAGAGAGAAACTTTCTTCTTGAGAGCTAGAAGTGAGAGTTAGAGAAAAAAATGAAAAATAGAAAGAAAATCAAAGGGTATTCAAATTCATCCTTTCTAATTTGAGAATTGAACACATAGGTGATTTAGAAAACCTTAAATGAGATGCTTAAGTTAAACTAATATCATTAAGCTACAATTACTCCGTCTGCAAATCATCACTCAATCAACACTGATTGGCATAATGAGTCACAGGATGTAACCTTACTAGCCTTACAAGTTGTTTAGAGGTGCTTCCTAATCAATCAAAGTGCTTATAGATCAGTTTCTTCCTTAGGTAGCTGTCATTCCACTTCCTCCTTTACCTCCACCTACTCTCGAACCTACTGTTGAGGTGCCTGAAGTGCCTTAGGACGAAAGGCCATTGCTGCCACTGTTTCTAGAAATAGCCGACTAGAGGGTTGGTGGTGAACGAGAGTAGAAATCAAGGTCGGTACCCAATGAATTGTCTGAATCGTCAGCCTTGGAGATAATAGAAAAGTGTTAGCTGATAAGGCAAGCAGAGTGTCCCTGGACGGGGGTCACACAAATCGACAGAACATTTTCCTAGCGTTGTGCCCCTCTTGAGTCGAGTCGCCCTCATATGAGATCAAGTGAGGAGCAAACGGAGGGTACAACGAAAGGTCCCATCGAGTATGTTTTCCAACTGATGATAGGGGAGTGTGCTTTGAACACGAGGGATTCTGTCTTTTCAAATGCTGGGGTTACTTAAGCTATGCGCGAGACTTGCACATTCCGGAAGACATTCACCATTTGGAGGGGCAGTCTACCCAAAATCCAACCAAGCTAATCCGTCTCCTAAGGGGATTACAAAGCCCTTCATACTGGTAATCCCCCTTCCAAATAATCACCAAACAAGGGCGCCGTTTGGTGTAACTGTTAAAACAGATTATATATTATAGATTAACAGCTTCTCATTCCTCTAACTCTTTCTTTTCTCTAAAGCTATATGGTATTAGAGCCTCGTTAGGAGGACTCTTACATGAATTCCAGCCTCTTTTCTCCACTGTAGGACTGCCTAAGCCTCCCAAACCCTTGCCTGGGACAGTCGGTAGCCCTAACAGTGCCATCATGTCTCTCTCTTTCTAGCAATAACTCCTCAGGTGGTTGACTAGGGCAATCAACTCTCTCTGGTTGGTCGTTGGTTCCCTGGTGGTCATCTAGGGCAGTTGTGGCCTCCTTGGTGATCGATTAGGGCATTTGACTCTCTCTGGTTGGTCGCTGGTTCCCTGGTGGTCGCCTAGGGCAATCGTGGCCTTCCTGGTGGTCAACTAGGGCTTCGACTCTCTATGGTTGGTCATTGGTTGATCGCTGGATTGGTCCTTGTCATCTCTGTATAAAACAAATACAAGTTTCTTTCTCGTCTCTATATAACACATACACAAAAAAATGCAATAAAAAAAAAAATTGGATTCTTAATTTCATAATTTTATGCTTTTCTAGTTATTATTATGACTTGTTCTTCCACCATCTTCCGAGTTTGTGATTGGTCCTGAGTTTGAGGATTACTTGGTAGAATATTCATGGGAGATTCCACTGATGGGTCCATAACTTCTCAGCCGTCTAAATGCGAGAGTTCCCTTATACCTTCTACTATGATTGATAATCTCAATTCTGGGCTTAAAATCACCACTTCTCTATTCAATGGTTAGAACTATCTAGCGTGGTCGCAGAGTTTGACTATTTTCTTGAACACTGTGAATGCTGAGCAAGAGGCTGCACTGATGCAGTTTGACAAGGAAAGAGTCGAAGACTTGACTGTATGTCGCCCTGAGGGGGATGCATGTGTTTCAAGATTGGAACCTGATAATTGATTGTCGGCAGTTGAGGAAGAATGGTGGGATGATGAGGATCTGCATTGAGCCCACACGGATGAGGATTGGGGCGTGGGCCTGCCAGAAAACACTTGGTACTCTGAGGAGAATTGTTGCATGACTTAAAAAGAATTGAAATTGTTTTGCGAGAACAAGATGGGCCTTTAGCCGTTATTTTTGCACAACTGGCCATACTTGAGAAGATCAAAGAAAAGCAACAAGAAGATGAATTTCTGAAAAAGATCATTGTCGAGATTGAGTTTAAACCAAGGCAGGGATTTGTCTTTTGGAATGGGGTGCTAAAATTTCAAGGGAGACTTTGTGTGCCGGATCATTTTGAGTTAAAGGAGTGCGTAATGAAAGACGCCCATAGTTCTAACTTTGCTATGCATCCAGGAAACATGAAGATATATCATGACTTAAAGTAGAATTTTTGGTGGCCTGGAATGAAGAAGAATATTGCTAATTTTGTACCAAAATGTTTGCACTTCTAACAAGTTAAAGTTGAACATCAACGATCCGCGGGATTGCTTCAACCACTGCCAATTCTGTAGTGGAAATTGGAGCACATCATGATGGATTTCATTGTGGGACTACCTCACTCTTCTAGTGGTATGGATTCTATATGGGTCATTGTTGATCGTTTAACTAAATCCGCTCATATCTTACCTGTCAAGACATTTTATAATGCGGATAAGTTGGCTAACATTTATATTGATGAGATTATGAGACTGGATAGAGTACTAGAATCTATAGTTTCTGACAGAGATTCAAGAAGAGACTGTAGATGAAATCAGGATTTCAAAACCAGAGTTTCAAAACTGCAGCTTTTTGCCGACTAATCAGATCAGGCCTGAAGTAGTGTCACCAACTTTGGTAGAGATTAATGTGGTCAGAGAGGATAGCCCGAGTCAGGGACAAGATGATTTGGAAGACTTGGAAGAAGACTTTGATAGCCTGCAGTTCTTTGAGGAACAAGACTAGGGGGTTATGTAGAGTGGGTGTTTTGAATTGGATGGATCAACAGATCATACAGCATGGCTAAGTGATGGGGAAGGAGAATCAGAGGTCAAGACAAAACTAAAGGAACCAGAGATAGCTGAGGTAGCTAGAAGGGCTAATGTCAATGGGAAGTTGCTAGAAAATGTAAACCCAGGAGTGGGTGTTGAGAATACCATTTTTCTCAAAACTATATACATTTTCAATGTGTTAAATATGCAACAATGCTCAATCAGTTTTATGAGTCGTTTATTTTCTCACCGTTGATTTTTTTATACAAAATTGATTCAAACACTTGGTTGTGTCGGATGGTACTCCTCGTGTAAGCAACCTACACAACCAAATTCAAGCACCACAACTCAAAATTACATTGTGAGCAATATCTTCGTACAGATATTTTCGTATATGAATTACTTTTAAAATGACTATATCGTTTGATAATTGGTGAAATTTCTATCTTTAGACGGTAAGGTGCAGTCAAAACTTGAAGCATGTGTAACCCATTCTAATTCTAAGAGTAAGGGGCTTAGCGCTTTGATGGTTGACTGCATCCGCTCAGAGCAACCTTCTTTCTTTATATGCCCATTTTGCAAGAAGAAGGGCTTTCCTCAAACGATTGGAACAAGAATAGGCTGTTAGATAGTGCTAGAATGCGCTGGCCAAGCACAGGAACATGCTAGGGGGTTCCCAAATCCATGGCTACTTAGGCGAACCCACGATTTCGAACATTCACTTGCAAACGAACTAATACAAGTAACAAAATCAACACAAAAATCCAAAAAATAATTCAAATTGTAATCAACATCAAACCTTAGAATCTCAACCAGTTGGGGCACAAAATCACAAAAGAGGCAAAAACTATAAAGACGACGATTTAAGAGACGATTTTTGTGATGGTGAGGGGGATGAAGGAATAAAATAGGGATATGATGACGACGACGAATTTGACGGGTCTACCATCGAAGTCATGGTAAGTGTTGTAGGTGATTGTGCTAATTGCATAGAGAGAGAAGATGGAGACAAAGAAGATGAAGATGAAGATGAGGGGGAACATTAGAAGGTTATGCATTGTCGCAATCTCATTACATTGAGAAAATACTTGACAAATTCAGCAAAGATGATGATCAAATTCAAACTAACAAAACACATCCTTTTGGGCCCAAAACTTGAGGAAACATATGTAAACTTGTAAAACATTGTGAATTCAAAATCATTTCGCAAAATCAAAGCCCAAAAGCATGCCAATTGTGCAAAATCAAAATTAGAATTTAAAGAACATAACATGTATGAATTATCTTGGCTTCAAAGCTTTCAAAACATGATCAAATGAGGTGTTTAACTCAAAAACATGTTGAATTCTTAGAACAAAGCCAAAATGAGGACATGCAAGAGGAAATTCTTTGAATTCAACTTCAAAATCATGAGAATCATGCATGCATGCATGATACACTCCCATATCCATCTAACTAAGCTCAATTCTTGCCTTAGTCTTGAATTTCTTTTGAACTCATGTATTCGCTAGCTTAATTACATCATCAAAGGTTTGAATTCTCACCTAAACCTCCCAATTGAGCTTCAAGTAGTCACATTCTTGAGCAACCAAGCATTAATTTATTAAATATTGAGTTTTTAAAAAGGTGGATAAAATCTGAACTATTAATTTAGAAAAATGTTAGCATGACAAACTTTCATTACCCAAACTAGGAGAAGCCTGCCGATCACTTCATTTTACACAGGCAGTGCCATTTTCTTGGTAGAACAAAGTAGAGGCTGGGGCTAAAACAGATCATTTTTCTGACTGCAAAACAGAATGGTTCTGGCAGCAAAACAAAGGTGTTTTCGGGTGGATATTTCCATTCATGCATGCGCACTTCTTTACTTGCTGCAACTTGTAAAATTAGTGCTCTAATAGTAGTGTGTTGACCTTAATTTTTTAGATTCAAGCTGTTAGCCTTGTTTCAAGATTGTCGGCTACAACAAGTCAGCCGAGCTGATAACAACCATGCCGATGCCTTGGGCAACCTTGCCAGTGCAATGAAATCAGGAGAGGCAAGGACAATCATAGTGGACTACTTGTCGGGCCCAAGCATTGAATCCTTGATTAAATTGCCAGAGGACAGAAGGGATGCACACAGGATAAGATTGAAGTCGGCCAGGTTTTGCATGTCGGCAGAAGGCCATCTGTACAGAAGATCCTTCACTGGGCCACTTTTAAGATGTGTACACCCCTCCTAGGTTGAGGGCGGGCTAGATGGGCCGGGCCTTGAGTGGGCTTTAAGAGGGCCAATGGCTGGGCCCACGGGTCGAGACGGGCTTCAAATTGATGGCCCAGGGCCTCAGGCTAGGCTTGGGCTCGTGCCCAATTAGTTTTGTATAAAAAAAAATAGACGGTGAACAAATAACAGTTAACAAAAAAATATTTTCATCACATAGCTATCGATATTCAATCAACGTGATTTTTTTATAGACATATAATACTCGACGAGTTGTACACATTGTATGATTTAAATTATCAAAAAGAGACTCGTAGTAGGATTCCACAGATCTAACAGTACTGTCCAGTCCGATTAGATTCAATTTTGAAGTTTAGTGATGTGTTAATTAATTAGGATATTAAAGATAATACTTTTTTTCATATCTTTTCTAATCATCAACCAATTATATCACTTACCCATCATTGCGTTTATAAAATAGGTCTAAAAGGTAGACTTATATATATCATTTTTCTTTATTTATTTATTTTACATTTTTAATATAACACCTTTTTATAAGTACTTTGAAATGGATGAAACTAGTAATTTTTATTTTTATTTTTAGTTTTAGTGTCGTATGAATACTTGTTAACAAAATCTTAATTTACTTAGGTAGGGGACTGCTATCGTCTAATTTTGAACGGAGATGATATGTTTCAAACTAAGTATGAACACTTGTTAACAAAATCCTAATTTATTTAGGTAGGGGACTTCTATTGTCTAATTTCGAATGGAGATGATATGTTTCAAACTAAGTTAAAGTAAGGGAAGAATACGTCATAGTAACTTGCATGAGGTCTGGGACAACGATGAAATTTTGTCAACTTGCCCCCAAATAGGAAAAATTAGACTAGGTTTTTCTTGTATTTAATTTTTTTACAAAAAATATCACACTACATTAATTTTATCATATCTGTGTTTATTATATAAAGTCGTTTTCAATGAATTGCAAAATTAATGCGAGATAAGGCGAGTATAACTCCAATATAAAGACTACATAATTTTAACATTATATCTATCAAAACACCTTCAACCTCACATATAGTAGAGAAAGAGACACTCTACGCCAAAAAAAAGGGGGAAAAAAAAAAGAGATGCCTTATGGGGGTGTTTTTTTTATTTTGTTTTGATTATCCGAATTGTTTATATTGTAGGATTCGTCGAGTAGATTATCGACCAAAAAAATCAAGTCAATTCGACATCTATAACGTATAACAATGCCACATTTATGTTTTGACAGTTTACACTATAGAGGATTTAGATTTTCCCTCCTAGAACAAATCTCACATTATGAACAAATAACGTAACACTCAAATAACGTAACACTCTAATGTAGTGCAGCCTCGATGTACCCATCTTCAATGTCGAGAATGGAGTTAATTCCTTGTGCCTTTTTGAATTGCTTCTCAAGGTTAGCAATTTTTAACAAGGTCGGGTCGAGATCATTAATATCAAGGGAAAAAAGCCCTTCATTAGACTGCACCAAGGGTGTGAAAACTCGAGCTTGGGTCAACCTTTCTCGAGGATCTGGACCTTGCAAGTCTTCAGCTGGTGGAGGTGGGTCAAAGTTCGGCTGGGGGCCCAGGACTGGATGTGTGGTAGATGCCTCAGATAAGCGTTTCATTTCATGAATTAGGCTCAATTACTCACCTTGGAGCTTCAATCTTCACAATACAAGCTAATTCTTGAGCTAATGCACCAAATTCTTCAAGCTTGAGCTCCCTCTCTCTCTAACCGACCCTCTCTCTTACTCTAAGTGCTTAGCCTCAGATTTTATGAGCTCATTTGAGAGCTTATACATGCTATTAACATATATATAGGGCCTCTTAATCACATGGTTAATCAATTAATTAAGGCTAAGTAACTATGCTTATATTAATTAATTTAATCTAATTAATTCGGTCAACAACTAAGGTATTGTCCTATTTTATTATACCTATATATTGTGATGGTTCATATGTGTAATCTGCTTGGTGTTGGGAAGGAATAGGAGAAACGGGTGTGAACATGGGAAACATTATATTAATAAAAAACAATAACAGTACATAATCAAGACTCCAAAGAGTCATCCCAACCAAACAAATGTGGTATAAATAAACCACTTCTCTCAGGAAATTTTTTATAGGAGTACCATGTCATCGGATTATCTTCCCTTTTATTAAATGGTTAAAAACCTAGTGTCGCTTTCCTAATTCAAGTTACTTGAACTGCCCACATTCGCTTTCTTCTTGGCATCAAATTGTGCTCGACGATTGTCATAACTCTGCCTCTTTTTCTGACTTTCTCCTAAATTCTGATATCTATTCAAGTTAGCTTCTGCCAAGAGGGCTTTATCTAGTACCTCGGCATAAGTCGGCATGTTGAGCATATTAACGCAATCTTGTATTGGCCCATTGGTCAAAATGGGTACCTTAGCAAGACTATCTAATATACCTCTCACACCTAACACTGAGAAGTGAAAGGAGGATCAAACGGTACAACGGTAGTCCAGATCCAAGGGTTGTGTTCTTATCTCGGCAGAGTGCATGATCGGTCAGCCTTCCGGCGAGCTGTTAAGCAAGCCTCTGGCAAACCATCCAGGAATAGCGGATAGCAAACACAGTGACTCAACGCACTGATGCAAAATGCAGATGATCTTTAATTATTTATTTGTATAACTTGAGAGAGAAGATAATAATCACCAAATGAAACTGAACCCTTCACTAAAAACCCTTGTTCCATCACCAAATCACAGCAGCCATTGGATTTCAAAGTGACAAGGAATGCATGTAAGAAACTACCTTTTTGTGTGTTAAAGGGAAATAATTATTTTGTATGTTTGGTTTGATAAGAAATTAGAATCAGACTTCACATTGGTAAAGAAATGGCATAGTATTTGACATTTTCTTTTATAAATGGTATAATAGTTTGTCAATTAAACATTGAATTAAATACATTTACAGCTTTTAAAGTATGTATTCCATTATTTTAATACTCTAAATTTTAATTTTATCAATTTAATTCAAAACACTTGGTCAAATTCAAAATTGCCTATTTTATTAACATATGTAATTTACTTATCCATTTATATATGTATTATGCGTCTTTTTCAGTGATGATTTTTATATTTGTAACAGAATTGTTTTTGCTTTTAATGACCAATAACGATTTGGATGACCTATTTGAAATTGTATTAATTTTATTCAAATTTAAAATTTAATTTTCAACATAAGGGGTCATGTAGTCCGGCAGGATGTGGGGGAGGGGGGGGAGTGGTGAACACCTTGGTCAAAGGCCCATGACAGAGCTTCTCACAAGCTACTTTCTAGCTAAACTTGAAGAAAATGTCCTTAGTGACCTCGACCTGCTTGGTGTAGCTTTCCTCAGCCTCTTTGAAGCCTTTGTCCTTGGCTTCCTTCTCAGCTTTTGAATTCTTTTTCCTCAGTTTCTCCAGCTCGGTGTGCACAACATCCCTTTCCTGTCTCCAGTCTACCGCCAGCATGTGAACTCGGTCGGAAGCTTTGGCCAGTCAAGGCTCTGTCTAACGGGAGGTACCCCTCTGCCCTACCTCGCGACGCTCGAGCCCTGCTCATCGAAGGGACATCTGATGCCCTCCCTGTATGAGCACAAGTACCTATCAAAGAAGGCATGAGATGCGTCTGGATAAATGTCGTGTAGTCCCCCTCTCTAAGAAAGTAATCGGCGCCCACACCTCGAGTAAAATCAATCACCTCCTAAAGGGAGAGGCTCTCTATGGCTCGCATAGATGACGGGGGTGGTAGGGGAATTGCCTGCTATGGTAAACCCAATGTCTGGCATATGAAGTGCTTGTCTAAGAACCAGGCTCGGCAAACCGGGCCCTCGAGTACAAGTCGATAACGAGAAGCCCCCCAAGCGCCGGCAAACTGGCCTCTGACTCCCACAAGCATTGTCGCCCAGGGCTGCCATCAAATCTGCAAATGAAGAATGCACAGATTGATAGTTGCCATTAGACATGCAATATAAAGTAGAGCTGAAGTACAATAGCAATAACCATGAGTTTTGAGTTACCTCTACAGCGGTCACGGTGTCAAAATACCGGTGGAAGAATGGAAAGAACAGAATGAAGATCGTGGTGAACATCAACAAGGGTTGACAGTATTCATAGAAACTATACGTCCAATTGGTCTAATCACACGGGATGCTGAAATGTCTCTAGAAATTCGTGATATTGCTCATTGGTTTGTGTTGTACAATAGCCAGCATTGCGACTCGATCGGCGGGCTTCTAGCGATCACAAAGTTAAATACCATCGAACCAAAGCTGAGATTGAAACAAGCTATGCAGCCACAGAGAGGAGGTGAATACTTCATTTCTCTGAATCGTCGCTAAGGGTAAATGTTGGAAATATTGGAAATAACAAAGTGAAGGGGGGTATAAAGTATACAAACCTAAGGGGCGCCAAAGTTTGAATTGCAAGCGATGGCTGGGTTGGTCATTCAAGACAAATGAGTGAGTGCCACGTGGAAGATTGAACTGCTGGCAGAATTGAAAAGACGGGTTGGACAGATCGATTTGTTTGGTAGTCCTGATAAATTGAATGTTTATTGCCTTATCATTTACAGTGTCAAATTGTATGTCCGGCAAGGATAATGTTTTGTTTAGCACCCATTGAATACATATGTTCTGCAGGGGTGGTATGGGTTTTGCTTGGTACATGTGTTGTTCGTAGAAAGTGCTTTACTTCTGAAAACAACATTTACTTGTCAAAAATAAAAAAAGGAAAAACAAATCTGTATCTAGCAAAGCTGTCCAATTTTGGCATTATTTGATTTAAAATTGATTTTCCAAAATGATTTGCCAAATTGGGACTCTTTGTGTTTTCTATTTCACATTGTACTTGTGGAATCAGATTCAACACCACGATGAGTCCAATACTGTAGGGCTTCTCGTCTTTCCGAAAAAGGAGTATGAAGAATACCTTGGTCTATATGGATAATAGGAACAGAGGAACAATTACCCACAGTTACAGGATCAAATCCATGATATGGATGTTACTGTTGAAGGTTAGAGAGATCATTGGTGACACAAGTAGTAGCAGCAGAATACCAATTTGCAGAAGGAGAAACAGACCGAGAAACCATATAAGCAGTATTGGGTGGAGATGATTGTGTAGAAGGATTGTAAGAAGCATCCATATGAAACCAACAATCAAGAACTATATGGTTAGGCTTGCCATAGATTTGACAAAATAGAAAGGAACCAGAAGCAGAAGATGAATATTGAGATTGTCGGCCTGAGTTAGTGAATCGGCCTTGACAATTTCCTCGAAATTGACCTCCTTTTAAAGAATTATTTCCTCTATGAAACTGATTATGATTTCCTCGGTAATGAGAAGATGACTGATTTTGAAATTGAGATTGATTATGATCTCTTGTAATGGAGTAAGCAACATTGAGATTAGAATTAGAACACTTAGTATCTGAATCAACATGCAAAAGCCTCAGAACAGGGTAAAGAGGAGAGTTCTTCCATGGTGATAGGTTCAACTCTTGCACGAACAGTGGTCTTAAGCGCATTGAATTCTACAAGAAGTCCATTCAAGGTGATGAGAACCAAATTTTCTTCATCAATTGGAGATCCAGAGAGAGATAATTAATCAGAAATTGTTTTGATCTGGAGCAAATATTCATTCATCGGTGAAGACTTCTTCAAGATACTGGTGAGCTGATTCTTCAACTGGTGAATATGAGACCTAGATAGAGAAGTAAATCTTCTAGCAAGAAGAGACCAAACTTCATTGCAATTCACACATTGAAATACAGATGTAAACACTACAGGTGTCGAAGTTGCAGTAATGCAACTCAGAAGATATGAATCAATCAATTTCCATTGCAAGAATTCTGGATTAGCCACAGTTTTTCCAGAAGAATCAAGAATGGTTGCAGATGGAGGACCAGTAGATCCATCAACATAGCTTAGAAGATTTGTGGCTCTGAGTATATTCTGGAATTGATTTTTCCATACAATGTAATTCGTAGTGTCTAACTTGACTGCAACAAATGAATTCAAGTTAGAGATGAGAAGTGTAAGATTTGAAGATAGAGATGAAGATAAGGACTCCATGGTCACCACTATTAAACCTTCATGGACTCTGTGCTCATTAGAGCGAAGGCTCTGACACCATAAATGCATATGCAAAAGATGAATTTTATCTTCATTAAAAATGAATTGAACACATTACACTTCTTTATATACAACGCATGACATATACCTGAGCTATATCTATCTATCTATCTATCTATCTAACTCACTAACTAACTAACTGAAACTGTTACAACAACTTCTAACAACTTTACAATTATTAATCAGCTACACCCCATCCTCGCTCTCTTTACTGTGTTGCATCAGTTGTCCTTGATCTATTTTAGTATGATTCTCATCAAAGTCCACATATTAGGACCTGCATGTAAGTTCTCCTTGCAAATTTAAGACACTAGGTGTAGGTCATGTCTTGTTGCTCTCCCTTGCATGCTTGTTGGTTAGTGCATTTGAGCATGAGTTGGTTGGAGCATTTGCATGTTTTGGTAGTATCTTGCATATAATTTCGGCATATAGTTCATGCCATTCATGCCACATCTCTACTTGTCTCATATCTTTCATTGTTTATGAGGATTGTTTCAAATAGAGGCCCATTTAAGCTTGAGGTTGAAACTATGCTTAATGGTTTAATCCTCTCCGAGGGTTCATAGTTTTGCAGTGTGCAATGACTGCTTTTTTTATTTTTGAAAATAAATATGGGTTGTTTTAAAAAAGTTTTCTTGGAAAAATAACTTGCCAAACATGTTAAAAAAAAAAAAAAAAAAAAGAATCAATAAGGTCCTGAATGCAACGCTAAATTATAGAGAAATTATAAGTCAGTATTTTTCCAAAATAATTACATACTCATGGTAAAATTTGTAATCTTAACAATTAAAGTTTGTAAAGTTTACTATCAATCTGAATTAATTTTCCCTAAAAATTATTTTTATGAACGATTTTACTAGATCTTATTTCAATAGAACTTTATAAGAATTAAGTTTAATTATTATGACCAATTGGTAGTTTATATAAAAGAATATTACAAAAATAAAATGAGAATGTCATTTTTAGAAATAAAAATTATTTTTATGGGTGTTTTATTTTCATTGAAAAATCCATGTCAAGACCCATAATTTTGTATATAAATTTTATATGAATTTTTTTATTTGTGTGATTATTATTTTTTAGAATTTAGTTAGACTTTCTTTGACAAATATAAAAAGTTGATTATTATCTTTTGACACTCCTCAAAAATTGAAAGTCCAGTAACACGCAAGTCGTCTCTTATTTTCCATGATCAAAACACTGCAAAAAGAAAAATGAATAAAGGATAATACTATAAAAAATCTATATAGAATCAAATTCAAACTTGATTTTTTTAATCTTTATCTTATATTTACAGAATCCACTCTCGCTCTTAATTTTCAATTGCGTTTCTTCTTTTTTGAAAATTCATCAATATTGTCTTTCCATATTTATCTTCAAATTTAAACTTAATTTTTTTGACATTTATTTTATATTTATAGAATTTCACTCTTACTCATCATTTTCAATTGAGTTTATTCGATTGAGTGTATTTTCAAAATAAAATAATTAATCCTGCTTATTTGTATAAACATAATAAAATCACTCAAATCTGTTATTTAAACACCTATCTAAATTAATAGCATAAATTTTAATTAATTTTTAATAAATTTAATATTATTTATCACATGTTATTAATTGTCCGTTTGTAGCACGGATTCTATAGCGACCCCGGTCTTTTCCCATTTGATTATTGTATCCGGACTTAGGTTCCGTAGATCCTAGCATGGTTTAATTGTTGTTGTCGTTCTTTAATTTCTCATTTGGAATTATAGGATGTTTTGGGCAGGTCTGTTTCAAGTTGGTTGGGTTCGGAAACCAAATCTTGCTGTCCAGTTTTTGAGTTCGTCGCTCGAGCGAGGGCTTGGTCGCCCGAGCGAGGGTTGAGTTTTGTCTCTAGTGGTTCGAGCCAGAATTTCTTCGCTCGAGCGAGCGATTGCGTCTAGTACAGACCTGAGAGCAGAGTGTCTTCGCTCGAGCGATCTTTCCTTCGCTCGAGCGAGCTAGGTGTATGTTTGAGTTCTTCGCTCGGCGAGCATTCTGTCGCCGAGCATGCTTCGCTGCGCACTGGGCATCGAGTTCTTAACTCGGCGAGCTTTTCTTTGCTCGGCGAGTGTTTATTAATGTCTGGTCGCTCGGCGACCATGTCTTCGCTCAGCGAGCTTTATCCGATTTAAACGCAGCAGCAGCTTTTAAAACGCCCTTTTCACAATTTTGATCCAGAAACCCTAGTTCCGAGTTTCTTCTCTCTCAACTCATCTTTTCCTTGGGTTTGATCTATCTAGAGGGCGTTTCTAACCTAGTTCCTTCATTAAAAAGGTAGAGGAGAGTGAGGGCTTTCATTTAATCGGAGAAATTGTTGATTTGGAGCACTTGGGGTTTTGAGCATCATCTTCTTCTTCATCTTTTGGGTTCTTCTGTTTAAGGTAGGGATTTCCTACTCCATTTATACGCTTTAATCATAAGTGTTGGTATTTTGGTATATGGGGGGGTAGTTTGGTGATTTTGGGAGAAACCCTAGGTTTTGACTTAGATTAATTTGTGTAATTAATTTAAGGGAAGTATGTGGAATTGAGTTTAATTCATGAAATTGAGGGATTATGGGATAAATTGATGTAGTTGGATATTTAATTACTTATGGAATTAGGATTGTATATATTGTATAATTATTTCTGCTTAGAAATAATTGTTTGGGCTATCGGTGGAGGATGGCCAGTGATTGTTGTAGAACTTGCATGTGGCTTAGGTATAACTGGAATTGAGTCAACTATTTGGCTGTTGAATTAATACAGAACATTACTTGTATTGATTATGTGTTGTATATTGCAAGTATTGATTATGTTGCATTTGGTTTTGGAGGAGATAGGGGATGTACTCCATGGTTTAGGGGAAGATAGGAGATGGACTCCTAAACCGAATTTGTTGGGGGTTTAGGGAAGAAAGGGATGGACCTCTAAACCAGATTTGTTGGGAGGAGAAAGGGGATGGACTCCACTAGCATCACATATATGTGCGCTATTTGTTAATAGAAGTATTTCTATTTATTGTTGATATGATACATCACCACTAGGTGTATCAGTTGGGAAGTATGGAAGTGAATGTGGTTGTGATTGATACAATACCAGCATGTATAGTTGTTATGTTATAGAGAGGTTTAACTTTATTTGTTATCCCTGTTAAAGCATTGAGAGATGGGATTCCCGTTGAGTTTTTGGCTAGGTTTTGAGCCATAGATGGAAGGTAAGATGTGCCATAGACAATGTGTCATAGGCAATATAGATATTCGTGTCATAAAAATTGTAATTGGAATATTGTGTGTTAACCATGTATCAGATGCTAATGCTTTAGTTAATTCTTATACTTGGTTTAGTATTTCTCTACTGGGCTGTGGCTCACCCTATATGGGAACTTCATTTTTCAGGTGCAGATGGTTCACTACCTCCAAGGACTTAGCTTGTGAGGAATTGGAACTCGAAGATTTGTTTTTAGTTTATTTGCTTTTATATGTAAACACTCAAGCCTAGGGCTTTATTTGTTTCTGAGTTAGAACTCATGGATTTGTGTCCAAGTATTGGCTTGGCAAGATGTAAGCCCGTAGGGCATTTATTTTAATGTTTTATTTCTTAAGACTCTGATGAATGGAATTATATTTCTTGTTTTTATATATTGGTGCATGTTAATATTATTTATTATGGGTTAATTTTGAGGGCGTTACAACTTGGTATCAGAGCGTACCGGGTTCGAATACTTTGGGTACGTGGGAAGTGATTAGTATCACAATGGGTTCGTCTCGTTTGATAGAGACTTAGTGTAATGATTGCATGCTTATATGATAACATGTTTATGTGATTATGTGGGTATGGAATGTAGTTTCTGGGATATTGATTGGACCCTTGAGTCTCTGAAAGTCTTGTTGGAAAGGCACTTGATCAATGTTGTTTCCAACCGGAACTTTAGTGACGTCTCGACTATCACTATCCGAAATGAAATTGTTAAGTGCTTATGTGATTATGTGCTTACGTGGTGTGATTTTTTGTTATCCAATGTGTTATGACGCGAGTGTCATAGTTTTGGCATATAATTTAGAGTGCTAACGTCTTTGTTTCGTTTATTAGGATGTCAGGACGAGGACGAGGTCGTGGTAGGCGTGGGCGGCCGGGCAAGAAGTGCCTATACTGGGAAATTCCGGCGGTTCAGGAGGGTGTTGGCCAGGCCAATGTGGCCGAGCCAGTAGGGCAGCAGGGTATGGGCGCTTTGGCCCAAGAGATAGCAGGGGCATTTCAGCGCCAAGGACATTCTCGAGGGTCATGAATCCAGTTTCAGCAGCCCAAATTTCTTAGTTGCTGCAGATGCAGGGCCTTCTTTTCTGAAGAGGGAATTTTTCCGGTCTCAACCGGAAGTGTTTGTAGGTGATCCTAGCGAGCCGCTTAAGGCGCATTTAATGGCTCGAATGACTAAAACGTTTGAGATGCTAGGCATCGAAGACGAGACACGAAGGTGACCTTGGCATCTTTCGGCTAAAGGGGATGCGGGTCAATGGTGGAAGTTCACTAAAGGGCGTATTGGAGGTACGCGAAGGCGTTTGTTGGCGCTTTTCAGAGAAGTATTTGTCTTCAATTTGTCCAGAGAAGTCGAGAGATCGATTCTGCCATCTTGAGCAGAACAGTCTATCAGTGGCCGAGTTTGAGGCGGCATTCACTAGTTTGGCCAGGGTTGCACCGGAGTTAGTAGCGGCCGAGGCGTCGTTGTATTGAGTTTGAGAAGAAGTTGAGGCGTGCCCTCAAGCTGAGAGTTGTCGGGTCTATGATTCGGGATTTTGGACGTTTGGTTGATGCAGCAGCCCATACCGAGGTTATGATGCAGGAAGAGGGGGAAGGGCAGAAAGGCTCCAAGAGGAGTCAGGAGGGTCAGAGTGATGGCAGGAGGCAGAGAGGTTTCACTCCTCAGCTGACCTCGAGTAGTTTTTCTAGATCCACATTTCCTGTGCCCAGTGCTAGTTCTGGGAAAGGCAGTCAGGGAGATATCACTTGCTTCAAGTGTGGCCAGCTGGGCCACAAGTCTTCAGTTTGTCCTCAGAAGGGAGGAGTGCAGAGGGCAGCATCTTCTTCGGCTCGATCTCGAGCGAGTCGAGGTAGAGGCGATCGCTCTCTTGTTTCGATCACGGTCATCCGGGCACTGAAGAGGTTCTGTCCATGATTGAGTGGCACACCGTGCGTCTGGTTTGAGTTGTTTCGATGTGGTCACCGGGGCACTGAAGAGGTTTTGCCCACACCGAGTGGCACATCTAGTGCATCTGGTTTGAGGCAAACTCAGAGTCAGCCAGTTCAGTCCGTTCAGGCCTCGAGGGCTAATCAGGGGGCTTCATCGTCCCATTCGGTGCAGCAGTCTTATGCTCCTAGGGGTGAGCAGGTTGATCAGAGGTCATCTGGGCGCGTGTATGCTGTTACCGCGCAGAATCTTGTACCAGCTCCGTCGGTTGTGAGAGGTACCTTCTTGTTTTGCAATTCAGTTGCTAGTGTTTTGATCGTCAGAGCATCTCATTCTTTTGTGTCTGCTACATTTGCATCCATTTTGGAGTTAGAGTTAGCTCGATTAAGCCTCCTATTTGTGTAGTGTCACCACTTGGGGGTGAATTGATTTTGAAACAAGGTGTTAGGGGTTGTGATATAGAGGTCGATGATCATAGAATCCCTTTTTCTTTCGTGGTTATGCCCATGAAGGGCTTCGATGTTATTTTGGGTATGGACTGGTTATCGTCATACCGGGCATTTATTGATTGCTACCGTCAGAGGGTCACTTGTTGTACTGTTAACGGAGAACGCTTTCATTTTCTGGGGGATAGGGTTGGTAGTGTTTTGCCACCAGGGTATGATCCGCGAGGGCGAAGTGAGCTTAGTAGTCTACTTGCGAACCTTTCGATTAATGAGGATGTTGAGACCCAGATTGTGTTGCCGAGAGTAGTTTGTGAGTACTCGGACGTCTTTCCCGAGGATCTTGTTAGTTTGCCACCTCATCGAGAGATTGAGTTCTCTATTGACTTAGTGCCCGGCACGGCGCCGATTTCTATGGCACCTTACCGTTTTGCCCCTGCCGAGTTAGTTGAGTTGAAGGTTCAGCTCCAGGAGTTGTTAGATAAAGGTTATATCCGTCCTAGTGTTTCACCGTGGGGAGCGCCAAATTTTTCGTTAAAAAGAAAGGTGGTGCTTTGAGGCTGTGTATAGATTATCGGAAGTTGAATCGGGTTACGGTTAAGAACAAGTATCCTATGCCTCGTATAGATGATTTGTTTGATCAGTTGAAGGGTTCCCGTTGTTTCTCTAAGATAGACTTGAGATCGGGTTATCATCAGTTGAGAGTCAGGGAAGAGGATATTCCAAAGACGGCATTCCGTACGCGGTATGGCCACTATGAGTTTCTGGTGATGCCGTTTGGGCTCACCAATGCACCGGCAGTGTTTATGGATTTGATGAACCGGATCTTCCGGGAATTCTTAGACCGTTTTGTGGTCGTCTTCGTGGACGACATTCTGATTTACTCACCTTCAGAGGAAAAGCACGAGGAGCATTTGAGAGTGGTGCTTGAGTTACTTAGAGCCCATAAGCTGTATGCTAAGTTTGGGAAGTGTGAATTCTGGCTAGAAGAGGTGAAATTCTTAGGCCATGTAGTTTCTGGGAAAGGAGTGTCTGATACATCCAAGACGAGGCAAAGGCAAGATTGGGCACAACCTAAGAGTGTATTTGAGATCCGCAGTTTTCTGGGATTGGCTGGGTATTACCGTCGGTTTGTGAAGGATTTCTCCAGGTTAGCTTCACCGTTGACTAGATTGACTCGGAAGGGAGTCAAATTTGTATGGAGTGAGACTTGTGAAAAGTCGTTTCAGGAGTTGAAGGTTAGATTGACCACCGCTCCGGTCTTGATTATTCCGGAGAGAGGATTGGGTTATGCAGTTTACTGTGACGCCTCACGAGAGGGTCTGGGTTGTGTGTTGATGCAAGAGGGAAAGGTGGTTGCCTATGGCTCACGTCAGTTGAAGATTCATGAGAAGAATTACCCTACGCATGATCTAGAGTTAGCAGCTGTGATATTTGCCTTGAAGATTTGGAGGCATTATCTGTTTGGTGAGAAATTTGAAGTATTCTCCGATCATAAGAGTCTGAAATATTTGTTCACACAGAGAGACTTGAATCTGAGGCAGAGGAGGTGGATGGAATTTATGGAGGATTATGATTTCGAGTTGCATTATCATCCGGGAAAGGCCAATGTTGTGGCCGATGCCCTTAGTAGGAAATCTGTTGGTGACGTTGCTAGTATAGCCATCCGAGAGTGGGAGATGTTGGGTGCAATTGGGGAGTTTGATTTGCTTCTGGGTGAATCCGTTGAGGCTGCGGCCTTGTTTTCTATTGTTGCGCAGCCCACCCTTGTGACTCGAGTGTTAGAGGCTCAGAGGGGTGATCTTGAGGTAGAATCTCCGAGAGAAGATTTCCAATGGTAAGATTGAGAAGGGCTTGACGGTGTATCCTGACCTGAGTGTGAGATACCAAGACCGTCTGTTTGTGCCGGAGTCGTGTCGAGAGGAGGTACTCCAGGAGTTTCATCATTCGCGCCTTGCGGTGCATCCGGGAAGCACCAAGATGTATCGGGATTTGGGTCGCCAGTTTTGGTGGCGGGGTATGAAGAGAGATGTGGCAGCTTTCGTATCTAAGTGCCTTATTTGTCAGCAAGTGAAGGCCGAGCATCAGAGGCCAGGGGGTTTGTTGCAACCCTTGCCTATTGCCGAGTGGAAGTGGGAGCATGTCACTATGGACTTCGTTGTGGGTCTTCCGAGGACTCAGCGGGGTAGTGATGCCATTTGGGTGGTGGTAGACCGGTTGACGGTCGGCGACTTCATTCCGATGCGTGTTAGAGATTCGTAGATCATCTTGCCGGTCTGTATATCCGGGTTATAGTGAGGTTGCACGGGGTCCCAGTGACGATCGTTTCAGATAGAGATCCTCGTTTCACCGCCAGGTTGTGGCAGAGTTTGCAGAGTGCTTTAGGTACTAAGTTGACTTTTAGCACGGCTTATCATCCTCAGACTGACGGGCAGTCCGAGCGTACTATTCAGATCCTTGAGGATATGCTTCGGGGTTGTGTTCTCGACTTTAGTGGGTCGTGGGAGAGGCACTTGCCATTAGTGGAGTTTGCCTACAATAACAGTTTTCAGTCTAGTATCGGTATGGCACCATTTGAGGCCTTGTATGGCCGACCGTGTAGATCTCCAGTTTGTTGGGCCGAGGTGGGTGATGCACCTTTGATAGGTCCGGAGTTAGTGAGGGAGACGACGGAGAAAGTTGAGCTTATCCGTAGGAGACTTGCTACAGCCCAGAGTCGTCAGAAATCTTATGCCGACCGTAGGAGGAGACCTTTGGTGTTTGAGGTAGGGGATCATGTCTTTCTGAAAATCTCACCTAGGCGAGGTTTAATGAGGTTCGGGAAGAGTGGGAAGTTGTCCCCTCGGTTTATTGGTCCCTTTGAGATCCTTGAGAGGATTGGCGAAGTTGCTTATCGTTTAGCTTTGCCACCGCAATTGTCCGGAGTTCATGACGTGTTTCATGTGAGTATGCTTCGGAAGTATGAGCCAGATCCGTCACATGTACTGGATTGGACTGATTTAGTTGTTGATGAGGATGTCTCATATGAGGAGAGACCAGTTCGAGTCTTGGATAGGCGGGATCAAGTCCTGCGTGGCAAGACTATCCCTTTAGTGAAGGTTTTGTGGAAGCATCACGGAGTGGAGGAAGCCACTTGGGAACGTGAGTTAGAAGTCCGTGAGAAATATCCGGATATGTTTATTGATTTGTAATCTTGTATCTAGATTATATAATATTGTGGAACTTGAGCATTTTATATATGTCTTAAGTTGGAAAACATTGAGAATGTTTTGGTTTTGTGAGATTAATTTAAAAAAAAAAAAAAATTTTGTTTTGGAAGTTTAGTGGAACATTGCATATGTTGGTTTATTATTGAATATCATGGAATTGAATATGATATGAAAATGGGAATCTTGTATTTCAAAAATGTTAAATTTGAAAGGAAATTGCATACTGTTAATGCAAATGAAAGATATCTTGTTTTTGTTTATATTGTGAGATGCCTCTTGATAAAGAGATGAAGTGACCAAGTATTGGGTCAAGTTGTTTATTGTTGTTTTATATATCATTGGGAATGAAGAAAAACTTGTTTTACAAACTCATGCTTAATTTCGGGGACGAAATTCTTTTAAGGGGGGGAGGTTATAGCGACCCCGGTCTTTTCCCATTTGATTATTGTATCCGGACTTAGGTTCCGTAGATCCTAGCATGGTTTAATTGTTGTTGTCGTTCTTTAATTTCTCATTTGGAATTATAGGATGTTTTGGGCAGGTCTGTTTCAAGTTGGTTGGGTTCGAAACCAAATCTTGCTGTCGATTTTGAGTTGGCCGCTGGGGGGAGGGCTTGGCCGCCGGAGCGAGGGTTGAGTTTTGTCTCTAGTGGTTCGAGCCAGAATTTCTTCGCTCGAGCGAGCGATTGCGTCTAGTACAGACCTGAGAGCAGAGTGTCTTCGCTCGAGCGATCTTTCCTTCGCTCGAGCGAGCTAGGTGTATGTTTTCGAGTTCTTCGCTCGAGCGAGCATTCTGTCGCTCGAGCATGCTTCTGGGTTGCAGACCTGAAGCATCGAGTTCTTAACTCGGCGAGCTTTTCTTTGCTCGGCGAGTGTTTATTAATTCGTCGCTCGAGCGACCATGTCTTCGCTCGAGCGAGCCTGTCCAGTATTTAAACGCAGCAGCAGTTTTAAAACGTCCTTTTTCACAATTTTTGATCCAGAAACCCTAGTTCCGAGTTTCTTCTCTCTCAACTCATCTTTTCCTTGGGTTTGATCTATCTAGAGGGCGTTTCTAACCTAGTTCCTTCATTAAAAAGGTAGAGGAGAGTGAGGGCTTTCATTTAATCGGAGAAATTGTTGATTTGGAGCACTTGGGGTTTTGAGCATCATCTTCTTCTTCATCTTTTGGGTTCTTCTGTTTAAGGTAGGGATTTCCTACTCCATTTATACGCTTTAATCATAAGTGTTGGTATTTTGGTATATGGGGGGGTAGTTTGGTGATTTTGGGAGAAACCCTAGGTTTTGACTTAGATTAATTTGTGTAATTAATTTAAGGGAAGTATGTGGAATTGAGTTTAATTCATGAAATTGAGGATTATGGGATAAATTGATGTAGTTGGATATTTAATTACTTATGGAATTAGGATTGTATATATTGTATAATTATTTACGCTTAGAAATAATTGTTTGGGCTATCGGTGGAGGATGGCGTGATTGTTGTAGAACTTGCATGTGGCTTAGGTATAATCGAATTGAGTCAACTATTTGGTCATTGAATTAATACGAACATTACTTGTATTGATTATGTGTTGTATATTGCAAGTATTGATTATGTTGCATTTGGTTTTGGAGGAGATAGGGATGGACTCGGTTTAGGGAAGAAAGGGATGGACTTCTAAACCGAATTTGTTGGGGGTTTAGGGAAGAAAGGGATGGACCTCTAAACCAGATTTGTTGGGAGGAGAAAGGGATGGACTCCACTAGCATCACATATATGTGCGCTTATTTGTTAATAGAAGTATTTCTATTTATTGTTGATATGATACATCACCACTAGGTGTATCGGTTGGGAAGTATGGAAGTGAATGTGGTTGTGATTGATACAATACCGGATGTATAGTTGTTATGTTATAGAGAGGTTTAACTTTATTTGTTATCCTGTTAAAGCATTGAGAGATGGGATTCTGTTGAGTTTTTGGCTAGGTTTTGAGCCATAGATGGAAGGTAAGATGTGCCATAGACAATGTGTCATAGGCAATATAGATATTCGTGTCATAAAAATTGTAATTGAATATTGTGTGTTAACCATGTATCGATGCTAATGCTTTAGTTAATTCTTATACTTGGTTTAGTATTTCTCTCTTGGTGTGGCTCACCCTATATGGGAACTTCATTTTTCAGGTGCAGATGGTTCACTACCTCCAAGGACTTAGCTTGTGAGGAATTGGAACTCGAAGATTTGTTTTAGTTTATTTGCTTTTATATGTAAACACTCAAGCCTAGGGCTTTATTTGTTTCTGAGTTAGAACTCATGGATTTGTGTCCAAGTATTGGCTTGGCAAGATGTAAGCCCGTAGGGCATTTATTTTAATGTTTTATTTCTTAAGACTCTGATGAATGGAATTATATTTCTTGTTTTTATATATTGGTGCATGTTAATATTATTTATTATGGGTTAATTTTGAGGGCGTTACAGATTCTACACTAATTTTACTATAAAATAAAGTCTAATATAAAGCCATTCAAAGATTTGACTACAAATGGAAGGTTGAAGTCACCAAAAGGATGCATTTATCTACTCTGAACTTGGTGGGTGTGGAAAAACTATTTTGTGTCCCAGGGGCATTGACATGCAACAATGTCACAAAAGAATCATAACCACTTATTTATGTATGATCCAAAAATAGTTTCCACATGAGTCTTGTGTGGACAATTCTATTGTTGAAACACATATCAAGATATTATTCATTTTATAGCATGGGAAACGCATAATTTTATTCTTTCTAGATTGAAAAAAGTCTCTTAAAAATTTGTGAACAAGACATACTTTACAAGGCGAGTCAAGAATTTCTGAGGAAGCAATGTAGGACAAATTTTTACCCTCCACAAGTCCCACATAAAAATAAGGAATTGTAAATGGCTTGGATTGTATTTTGACAATGCCACAAATGGAATGGAATAATTTTCCAGCAAGAGAACTCCTACCTTTGACCAGCCCTTAGCCTTTTGCAATGTAGGGCTTAGACATAGTGGGACCACTCCCAACTGCGCTGGGCAGCAGAAAATTATTAATTGCAGCAACAGACTACTTCACCAAGTGGGTAGAAGCAGAAGCACTCGGCTCCATCAAGGAGAAAGATGTTAAGAAGTTCGTCTGACAGAATATTATAACCCGATTTGTAATTCTCAAGGTCTTGATATCTAACAACGACACTCGATTTGATAGAAGAATCTTCAGGAGTTTTTGTGAAGAATATAAAATCGAATTTTACAACATGCCAGCTTACTGCCAAGCCAACAGTAAGGCTGAGGCCTCCAACAAAATCATATTAGATGGTTTAAAGAAAAGACTAGAAAAAGCGAAAGGGAAATAGGCTGAAGAACTTCCTCACGTCTTACGGGCATACCAAACTACACCCAGGCGGTCGACTAGCGAAACACCTTTTTCCTTGGCTTATGCCATGGAGGTAGTTATCCCCCTAGAAGTTGGACTCCCACTATTAGAAGCAAAAACTTTCATCTAGACTTGAATGGAGAAGCCATAGCTTTGGAGGTAGATCTTACAGACGAAAGAAGAGAAAGGGCATTCTTTCTTCCTAGAAGTTTAGACGTTTTGCAAAAGTACTGGACGATCCTTTTCTTCACTCGACACAAATGACTGCTCAAGCAATCAAACAACTTCAACTGTATTTTTACTTTTTCCTTCAGAGGCACTGCACCTCGACCTCGCCGTGGCAGCTCGATCCTCGTACATTGTCAGCGAAGTGGTAAATATGAAAGGATTAAAATCACAAACTCCTCTGTGAGGCACAATTCGGGTTTGATTCACATCTAAATACTCATAGCCTCACTGAAATAAAAGATCAAATAAAATTACAACTAAAAGGAGTTTTGTCAAACGGGATTACCAATAACAAAAACTTAACAAGTTTCTTAAGTATCTTTTGCCATATTAGACTACCAATGGTACTTAAAACCTTCTTATTTTTCTTCGTTCCAATTCTTGCGATTTTAATATATACTTGCTTGTGTGCGTCACATAGTAAGGTTAGCTAATAATCAAAATAAGAACACATGTGTTTATAAAAGACGTGCGGTTGGAAAACATACACATTATTACACATTTGCCCTCGCACAAAAGGGTCAGAATAAATGTCCTAGCTAATTAAACTAATTAACAAGCTATTACAAATCGAATGAAATAAATTAGCTACACTAGCTAATTATTATGCATTGAAACTAATTAGTTAGTGTGGTCGATTATGCACGATTTCAATCCCATCAACATACATTGAACAAAAAGTAATGCACTCTTTGACAATGTAAGCCTCTGCAATTGAAACTTCTGGTCAAGCTCGGTTGGTCACATATTTTTTTAATGCTCCAAGAAACATTCAAGAGAGAACGAATTAGGAATATAGTTACACATGCAACACACTTACGCAAATCTCATTTACAAGTATAAGTGTAAACAATACCTTTCAAGTGAGCACATCCATTGATATTGTACGGATCCTCCAAGAATAGCCTCACAAGGCAAATAAACAGCCAAGTGGATTATCACATCGAAGAAGGCTAGAGAAAAGATCTTTTCAAGCTTGCATAAAATGTGTATTTGTTGGGTATACCTCCTTATTGGAGTGTGGGACCCAATTTGTTTATTAAAAGAGTTTAATTTGGTTTGGTATTAGTTATAATATATTTTTATATATTATATCTAATTTTTGGAAACCCAATTCAGTTTGGTAACAACTAGGGTTTTATATAAAAAATAAAAAAATTAAAATAAAAAAAACCCAAGATTTAACAATATAGATTTTTGCTTTTGTTTTGTTTTTCCCTGAACATAGAGGCTAGTGGCTGCCAACATTGAGTAATCCACTTTGGTGAGACAGTGCCTGCTGGGTAATTCAATTGGTGAATCAAAGCTTACTGTGTGTGATTCTTGGATGCATATTCAGGTGCTCCGTTTGTTTGCTGTGTATTTTGGCAGCCATTGAGAAGTTTGATTTAGGTCTTCTACAACTCTGTTTTGAAGGTTTTTTGTTCATCTATTTGGTGAGGTCTTTCCTCTTGTTTATTTATGATTATTTAGAATTCACCTAAGGGTGGTTTTGTGAGACCATTCTTGTCTCATTTGTAATCGTTTGGAAACTTATTTGGTTGATAGTGGAATCGAATTTCGATACCGTAGACGTACCTCACATTGAGGGAACCACATAAAAATTCTTGTGTTGCTTTTGATTTAATTTTTCTACATTAGTTTTTATTCTATTGATTGATTTACTTGTGGAGAATCAGATATTTTCCGTAACAACTGGTATCAGAGCATACGGTTTATTTGGGTCTATTTATTTGTGTAAATCAATGAAGGAGAATGTGGGTCGTATGTCTAGCTTCAATGGAAGCAATTGGATAACTTGGAAAACTAAAATTGAGGACCTATTATTTTGGAAAGATTTGTATGGGACAATTGAGGGTGATAGTGGCAAACTTGATGATATGAAAGATGATGAATGGAAGAGGCTTAATCGAAAAGCCGTTGGTGTTATCCGTCAATGGATTGATGACAGTGTGTTTCATCATGTTGCTACTGAAACTTCGGCACATGATTTATGGAAAAAATTAGAAAGCCTTTATGATAGGAAATCAGCCACAAATAAAGATTTTCTGTTTCGAATTTTAAAATATAAAGAAGGAAGCCCTATTCTAGAACATCTAAATGAAATAAATAGTATTGTTAACTAACTTGCTTCTATGAAAATTATTTTTGATGATGAGTTACAGGCTTTGATGCTACTTAGTTCTTTGCTCGAAAGTTGGGAGACTTTGATTGTGACAGTTAGTAATTCGGCACCCGATGGAGTTGTCACAATGGACCAAGTCACTAGTAGCTTGTTGAATAAAGAAACTATAAGAAAATCAACGGGTTCCTCTTATTTGAAAGCATTTGTTGTGAGAGGCCAAAGTAAAATAAGGGGGAGGAGTAAGACTCTCATGGTTGTGATCAAAGTCGTGACAAATCAAAAGATGGTTCTTTTTCAAAGAAAGACATTAAGTGCTATTATTGCCATGAGAAATGGCACATGAAGCGGGAATGCCAAAATCTCAAGTACAAGGAGAAAAGGCATGACAAAAGTGTGGATAAGAAGCAAGAAGACACAACAATAGTTACTACCAATGATAATCTCATGGTCGTTTGTGAAGATGATTGTATTTGTGGGCCAAGAGAGCAATTGGGTGATTGATTCTGGTGCTTCTTTTCATGTGACTTCTCGAGTTGATTTCTTCACTACCTACTCCAAAAGAGATTATGGTTCTGTTCGAATGGGTAATGAAGGTTTGTCCAAGATTATTGGCATGGGTGATGTTTGCTTGGAAACAAATTTAGGCTACAAGTTGTTGTTTAAAGATGTGAGACATGTTCCTGACATTCACCTCAATTTGATCTCTATCGGGAAGCTAGATGATGAAGGCTTCAACAACAAATTTGGTGATGGAATATGGAAGCTCACAAAGGGTTTTTTGGTGGTGGCTAAGTGCAAGAAGACTCATACACTTTATTCGATGCAAGGAAAAATTTGTAAAGGTGTTGTCAATGCACTTAAAGATGATACTTTTACCGAATTATGACACAAGAAGCTTGGCCATATGAGTGAAAAGGGGCTATAAGTTTTGTTCAAGAAAGAGCTTCTACCCAGTTTGAACGGTACACATCTTAAAACTTGTGTTCATTGTTTGGCGGGTAAACAACATAGAGTTTTTTTTCATAAAAATTTTGCTTCTAGAAAAGAAAATGTTTTGGAGTTGATTTATTCGGATGCTTGTGGTCCTTGAAAAGTTAGAACACGTAGTGGTGCACTTTATTTTGTTACTTTCATTGATGATTATTCAAGGAAAATTTGGGCTTTTCTACAAAAAACTAAAGATCAAGTTCTAGAAGCATTTAAGCATTTTCAGGCCATGGTTGAAAGAGAAACATGGCAGAAATTGAAGTGCATCCGATCAGACAATGGTGGTGAATACATTGGGCCATTTGATGAATATTGTCGAAGCCAAGGTATTCGGCACCAAAAGACAGTTAATGTCATGACCCAAACCCGCCCTTATGGGTTAAGGACATAACCAGCCAGTAATCCTGAGATTACCTATGGCCTCAGACCAAAACAGACGTAACTCAACAGAGTAAAGGGACCAAACGGAAGCAGTAATTAAAAAAAAAACTTTGTCCATAGAGCCGTGCTTATATGCACTCCAAGCAAACCATACACAAGTGTGTTAATAAACCACACTTAAAAGTACAGTTCCAAAAATTCTTTACACACAAGATCATCCAAAACGAGTCAATCCATGACTAACTATCTACGAATATACATAAAGTCCTTGCCAACAAGACAAAGTGTAAATACATAACAAAATGGCAAGGATGGGTCTCGTGCGTGAGACAAAAGGTTGACTCCTCAAAACTCATGTTGTCCCTGGCAAACTTCACTGGGGCTGGGTTTGTGCGTCTCGTGGCTCACCTACAAACACATGAATGAGAGTGAGCGATAGCCCAGTGAATAATATCAAATACAGCATTTACATAACATTGTAGAATAACATATTCCAAACGGCCTTGGGCCCAATTCATATTTCTAATTAACATATACATGTAACTAAATACAAATCAAGTGACTGCAATTCCAAACATTTTGGCCTTTGGCCCATTCAGATTTCCATTCTTGTCAAAACGGCCTTCGGCCCATTCAATTATGTCAAAACAGCCTTTGGCCCAATCATGTATGTCAAAACGGCCTTTGGCCCAATCATGTATGTCAAAACGACCCTTGGCCCACTCATTTAGGTCAGAACGGCCTTCAGCCCACTCATTCATGTCAAAACGACCTTGGGTCCATTCATGTTTATCAAAACGACCTTTGGTCCATTCATGTTTAACAAAACGACCTTTGGTCCATTCATGCTTATCAAAACGACCTTTGGTCCATTCATGTTTATCAAAACGACCTTTAGTCCATTCATGTTTATCAAAATGACCTTTGGTCCATTCATGTTTAACAAAATGACCTTTGGTCCATTCATGTTTATCAAAACGACCTTTGGTCCATTCATGTTTAACTTACATCTACAATCCCAATTAGCAATTCATAAGCTTATAAGGGAATAAACAATTGGACATTCACAAGCATTCAAATATTGATATTACTCACAGTGATCGGCTTGTGGATTTGCCCTGGAGCTTGACCCTACACATTTCATGAACACAAAAGGGTCACTAATAGTTCAATCCGTTCCTTAATTCACATACTCCTCATTAGGCTTTATTTTTATCTCATTAACTCCTTTACAATGCTTAACACATGCCTAAGAGTTCTTACAAGTGAAAGAGAACGAAAAACAAGACACAGAATGCAAATTTTAGAATTTCAAAAAATAGGGTCCCCGCTTGAGCGTAAACATCCCCGCTCGAGTGGACCCTGCAAAAGTACTGGATAGGTGAAATTTACACTCGATCGTCCAAACTAGCGCTCGAGCTGAAGGCCTCTTAACTTAGCTCCCCACTCGAGCGTGACATTACCCGCTCGAGCAGACTCTATGTCTGCAAAAAGTACTGGATGCATCATTTTTATGCTCGAGCGCAGGATAGGATGCTCGAGCAGAAGTTCATGCTCCATGATCCCCACTAGAGCGTGAAATTACCCGCTCGAGCGGACATCATGCCTGCAAGTACAAAATACTAGGAGCTCGAAATCCCCGCTCGAGCATGAACTTCCCCGCTCGAGCGGACATCAAAATTCTGGGTTTCCCAAACTGTGCTCTTGAGTTCCAATTCAATTTTCCAGCTACACTTCTTGCATGCAATGGCTCAAATCTCTTGTACAATCATGCTAACATGGTATAGACCCCAAATTACAACTCAATGAGGCTCAATTTCGCAATAAGTCACATGCATGCCCCAAAACTCATTCTAATATGGTAAAATCATGCATTCAAGCTCATCTCTTAATTATTCAAACATGCATGCTAATTTTTTACCTCATTTCCAACCCAAACAAAACGAATGGTGTTCATTCTCATGGAATACAACAAAAGCATGCTTGCATGTAAGATTTAACACCTTTACTTCCATGTTCAACTCAATACATGCTAGATTATGCAATTCTACAACAATTATATACATGCATGCCTTCATTGACCATCAATTGAACACAAACAACTCCATTTCCTTAACATCAAGCTAACTCATGTTCTTGATCATCAAACACACTTGAATCTACACATTTACAACAAAAATCGATGAGTTCACTTACCTAGAAGCTTTGATCTTTCAAGCGCTAGACAATTCTTGAGCTAAACATCCAAAATTCCCAAGCTTCAAGCTAAAATGCACAATTCTCCTCCTTTCTCTCACTATGGCCAGCCTCTCTCTCACTCTCAATTGTCTAACTCAGATTTTGAGTTTAAGAGAGCTAAAGCAGGGTGCAATGCTAATATACAACAAGCCCCACTAACAAATATTTTAATATAAAATAATATGGCACTCAATTTATCAATTTAATCAGTTTAAATTGACCAGACTAAATTTTCAATTAAATTTCACCATAGGTTCTAAAAATTATGCCAATCACAATGGCGTAATCAATTCCGGGTTCTGTGGCCGATAAGGCCCTCAATTTAATTCCTGAAGCGGATTATTCAAATAGACATTCCTACGATGAACAGATACAATCCCAAAATCACATATATCCACATAATGGTACACAAAATCACATCAAAACATATAATCACATACATATTAGGGACCAATTAACATAATACAGAACAGGGGTATCACAGTTAAGAAGACTCCTCAACAAAATGGGGTGCCGAAAGGATGAATCGCACCATTGTGGAAAGAACAAGGTGTTTGCTTGAACAAGCTAAATTGCCAAGATCCTTTTGGGGTGAGGCAATGAGGGCAGCGGTTGACGTGATCAATTTGTCTCCTTCCTATTCTTTGAATGGTGATGTTCCTGAAAGAGTTTGGACCGGTAAAGATGTATCTTATGAGCACTTGAGAGTGTTTGGTTGCCGAGCTTTTGTTCACATTCAAAGGATGAGAGGTTCAAGCTTGATAGTAAGTCAAGACAATGTATTTTTCTTGGCTATGGCCGTGATGAATTCGGGTATAGATTGTGGGATCCGGTCGACAACAAATTCATTCGAAACCATGATGTTGTGTTTCTTGAAGACCAAACAATTGAAAACTTTGGCAAAGTTGATCAACCGGAGACAAAAACTAGTGATCTCATTGACATGGATCCATCTCCTTCATCTTCAGTTGATGATGAAAATGGGGGAGATGTGCAACTACCTATTGAAGATGTAGAGGATGATGCTAATTCTAATGAAATTGAGCCAGAAATTTAGGAAGAGCATCCAACTCAAGAACTGCCACCACAACTTGAGTTGAGAAAATCTAGAAGGGACCAACAACCTTCAAGAAAGTATCCTCCCAATGAATTTGTATTGATATCCCATCAAGGGGAGCCCAAAAGCTACTAAGAAGCAATTGAGCATGCAAAGAAAGCTAATTGGAAAAAGGAAGGAAAATTTTGAAAAATAAGTGGGTTTTCAAATTGAAGAATGATGGCAAAATTCTGAGGTACAAAGCACGTCTTGTTGTGAAAGACTTTGGGCAAAAGAAAGGCATTGACTTTGATGAGATTTTCTCACTGGTTGTGAAGATGTCTTCTATTCAGGTTGTACTTGGCATGGCTGCAAGTATGAACCTTGAAGTTGAGCAACTTGATTTGAAGACCTCATTTCTTCACGGTGATCTTGAAGAAGAAATTTACATGGAGCAACCAGAAGGTTTTGTGGAAAAAGGGAAAGAGAAATTTCTTTGCAAATTGAAAAAAAGTTTGTATGGCCTCAAGCAAGCCCCGCGGCAATGGTACAAAAAATTTGACTCTTTCATGATGAATAATGGTTTTTCTAAAACCACTTCGGACCATTGTGTGTTTGTGAAAAAATTTTCGAATGGTAAATTTATTATTTTTTTACTTTATGTTGATAACATGTTAATTGTGGGTCAAGATTCTACCATGATTAACAGTTTGAAATTGGAGTTGAGCAAGTATTTTGCTATGAAAGATTTGGGACTGGCAAAGCAAATATTTGGTATGAAAATTGTTTGCGAGTGGAAAGAGGGGCTGATTTGGTTGTCTCAAGAAAGCTACATTGATAAAGTTCTTGAGAGGTTCAACATGAATAAAGCAAAGCCAGTTGGTTGTCCACTTGCGGGTCACTTCAAGCTTAGTTCAAATCAATGTCCTACAAATGAGAAAAACAAGGAAGAGATGCAAAAAATTCCTTATGCTTCAGCAGTTGGTTCTTTAATGTACGCCATGGTTTGTACAAGGCCGGATATTGCTCACGCCGTTGGTGTGGTGAGTCGGTTTCTCTCTAATCTAGGTAAAGAACATTGGGTAGCGATAAAATGGATTTTAAGGTATCTTCGAGGGACTTCGAAGGTGTGTTTGTGTTTTGGGGATGGTAAGCCGATGCTTGATGGGTTCACAGATTCTGACATGGCCGGTGATGTTAATTCTAGGAAATCTACTTCGAGGTATTTGAGGACATTTGCAGGGGGAGCTGTGGCATGGCAATCTAAATTACAAAAATGTGTTGCTCTCTCAGCTACCGAAGCTGAATTTATTGCCATTACGGAAGGTTGCAAAGAAGAGTTATGGTTGAAGAAATTTTTGCAAGAGTTGGGTTTGAAGCAAGAAAAGTATGTGCTTTATTGTGATTGTCAAAGTGTTATCCATTTGAGTAAAAATTCTACTTTTCATTCGAGATCGAAACACATTGATGTGAGATACCATCGAAATCGTGATGTGTTATATTCGAAATTTTTGCAACTTGAAAAGGTTCACACAGATGATAATATTTCAGATATGTTGACAAAGACTTTGTCGAGGGACCAACATTTGAAGTGTCAAACTTTGGCGGGTATATGTAGACATCCCATTTTTGACCGTCCTCAAGACTTGGTTGTGCTTGCAAGTACATCCAGCCACAAGTTCGATTGCTTGTCGAGTACTCGACCTTCATGGCAAAATGTCACAGGTTTGAGCTGTCCAAACCCTGTATCCTTTCTGCCTTATTTTTGGACCATGTGTTGGTCCTTTCAGCATGATTCTCATGGTTCATTGCCGGCCACTCTCTGTCTTTGCCGACCATGCATTTGTCTCTACCTGCCATTGATGAAGCCTACCAACCATCAATGAGGCACTGCCAACCACCACTGATGGCCGACAGAACACCTTGTCTCAGCAGTTTTCACGCCAGATTTTTTGAGCCAACTGGTTTCACTCATCCCTCCTATGGAGGGATGAAGCCCTTTTCAAGCTTGTCTAACAAGCTTTGCATTGCTTTCTTCTATATAAGGAGAAGCTCCTCCTCCATTTTAGAGGTTCAAAATTTTGTGGTTTGAGTTATACATACACATTTGTATCTATATCACTCTTTTGTTCTTGTTTTGTGCCTTAAAAGTGTCATTTTGTCTCACTTTTGTACACAAACACACACTCAAACACCATTCTTGTGTTGCTGAGGCTTCTTGAGGTTTGTTTTGGTGTTCTTGGACTGGTTTGAGCTCAAAGAAGTTGCTAGAGTTGCAGCTTTAAAGGTGGTCTTCAAGGGTGAGTTTCTAACCCTTAAATCCCCCACTTTTGCTTAAGCTTTTAGCCCAACTTGCATGCTATTTTAATCTTAACTCTCAACTAGAAAAAGTTCTATTTTTGCATGCTTAAAAAGTTTGTTTCAGGTCACTTTTTCATTGGGGGTTGTTTACCCCCTCCTAGGCCTTGTTTGGCCTTGCTTTTGTGCCTTCTTTGTGAGCCTTAGGGACCACCTTGTTTTGGCCTTCTCACCACTGAAACTTAGAGGAATTTCAGTGGTGGGAAGGGTGTTTTGAGGTCCTAAAAGGGAGATGGTTATCCCCTCTCCTTGTGTCTTCAATACTTGTTTTGATTGCCTCATGTGTGAGCATGTTTGTTAAGCTTATGTTGGCCATATCTTAGCTTATATTTGGGCTTATTTTGCTATGGCATACCTCTATTTTTACTTGGTTTTGCCACTCCATGCATGCATAATACACTTGTAGTGTAAATCACACAAACTAGTCTTGTATGCTTCATGAAGTAGCATGTCATTCTAGCTTGTTTTGTCTCCATTTCAGTAGGTTTTCAGTGTTGTTTTAGCATGCCATGACTCTGTTTTGGGTGGGTTTGATGGCCCATGCTCCATACACTTGTAGTGTAATTCCATGAATTAGCCTAGTGTGTCTCATGCTTTAACATGTCATTCTAGCATGCTTTAGGCTTAACTTCAAGAAGCTTTTGTCCATGTTTTTACATGCCTTAGCTCTGATTTGTGTTGTTTTGCTCATGCATGACTTGCCTTGTATAGCTATGGTTCACTCTAGCTTGTAGGCTTTGTGCATTGAGTCCATTAGCATGTACTACTTGAACTATTTGAATGATTTGGAATCATTTAAAATGTGATTTTAGTCCATGTTTCATGATCACACACTTGCATTTATCACTTATTCAATGCGTTGGGAGGGGGGGCTTGCCCCTTTATTCCTTAACATGGATCATTGCGTATGCCTTCATGCCTAAGCTTGCGAGCTATCATTTCAATGTGTTTTTAGGGTTATTATGCCATGATATAACTTAGATTTTTGTTGCTTAAGTCATTGCCATGTTTGGTTTTAATAGGTGTAGTGTAATACCCCTTTGTAGCCTTGCATGCTTCATGCTTTTGGTCTTTTGTTCTAGCTTTTGGGTTATCTAGAACACATATTGCATACAATACATGATAAGAAAATGGAGGGAGAGAGAGAGAGAGGGAGATAATGTGTATTGGGCATACCTTGATTGACAATGTTAAATTTAAAGTATGTTTTAATTTATTTTACTAAAATTTCTTTTAATTTTATTTAAATACGACGTTAGAAGTATATATAATCTTGCTAATAGAAAAATATATATATATATATATATTGTTTAGTAGTAAAAAAGAAACAAAAGACTTTTGGTGACCAAATAGTTAGTAGTCAAAATAAATCAAGATGAGGGAAGAAACTATTGTCAACTAAATATTTTAGTCACGAAAGAACATGGCATCCTTTGATGACTAAAACGTTTGGTCATAAAGTACCATAAAATGAAAATATCTAATCTTTTGCCAACTAAAATGTTTAGTCGTGAAAACTAACAATGACTAAACTATTTGGTCGCTAAATGTATTATTATTAGTGACTAAAATTTTTAGTCGGTAAATGTATTATTATACACTGGTCTCGAATAATCACAGATGATACATGTTATCATTGTGCATCAAGAATTATCATGTGACCCCCAAAACAAAAATTAGGGCAAATTAGAAAAAAAAATCCAAGAGTTTCACGTGTTTTTCAATTAAACCCAGGGTTTCAGTTGCATCAATTTGAACCCTGAACTTCTTATCTTGTATTAATGTTAACCATCTGTCTATCTCTGTTAATTATAACTAACGAACTTGGGGTATTTTGGTCAATCAACTACCTATTGATTGTACATATGTTATATATATATATACACAATATATTGAGAGAGAACAACACCAGAGTGGTTGGGCCGATTGAAAGGGATATGAGTCACACCGGAGTGAGAGAATAACGGAGAGAAGCTACCGGAGAAAGGGTTCACTAGTTTGGGAGAGTTTTAGAGCAGCAAGTAACATCGGAAGGGATAATCAGAGATCACTCCTTGCTTTAAATCATTGAAAATCTCTATTGGCTATTTTGTTTTGGGGAAATTTAGGAAACCCTGACTTATGTAGAAGGCCACATGTCCATCATCACCAAAGTTGCCTCGGCTCAGGAACTTGGGTACGAGAGGGGAAGGTCTTATCTTTACTGATAGATCTACAAATTAACTGAAAAATGTTTGGAACTCTTATGAAGAATGACTCTCATGACCTCCACTAATATATTGATCATTGATGTATTTGAATTTTTTTGAGAGTTATATCTGACAGTGACATAAATAGTTCAGATCATTTTGGGGGTTGTGGGGGTCTCTATCATTATTGTTTTACTAAATATCTCACATGGCACACCCATGTGAAACTTTTGATAAAAATTTTGATAAAATTTTTAGAACCTCTAACATTTTTGATAAAAATATGGGTTTGGCATTTTTTTTTTTTAAAAAAAAATTGTTATTTTAATTTGAGAGATTGTTTGAATTTAGTAGATTCATTTTAGAATCGATTTTGTTGATCCGAATTATTCACCTTTTCAGACTCGTTGAATAGAATATTCATTCACCTAAGTGTTCAATCCTGAAGTCCAAAATGATGAATTTGAATTTCCTTTGATTTTCTTCCTATTTCTCTTTTATTCTCTGACTTTCTCTTCTAGCTCTCAAGAAAAATGTTTCTCTCTAACTTTCTCCATCCTTCTCTATTTTTTTCTAGGAACTAATTGGATTAGGCCATTAATTGTTTCATTAGCTTAAGTGGCCAAGTTTAACTTAACTTAAGCTTTCTGAGCCTCTAAAAATTGAGAATTTTCTAAGTAAATTTTACTCAACGATATTAGTTTAACTTAAGCACCTAATTTAAGAGACCAAAGCATTTTGGCTCTCTTCGATCCTCCAAAAGCGCGAAAGTCAACTTGGAGCATATGCGCACTCCATTGCGAGGACACGCACATAACATTCCCCAACAAAAATAACCTATGCCATAGAGACAAAGCTATTGGGCAATGCAAAAATAAATGATCCACGAATTCCTCATTCTTACAACACATAATGCACCACTGAGGATTTAGAGAGCAATTAGGTCTTCATTTCATTTCCAATTATAAAGTGGTCTTCTAAGATTTAATTATGATAATATACAGAAAAATTATTCTTTATTGAGCTATTTTGAAGACTTTTACGAAACTAGGGCTAAAATGCTATTAACCTAAGGCTCATAATTACGCGTGTAATTACCAAAAACTAGGATCTCTATAACCACTCTATCTTAAATAAATTTTATCCTTGAAATTAAATCATACCTCACGTCTCAAAAAGTTGTGGATAATTTGGCCGCATTGCGTCTTCACGGTCCCAGGTGGACCCTTCAATACCATGGTGACGCCAGAGTATCTTAAGAAGTTAAATTGTCTTTCCTTGCAAGTTGCTCGAGCAGTGGAAAGACCGCTTGAGCGAAGATGAAGTCCTCCCAGTAGTTTGTTTTGCAGGTTAAGGGACCGCTCGAACAAACAAATGGTCGCTCGAGTGAAGATGAGGGGTTCCCAGTATCTCATTTTGTAGGCAGAGATATTGAGAGATCTCATTATCTTCTGCTTCTTCTTCTTCTTCTTCTCTCTCTCTCTAGGTCTAAAAACCCTAGCTTTTTATCTCTAGAAATCTTCCATTTCTACTTAGATTTACAAACCCATTGCTTGCAAAAATTGAAGGGATGCATTCCCTATTTGAAAGTTAAAGTCTTGCACAAGTGGTTTTCAGAACCCTTGAATGGAGCGGTGCATGTTCTATGCAATGAATGGCCAAACGAAAGCATGTTCTATGCGTGACCTCTGATTTACCTCATAGAGAGTTCACAATGGCAAAAGGATACACCTCGTTCAATGTGGGAAACTGGAGCACAGTTGCGTGTCGAAACAACCGAAGTTTTATTTCTATTTCAGGGGACAGTTGAGAAGATCTTGCAAGGGCTTATTTAGATTGAAGGAGTATTTCATATCCACTTTCTCACAAAAATTAATATTTTTCTCTAGTCATTGCTGAAATTTTTATTACAAATTTTACATGGAATGTGAATGAATGGGCCAAAACCACCTACATTCCTCCTCTCTCTCTCTCTCTCTCTCCTCTTGTTGTTCTCTCTCTTCTTTCAGATTGATAACCGCCTTGATGATCCGTCGACAATCATTATTCCTCTAATGACCACACACACACACACACACACATATACACACACACACACACACACTCTCTCTCTCTCTCTCTAACCCTATTTCATTAAAAAAGTTATACATAAAATTCATACAAAATGATATGTCAAATGGGTATTTAAGGGTTTTTTTGGGCCACCCGACCTTCAGAAAAGGATCAGATCAGGATGGTAGTTCGGAATCTACACGGGAGGTTGCTGCACAAAATGATTGTCATACCCATGTTCACCTTTGCAGATCTTCATGAGGTAGGAGTTCAGATTGAGGATGCTAGGAAGCAGGGGCTAATTCCTGATGATAAAGAAACGGCTAGGAGGCCTTTTGTCCATAGTTCCAATGCTACCACGAGTGATAGCACAACTGCGCGACCGTCTAATGTGAGCATGACCACCACCATGGGTAAACCTGCTGAACATTTTGCCAATCCAGCTCCATGACCCTCGAACAGACCCCCCCCCCCGGGGCCACAAACACTCACCTTCTTAGAAGTATCCAGGCTTCTTAGGGGAAAACTTTTAACTTTGAGAGTTAATTAACAATTCAAAAAAATTACCCTCCTGAATTTCCTATGTAGAAAGTGGAGGTGATGGGTACAGTGACGGTACAAGTGCAAGTTGGCCGCGCCGAACAAGGGGTCGAATTCCATGTTTTACCGGCCACCTTTAATCTATTGCTGGGGAGGCCATGGTTGCACCAGGTTAAGGCTGTTTCCTCCACCCTTCATCAGATCCTGAAGTACCCACATGAGGGAGGGCAAAACGACTCAAACTACCACGAGAGGCGGTCCTGACATTCAAAAGTCTCAAAGACAAATCTTTTTTTCAAAACCACCAACTTTAGGGGATGTACCGAGCTACTTGAGACAAATGATACAAAAGCATCCAAAGCCCTCTTCCAATACAAATCATGTGATAAAGTAAATTAGAGAAAAGGAATGAGAGGGGAAAGAGGTTAGTTTTAGTTAAACTAGGCCTCCTAAGCAAGTGAAACAATTAGTTGCCTAAGCGAATTGGTTCATAGAACAAAATAGTGAAGGATGGACAAAGATGTAGAGAGTTAGGGACAAAAAAAAATTTCTTGGGAGTTAGAAAAGAATGGTAGAGATAAGACAGAGAAATAGGAAGAAAACCAAAAGAAATTCAAATTCACCATTTTGGACTTGAGAATTAACACTTAGTTGATTTGGAGAACAAGTAACAAAATAGTATGTATAAATTGTCTAGGGATGACCAAAAACATAATATGTAACATTCACAAGAATTAAAAAATTGTGAGTTGTCTTACTATTTTTGGTGAATTGTTGTCTTAGGACATATTTTGAAATATATTTAGGTTACATGACAATATAGTTTCAAATCAGCTAATATTTTTGATTGTTGTGACCAAGTCTTTGTTGTATTTTTAGTTAAAATATTTCAAAATACAACATACGAAATTAATTTAATTACAGTTGTAAATTTTATAATGAATTTTCTTCAATTGGAAATCATATTTGTCCATTAGTATTGAATTAGGGATATAAAATCTAATTATGGCTCTTTGATGCACTAGCCGTTGGTTTTTTTTGATTGACTCTTCTCATTGAAAGTGGTTTTAATCACAAAGTCCTGTATCTTCACAAGACCATAGTCTAGTTTGATATTTGGGTAGATTACATAACTGTTTCTCGGTTGCATTGTGAATTACACACTTGTAAAGAAGTGACAATTGAATTTTATTAGATTTTAATACTTTGTGATGGAATTATCACTACTAAAAAAAGTACTTTTTATGACCGCTACAATACATCGCAAATAATAAAAAAACGGTTGCAAAAGACTTTTTGCGACGGCCCATGCGACGGCAAATGAGGGTCGCGAATGTGGGTGTGGCAAATACTTTTTGCGACCGCAAAATAGCAGTCGCAAACTATTTGCGACCGTCTAACCTGCTTATAGCGACTGATATTTTACCATCGCAAAAGAGTTTTAAAAAGGCCTACAATGTATTAGCAACCATCTTCTTACCGTCGCAAAAAAAAAAAAAAAAAAAAATACAATCATATATATATTCAAATATTATATACAATAAACGTAAAGACATATTTGCAAAAATCTCAACATTCATGCATTATTTTCCATTTCTTCCCTCAATAAAATTCTCTTCAAAAAAAAAAAAGTATGTAACAATAACAAGGAGTTTTTGAAAGAATCCTACAAAGGTTTTTCATCTCTTGCAATTACAAAGAACATTTGAGGTTACAGTAGTTTTGATTCTAAGAATCCTTCACAGTCTTGTTACAGAGTCGGAAGAAGAGCAGCAACTCTTGAGATTATAGACATCTTCTGATTTTGTCATCTGCTTTAAAAGAAATCTGCTTTAAGAGAGAGAGAGAGAGAGAGAGAGAGAGAGAGAGAGAGAGAGAGAGAGAGAGCAAAGTAGCTCAAGTATTAACCCGAGAAACAATGGAGCTCAAGAATGCTTTAAAATAGCAACAACAATCTGTATAATATCTATAAATTCATTTTAAATTCTGACAGATGATAGTTAGGCTAAATAGTCAAAATTCCCAAGCTCAATCATACAAAGCAAATTCATTAGATTGAGATGATAGACAGTAAGAGCAGATGTCTTAAGCAAATCACATCACTCAAGTTTGTAACATATGTACAGTAGTAATAGTAAGAAATAACTACTGGTTTTATTAGTTCTTAATAGCCAAAAGAGAGCCAGGAAAATACTTGACTGACAAGAACAATCTGTTGATTACGGAGCTGCAAAACAATCATATTGCAAACTGTTGTTTTTCCAGATGCAGTCCCACCAGCAACACCTTTAATTTCAACAAATCACAAACATTCTCTTAGCATTATACCTATATTGAATGAAAGTGGATAGAAAAACTAATACTAATTATTGGAACACCAGCATAAAGAAAATATCCTAGAAATTTAATAGTAGGAAGCCATTTAAATATTTTCCCTTTCCTCTGGCAAAGGCCTAAGTTAATTTGGTGTTGCTTTCTAGTACAATTGTTAATACAACTTCCCAGAATTAGGTCACTCACTCTAAAGATAATCTCCATGGATATTAGCTTTCAAATAACAGCATCCACATTCATTTCTTAAGCCTTCTAGCTAATTAACAAAACAATGAACATTAAAAAAATAAAAAATAAAATTTAAAAATTAATCTAAATTGGAAGGATCTGAAACAACTAACATATTTCATAATAGGCCACTTGTCTCTTTCCTCATGACATTAAAAAAACAACTCCATCAAATAAAACTATCAAACATGTGAACAAAGTCAAATGAACAAAGGAGAGATTTGAAGCACCCTGTTTTCTGGTTCCTTCATCAACAACAGCATGTCTAGGAGTCCTTTTTTTTTTTTTAAAAAAAAAGGTCTTTATTTAGTAATGCTCAGAACTGGTAAACATTTCAGAAATAAGCGTTCATAGTACCAACACTAAGCAATATATTAGCAACATTCCATTTGGGGAATGTATATTAAGATATCCAAAAAAATTTACCCTTCCAACATCTAGGGTACACTTAAAATATGAAAAAGAAAGCAAAATGTTTAATTAAACCTCTCATAAAAGTCTTCGTGTGAAAATAGGACCCCACATAACTGCATGTTATTTACTAGTGGAAGTGATACTCACAATCCCAAGAGAACCAAATTACAAAGATTAGGCTGTAAATAAAGAAGCCCTAGCTAACGTGGCAGAGAATGCATATTGTTTACTATGTGGAATAAAAAAAGTAAGGTGGTTCACCAACCACCTTGAATCATGGTCTGATGGGGGTAGCTGATTATCATACATGTTGATTTAATATTAGAATACAATGATGTACTTAGTTGAATATGAAAAAATGGAGTACTCCACATTAAATAAAGATCATAAATATTATATTAAAAAAAAAAAAGAGGAAAAAAAAAAGTGTTATGTGATATATTATCTTTGACATGAATTAGTTTTCCTATTCATTTTTGGAGGCCTACATTTAAGGAAATATCCAAGGACACTAACATGTTATACTGCTGGCAAAAGGAGACATTGTTCAAACCTATTGTTGAGTCCACTAATCCTATTAGCTATATGATATAGCATTATCTAAAAATCTAAAGACCACAACAAATTTCAATATTACAAGCAGATTAAAGAAAACAAGTAGATGCTGATTTATAGCAATAAAAGAGCAGCATTAACCATGTCATATATGAACTACACAATTTATGCGGAAAAAAAAAAACTAAAAACGGGTCTAGAAACCATACACAATCTTGAATGCTCCTCTCCCCAACAAAAAACTACTGAACAATGTTGAGGCCATATATGCACCCAAAAAGAATTGATTTAAAATGCTACTTCCATAACAACAACTCTCAAAGAAATAGGCAACCTAATTCATAATAAGCTAAAAACTTCATTAGAAGCAGAGAAATAGGTTAATATAATGTGTTAATAATTTCCTTTTGAAGAGCAGAGTGGCATACCTATTCATTTTCTTTTAAAGCTTGTTGCCCATTAGATGTATCTGACACCTACAATATGTTAGTATAATGTGTTAATAATTTCTATATGTATATACAAATTGATAAAACGTAAAATTCGTCAATTTGTAAATATTGCACCTCTCTCAAGCTCGTACTCCTAGCTACACCCTGTGACTCGAAGAACAAAACACGTGCCGTTAGGTTCTTAATCGTCGTAGTGAACCGAGACTCGACGTCTTGTGTCACACACTGTGTGATCTCATCAATAAATGAAGGGGCTGCTAATGACTGGGATGGGCCGCTGCCTCGCGTATACACCGCACTCCAGGGCACTCCTCTCCCATAGGTCTTGCAATACCCATGTCCATCATTCCCAACGATTTTATGATAAATCCCATCGCAATACTCAGTCGCCATTAATGTTTGGTTTTCTTGGTTACCATGTGTAGACACCCCATTTTTGACCACCCTTGAGACTTGGGCGTTACTAATGGTTTACTTGGTGGTAAAAGGTGTGCAGGGCAAAGGTTCAATTTCTTCGGCAAGGAGAGAGACAAATCTCAACTTCACACCCCATTTTGGACCAAATCTATTTTGAATGGTTTTTAGACCTTAAAACCCTCTCTTTCAAAATATTTTTTTGAAATAAAGTTTCTGCGGGGCTCGCATTTTGTCAAACGTTGTGCTTTTCGGTAAACCGGGTAAGGACAAAGTGGAAATGAATGAAAGAGAGATGAAATATTTGAAAAATCTTGCAAAACACCTTTCTTAGGGGTTTGAAGTTGAAGAAAAGAGGAGAAGAGGGGAGAAACCAAGTTGGAGAAGAAGATAGGCAAGAATTACTAAGAGAGGGACGAGCAGTCCTCGCTAAATCAAGCTTATTTGTCTATACACTTGGAGTTAAGCTATGAGGCCACCACCGTTGGAAATAAGACTTCCGGGGCTTCATTTTTTTTTCAATAATCTCTTAAATCCGAGACCGGAAGGCGGAGATATGATTGGTTGAAGTTGGGCATCATCCCGGTTGGACCGAAACTGAGCAGCCTTCACTAAAACAAGCATAACTTTTTACACAGTTGGAATTTTGATGCAAGGCTGGTGCCATTGGAAATCTTACTTCCGGGGCTTCAATTTTGACACAATAATGACCTAAAAAGGAGTTCATATGAAGAAGTTATGCCCATTTGAAGTTGGATCTACAGAGCAGATTTTTCCTACCGACCGGCCAAAACAAATGGCCGACCGACCAAATTGATGGCCGACCGGCCAGAAAAGATGGCCGACCAACCAAGTTTGCTACCCGACGACCTTCCGGAGTATTCTACAGATTGAATGGATGCCACCGTATGCGGTGGAATGCATGAACTCTGCTCCCCATGCACGTGTGTGGCTGTTTTGCACCCTTTGCACCCTTTTTGACCCTCTTTTTGCACCCTTTGCTTAAGGCTTCTTGAGGAAGCTTTGACCCCTTGTCTTGGCTTCCTCAAGAAGCTTGCACCTTTGCATTAGCTTCTCTTAGAAGCTTGGTCCCTTTGACCCTTTTGTATAGCTTCTTTGAGAAGCTTTATGCCATTTCCTTGCTCTATAAAAGAAACCCATCCCCTCCTTTGTCTTGGTTCAGCAAAAAAACAGCCCTAATACATACATATATGATATATATCACCCTCTCTCTCTATATCTCCCTCTCTCTCATTCTTTGTGTGTGTTTGGAAGCCTAGAAAGTGTGTTTCTATCTTAGTTTTGCACTAAGACACACACCATTACACCTTGCTTCGACCTTGAGGGGCTTAAAAGGTTTGTTCTTGAAGTTTTTGGTTGGTTTTGATTAGAAGAAGGTAGCTGGAGTGGCTGTTCTTCAAGTGTTCTTCAAGGGTGAGTTAGTTGCTTTATATTCCCCAATCTTGCACTAGCTTTTAGCCTATCTTGAATGCTGATTTAAGCTTTGTGTATAACTGGAAAAGTCTTATTTTTAGCTCTTTTTTAAGTTTGTTCAAGATCACTTTTGTGTTTGGGGTTGTTTACCCCCTCTTAGGCCTTGTTTGGCCTCATTTTTGTGTATTTTTTGTGAGCTTTGGGACCACCTTGTATTGGCCTTCTCACCACTAAAATCCAGAGGGATTTCAGTGGTGGGGATGGTGTTTTGAGGTCCTAAGAAGGAGAGGGGTGATCCTCTCCTTTGTTGTCTTGTTTACTAGCATGTTTGGCCCTTCAAAGGAGCCCATATTTGCACACTTCTTGAGCTCGGTTCAGGCATTTTTCAGTGGCTTTTAGGACCCCCATAAGCCATTTCCAGAGTTTTTTTGGTCATGTTGAGTGTCCCTCTTGCATATGTATAACAACCCCTTACATGGCCTTCCAAAGGAGCACCTCATTCTAACATGTGTTGGCTCTATTTCAGTGGGTATTTGGTGTTTATTTAGCATGTTTTATCTTTGTCCCATGTTGGTTTGTCGACCCTTGGCATACATCATACACTTGCTTTGTATTCCTCTATTTTCCCTAGAAATGCACCTTGCCTTTGGACCACCATGCTTGCATATTTTGGCTTAGCTTTGTGATGCTTTTATGCTTGTTTTAGTATGCTAAGAGACTGTTTTTGGTCATTTGAGTCATCCATGACTTGCTTTGTATAGCTACCATGTAATCCCCCTCATGAGCCTCGAGTGTTGACCCCTCTAGCATGCTTTATTTGTACTATTTCAATGATTTGGAGTCACTTATAATGTCATTTCAGTCCTCATTGTATGCTTAAATGTTTGCATTTGATGCTCCTTTGATGTTTCAAGAGGTTGTGCCTTATGCTCCATGTTTAGACATTTGTGTATGCTTCCATGTGTAGGTCATTTACATGCCATCTAAGTGGTTTTTGGGGCTTACCTTGACATGATTTGGGACTGTTTTGATTCACTTTGATCATTTGCTTCATGTGTCATGTGATCATGGTTTAAGTCCTTGGACTAATTCCGAGCTTCTATGCATGCTTTGCTTGTTTTGTTTACTTGGTTTGGCACCATTTATGACATGATTTCAGAGCTTATAATGCATGCCATATGCCCATGTTGTTCTTCTTTTAAGTGTGCTTAAGAGTTGTCCCTATGTGCCTAAGTGTTGGACATTGCATGCATGCCTATTTGTGTGTGTTTTGGCTTCCATTCTTGAGCATATTGGCCACTGATTTTGGCATGCTTGAGAGTTACCCATGTTAGTTTAAATCCATCTTTGCATGTTGTTGCATGCTAGTTAGGTTACATGTTGTTACGTGCTTGCCTATCCTCACATGTTGACACATGTTTGCGTATTGCATGTTCACATGCTCATCTTCCATGCTTAGCTTGCATGTTTAGGTTGCATATCATAGCATGCATCTCCTACCTCTTGAATTGATTATGATAGAGGTTGGGGGCCATTATTTGTTTTGTGCATTTCATTCCATATTGAAATTGCATATCTTGACTCTTTGGCCATCAATGCATGGAAATGCGTGATTGGTGGCCCGAGAGCCAAGAACCATCCTCTTTGAGTCATGAATATGATAAGGAGGGTAGTGGTGCAAACATTGCTTTGGAAATGCATTGCCATGCCTTGTTTGCCCTCTGCTGCTGTCAAACAGGTTTCTGCAGGAATCTTTGGCCAGCCGGTCATCTACAGTGTTGACTGGCCATCCACTGGTGGCCGATGGATTAATGAGTGGCCGATGAGTATTCCCCATGGCCGGTGGCCATTCCTCTCAGCCGGTGGCACTCCACAGTGTTCACGGAAGCATCTCTGGGACTTGCACAATTTTTAGAGGAGCAGAGCAAGGAAAACAGAGGCAACTTGTCCATGGCAGTGGCTTTCCGGGCGGAGCCGAGCGCGCATTGCATTGAGCCCTCTTCCCGAGGCCTTTTACTGCTTTAATAGTTTAATTAATTTGTCAATCAGCTAAGGGATTTGTAATATTTAACTAGCTAGGGCAGTTAATTATTTATTCGGTTTGTATTATTATTCGATCCCTCTGAGTGAGGGCATATTTGTAATAAGTGTGGGTGCGTGTGTGCATGTCTTCCAACCCCCACTTCTTTCTCCCTTTTACTTACCTGCTTGGATGGTTAGTATTAGGACATATTTAAATTAGCATACCTTATGCTATGCATGCGTGCATCCATTCATTTGTCTTACATGCACCGGGCTCGGCGCATCATTCTAACTGCATCTGTATTTCAATTCCAAATTGAATACGTGTTAGTTGTAGCATTTCACATGTCATCGTAGATTAGCTGAGCCTATCTTAGTTGCATTCTACATGTGTTGCATTAGCCATCTTAACATGAACTAGGATCACGCATGTTTGCTAACTAGTTTCTGTTTTGGCTTGGAGTACTAGGTAAGCTTTTATGCTTTAGCATATCGCATGCGTGTGAATGTTGCCATAATAGCATGATTACCATGAGGTTAGCTGCTTATGTGATATAATTACTTGAATGCCTATGGATGGAGGTCAAATTACCTAAGTTGGAATAATGCATTAAAACTGTGAGTTTTAAGCCCACTAGATAGTGGCAAAACCATCTTTTCTAAAGTCCACTTGAGGGTGGCAAAATCTTCATTTTAGCCTACTTGCGAGTAGCAAACCATTTTCAAAACAAACATGAAATGTTTTGTTCCAATTTAGGCGATTTGGTCTATACTTGTTTGCTGTGCGCATAACGTAGTAATTCTTGGCTAATAACCAGAATAAGAGCATATAGTGTTTTCAAAATAAGATATCACGGTTAGTAGAGGCCGATTTCTGATCAGGCGAGAGGGGGTGCTCATAGCTGACCTTCCCCAATCGTACCCAAGTTCCCGAGCCAGGGTAACTTTGGTGATGACGGACACGTGGCCTTTGGCACCGAGTCAGGGTTTCCTAAATTCCCCCATTTAAAAAAATATTTAGGTGGCGACTCCGTATCTGGCGAAGCAGTCCATGTTTGGCACTTCTTTCAAAAATTTGTTTTCAAAAACGATTTGCCGGATTTGGACTCTTCGGTTCAAGATTAAGAACCGTGACAATTCGAGTCCGAACTATAGTAAGCCCAATATGAACGGAACGGGGGTTCATCCTCCCGGGGTGTACGGGAACGTCTACACCATGTAATTGGACATAGGATTCCCCATGATGAATCCAATTTTTGTACTTTTTTACGAACCCATTGGAAATAAGATGCTCCCTTACAACCTCTCGTGAAAAATTGCATCGATTACTACAAAATCGACATGGACAACCAATCGATAAACTTTCATCTCTATTGTTGTATGCAAATCTCAAGAAATTATCAATCTCATTCACTTAATCAATTGACATCCGATTTGGCAAATCAATCCAATTCTTGTCCATCTTTCTATTTCTTTAACTGCTTTTGTACACATCCATAAAAAGAATGAGTTTGCAAAGTATCACAATAACAAGTGCATATTATAGTTCAAAAAGTACACCAAATAAAACCAATGGCCCATGCACACTTTTAGTTCAATAATTTAGCCAACTAAGTTACCTTGACATTGTTTAAAAATAGAGAAGAAAAAAAAAACGCGAGAAATTAATTCTAAATGTAGAAAAAAATCATTTCAGATTCAAACTCCCTAGACCATAATTCGGATTTGAGTTACAGGAAAATTCAATGATAAATTACTGAACAGCCAATATTTTAAGTTTAATTTCAGCTTTTGATCCATAAGACTTGTTACTTTTTATGCCAATATTTTAAGTTTGATTTCAGAAAAAAATAAGTAGAAACATGTCGTATGACATAGTTTAACAAAATAAATGATGGTTTAGACTTCTAGTCTGTGATGAAGGATGGATACTGATAAGGAAACAGATGAAGGATACAACACAATCCAAATACTAAAATAAGACAAAACCTAAAATAACAATAAAAAATAATAATATATATATATATAGGTACAGCCAATTAATGTTAAAGAGAGAGAAAAAAAAAAAAAAACACCACAAATTTTTAGTATTATAATATAATATTATATTGTACATTAGCTAAAAGAATAATGAGAAACTATTATTTACAAATTACTGATAAAATTAGGGAACCAAATTACCCTTTTTCAGTAGGTCCTACAAAAATTTCATTTCAATATATAGTCTTAAACCATTTTCATATCCCATGTACTTTTCCATTATATGCAAAAGGGCTGTAAGAAAGTCTACTTGCTAGTTTTAACTGTTGAATCCAACTTTAGTAATTATCATAGTTTTTAAAGTTTTTCGACACATTCTAAACATGTTAGATAAGTTAAGAAGGTATCGGGGTAATTTGAGGAGTATTGATATCCGATACGGATGTAATGTGCTTTGTATTTTTTTGTCATGAATAGAGGGATAAAGGTTTATCATGGTGAAAAATAAGGTTATTCTGAACTAAGCTTTGAACCATCCATTACTTAATTCCAGACTTATGCCATGAATCCAGCCATGTAGGACCAAAATTAAATATTATTGAAGTGCACTTCAACTTTCCATTTTCCATTTCTAACAGGCAACATGAATATAGTTAAGTAGGTTTCTTGAAAATTATACAAGTATTAAAGCAAATCTTCCAATATTTTCTGCAATACGCTTATATATCGAAAAATTAAGTGATGTGGCCATAATGGTTGATCCTCCCACACATAATTTCTCAGGTGTAGCTTTTGCAGTTCAAATATAGGCAAAATGTATGAAAAATCTTATTTGACTTTTCATCAATCTACTAAATTTAAATTTTAAAAAAAAACAAGGAGAGAGAGATGAAGAATCTAAAACTAGGCCCTCCATTACTCACTCTAAATATCGCAAGATCAAATAATAACTCCCTTTCGAATTATGGATTGAAAACAATGCAGTTATAATTGCTTACAAAATAGAATACACGTTTGTTGCATATACCCACTCCTTTCAAAACAGAGCATCAAACATAGGCAAATCTTATGATGCGTTTGGCAACCAGTGTATGACTGCGACGTTGGGAACTAATTAACATAAAATTTTGAAAAAACTCAGAGCTTCACTTGGCACAGTTTTTGGGTGTTACTTAAGTATCTGCATCAAGTATCATTACATGAAATTTTTTTAGATATTCTTTCAAATCTTCTTTACAAGCAAATCACTTTTGACATATATAAAAAGAGTAAACCTGGATCTAAAAACTAGATCCAATATTTTAAGTTTGATTTCATCTTTTGATCCATAAGACTTGTTTATTTTTATGCCAATATTTTAAGTTTGATTTCAGGAAAAAAAAAAAAGAGAGAGAGAGAGAGTAGAAACATGCCTTATGGCATAGTTTAACAAAATAAATTCAATGATCATCTGTAAATGAAAATCAAAAGCTAAATTGTACCAGCAGAAGCGAGTCCTGCTCGGTTATCTCCGATTTCTTCACTTTCTGTACAACAACCTGATCGATCGAGAAGATTGCAGTGAGATTAGTGGATGAGCAACAAGTTAACAAAAAATGCATGAAGATGAACAAGAAGTGAATGCTTCGAAGAGATTTCTCTGATCTCACAGAGAAAATGAGACGAGAGAGAGAGAGAGAGAGAGAGAGAGAGAGAGAGAGAGAGCAATTCAGAGCACACTTGATTTCTCGGATCATTATAGAGAAAGTTGAATCGATGAAGATGTGTTTAGGCTTACCGATTATGAAATCTTCAACAGTTGTGGACTTGAGAAAGTTGAATAGATCGACAGATTTGAGAGAGAGATTCGAGCGACAAATTCGAGTGAGAGAAGCAGTGAGATTCGGGCAAGAGACAGATTTTGAGAGGGAGAGAAAGAGAGAGCTCAGATTTGGGAAATAAGGGGAAAAAATGGGGGATTGAGAGGGAGAGAAAGAGAGAGTCGAGTTTTACTGATTTTTATTTATTTTTTATTTTTTGAAGAACGCGATTCGATTAGGAAAATGAGATGGTAAAATAAGATTTTGAGGTGCAAAAATGATTTTTTGCGACGGTTAAATAATCAGTCGCAAAAAAATAGACGCAAAAAGTCATATTTCCAGTAGTGTATATTGGATACATTATAAATACACCTCTTGAGATTTGATTAAAATATGAATCACTCTTCATGGTTCTGAAAATTACCTTTCACCCTCTGAAATTATGAAAAAAAATTAAGTCAAACATATTACCATGAGAATAAAATTATGTGGTGGAGTCACACTATAGTTTATCATTAAGTTTTCTAATGCACCAAAAGAAAGTAAAAACATGAAATTAAGAAATAACTGGAACAAACATGATCAGATTTTAATTAAATCATTTCTGTATTTTGATAATATTAGTTCTATCATATTATAAAAATATAATTATCATATAATAATTTTGTATGATATATATTAAATTATAAAATAGTAAAATAAATACTCATTTTGATATTAAAAATAATAGTTAAATTATTAGTAGAAAAATTAGTAGCATAAAATAAAAAGTAATTCTAACTATTTAATTTTCTTATATATTCATTTAGAAAATAAAAATATGTAGAAATAGAAATTATATAAAATTTAATAAAAAAATAAATATAAATATATTGTAGTTGAATTATCACATAATAATTTTGTATGATATGTGTGTGTCTGTGTATATTAAATTTATAAAATTGTAAAATAAACTGTCTTAATTAAATTAAAATATCAACTATATAAAATTTAAAAAAAAAATTCAACAACGACTACTCAAGAAAAAATCACATAACATCTAAACCTAAAAAGAAAAAATAATGAAAACATCTAAACGATAGATACTTCTCAGTGTGTAAAGTGATTAATCAACATAATTATGATGTCAAAATATAAAACGGCTTACTGTTTAACAATTGAAAAAGTAACTTAAACAGTAAATCCAAACTTTATGAATACATCTCAGTGTGTGAAGTGATTAATCATTTGTAATATGATATCAAAATATAAAAGAACTTACTGTTCAACAATTGAAAAAGTAACTCAACCAGTAAATCCAAACTTTAAAAGTTCCTCAAGAGTATTATTGTTGTGCAAGTTTTTCCTAATATGAATTGTGATTATATAAAATAATTTTGAAAATGCAGTATAATTTCATATATAGAATTACTATAAAATTTAAATGATAAATCCATAATATAAAATTGGTATTGGGTATAGAATAATACATGGGAAAATAATAAGAAGAAGAAAAAAAAAAAAAGCGACTAGTCGCTCGAGCTCCTGAAGACAATGCAGAACCAACCTGGACCAAGCCAGGATCCTTCCCAATACTCACATTAACAAACATGATCTCATTCATTAAGGGCTTAGCACGCCTCTCTTCCTCTCAGTCGATCAAATTTTTGCAAATCTCGAGGAATTCCTCCCTTAACCAACTAATCTCCTGTATTTAGCTGGATCTTTCAACAATGCTCCATCAGTTGGAGTTAGAGTCAAGTTTTGTTCCATTGGAAAAGATTCTGGCCGTGCTCCAAGAAGTCCTGAATCTTGTAAGATGTCGAGTGCATACTTGCGTTGTGACATAAAGATTCCCTATTTTGATCGTGCGAACTCAATGCCGAGAAAGTATTTTAAATCTCCAAGGTCTTTGATGCGGAAGCATTTGAGAAGGAAAGATTTGAGTCGTTTCATCTCTTGGATATCATTACCTGTGATAAGTATGTCATTGACATAAATGAGAACAACGGTAAATGAAGTACCTTGGACCTTGGTGAACAAAGAATTTTATATAGATATCCATAAAGATACAAAAATCTTATATACTCGTCTCCGCAAAAATCCTTCTCCCTGGACCCATGAACACACCGTGGTTGTCCAATGGATCCCAAAGTAATTGGGCATCCTTCTAGTATTGTTTCACTTTCAAACTCTATATTGCAATTATGTCGAACACCTATTTCCTCAGTATAACCATCCTCTATATCTGGAATGGAGTTGATCCCTTGCGACCGCTTAAGTAGTTTCTCCAACTTGTTTACTTTCAGTGTAGTGGGATCCGCCTCGAATTCAAACGGAGGCTCGATCTGGTAGGCTGGGGCCTTAGATGTATGTACCGAAATGGGATCCGTTTAATTGACCTGATTCTCCTAGAGGCCAACAGTATAAGTAGCAACTCCGAGCATCGAAATGGTTGCAGGGGGAGGTGCCTAAGACGAAGAAGCCGCAAGTGGTAAGGGAGGTTGCTGTTGCTGCAACCTAACTATAGTTTCGGCTTGCTGAGCCGTGACTTCAGCCTTCCAAGCCGTGACCTCGGCCTGTCGGGCAACGTCTTGCTGCAACAGGGGATCATGACTGATGACAAGGAGCCAGCTAAAAGGCCTTTTGTGGGTGTTGTCACCACAATCAAAACTCCCAACCCCTTTGGCAACATGGGCCCACAAACTTCCAACTCTACTCGACCTCCGAGTAGGACTTTAAACCAGCTCTAGCGAACTCACACTCAGACAGTCAAAACCACCCTAGAAAACTCAAAACCCAAGTTGTTTGAACATATTCAAACAAATCTAATTCTTAACTCCCAAGACAATCTTAAGATGAAAATAAATTACAATAACATCAACAGATACAAAACCATAGCAGAGAGTATAAAAGGATCAGGTCTTAACTCAAGCTGCTATAAACCATATCAGATCTAGTATCTATACCCAGTAACTAGTCAAAATCCTTTCTATCATGGTAAAATCAAAAGATCAATTGCTCATTGATGTCTTTGGACATGATCTCTACCTTATCTTGAGGCTTGTCCATGATAGAGAAGGAAATAAGGGACAAATAGTGCTTGAAAATACTCTGTCTGCACTGTTTTCACTTCAGAGCACAAAATAGGATTTTGTCCGAAATTGAGGCACAACCGGCCCTCTATAGGCCCGGTCGACCATTGATAAGGCACGGCCAGCCCTCAGTGTCTGGCCAGCAGTGCATTTTTGCAAGAAACAGAGATAGTGGTTGAAGGTGAAACAGAGCTGGCTAAGGCAGACAGAGGGGTTCTGGGCACTGTGGATGCACTTAATTATTGTAATTAGTTTACTTGTTATAACTAATTAACCCTCGTTTATTGTAACCATTGATTATTAGTAATGTTTGTTGTAAATATGTATCCTCTCTTATATTTGTTGTAATAACGCTTCCTTATGTTAGTAATGACTTAGACCCTAAATAGGTAATTAGCTTATTCATTTGGTTTTCTAATAGCTAGTATTATTTAGACTTTCGGACTTTGATTCAGACCCTCCTTCAAGAGGGTGCAAGCGTTGTAATAAGTGTGTGTGCATGTATATATGTCTTCCAACCCCACGTCTTTCTCTAGAGTAAGTATGATGAGTTAAATACCCCTTTGTAGTTGACTATTCAAAGAATGTTGGGTTCTTACCATTTTACTTTCTTATTAGGATGCATGCAGAGGAGCTTAAGTGTTCTGATAGGCGTTTATTGAGGGATGCTACATTACTACATTCTAGACAAATGGATACTTTTTGTCGATGGTTGAAAGAGAAGATCAATTCTCGTGGTAGTGAAATGTCAAATACATTGAAATGGCTTGCAGCTAGCCCAAGAAATGATGCAATGTCATACTTGGGTTATGTCATTCGCTTTCATTCGACCAATGTTGAGAGGGCTACACAAAATAGTGGTGTTTCCATCGAAGCAGAAACTCTTCGTTGAGCTAGTAAGAGAGACACCACACAAGTTGTGAGAAAAATCTCTTTTTATGGGGTTATCAAAGAAATTATTTTTTTGGACTATTATAAATTCCAAGTTCCTGTAAGCCACATTTTACTTCTTTAATTGTTTATTCCACGAACTCGAAAACGACGTCAACTTCCCATTCACTCATAAATGGTTTTGACGAAGCGTCTTTACCATGTGACTTGTCATGCGGTAAGGAACACGTCACCTCTTTGGATTCATAACAAAAGACGCTTGGGCCCCACTCAAATTTGGGCTCAAAGTTGGCAACCATTTTGATTAGTTATAAGAAGGGTTCTCAAGTTGGCCATCAATCTTGAGAGAGCCGTTGGATCCATTTTGAGACATTGGTGATTTAAACTGTTTTTATTTTAGGACTCACTGAGTAGTACATTGATGCAAAAAAAATAAGATGATCTGGTATCAGGTGCAATATATGTGAATCACATTTATTTTAATAAAATAGACAATAAATATAATTTTAAGAATAATCATCCATTTTAAAGTACGAGTGTAATTCAAATATCAACAAGCCACATCAATGGCCGGCAAGCCAAAGACATGGCTAGCAGGGAGTAGACAATGCTCCCCTATGGCTGGCATACATCCAAGAGAGCCCACAGGTCTCAAGGATTCCACCCTCAGAAGGCTAGAACTTTGGCCCAAAACAAGGCACAAAAAGAAACAAAAGTCAAAGGCTCAAAGACAAGGCATTCCACCAAGGACTTCGAGCGCTCAACGAGCACACACATGCATCATTGTAGACACGCCCGAACCCAAGCGCGAAATGGGCGTGAAATCCATTTTGTTCATTAGGCTTACTACTACAGTTCGGACTCAATGTCACGATTTTGAATCTGATCTCGCAAAGTACAATGCAAGACCGATAAATCACCAAAGAGTCCAAATCCGGCAAATCGTTTTGGAAAACTGATTTTTGTAAAAAAGTGCCAAACATGGACTGCTTTGCCAGATACAGAGTCGCCACCTAAATATTTTGTTTTGGGGGAATTTAGGAAACCCTGATTCGTGCGTAAGGCCACGTGTCCGTCATCACCAAAGTTGCCTCGGCTCGGGAACTTGGGTACGAGAGGGAAAAGTCATGCAATGAGCACCCCCACTCGCCCGATCAAAGATCGGCCTTTACTAACATGATATCCTGTTTTTGAAAACACATGTGTTCTTATTCCGGTTATTAAACCTAGAATTACTATGTGATGCGCACAACATACAAGTATAGACTAGATCGCCTAAGTTGGAACAAAACATTGCATATCCATTTGTTTGAAAATGGTTTGAAGTTTGCTACTCGCAAGTAGGCTAAATCGAGGATTTCAATGAATTGTTCCAATTCAAACAATCCAACCTTCACCCACAGGCATTGAGGCAGTTTATATCACATAAGCAGTTAGCCTCATAGCAAGCATGCTTTCATGGCAAACAATAATACACATGCAGTATGCTAAAGTATAAAAGCTTACCTAGTACTCCGAGCCAAAACAATAGCTAGTTAGTAACAATGCATGATCCTAGCTATGTTAAGATGGCTAATGCAACACATGCAAAATGCAACTAGAAATAGGCTCAGCTATTCTAAGATGGCATATGAGATGCAACTTGATAATCATGTATTCAAATTGGTATTGAAATACAATGCAGTTTGTATGATGCACCGAGCTCGGTGCATGCAAGACAGATGAATGAATGCACGCATGCAAGACAGATGAATGAATGCACGCATGCAAGCATAAGGTATGCTAAACAAAATATGCCCTAAAACTAACCATCGTAAGCAGTTAAGTAAAAGGGAGAAAGAAATGAGGGTTGGAAGACATGCATCACGCACACGCACGCTTATTACAACAGTTTGCCCTCTCGACGGAGGGTCCGAATAAATAATACAAACCAACTAACTAATTAACTAACAAGCTTATTAATTATTACACAACCAAATTGAATAACTAGCTACAACTAATTATTACATCGCTTAACTAATTAACAAATTAATTAATTAATTACAAATTCATGCTGACTGAATAAGAAAAGCCGTAAACAAAGCTGCTCCAGCTCTGTTTGAGGAAGAAAAGGATGCATGCTCGCACTCGGTTTCTCACCTCGAAACACCTTCCGGTTGCTCTCAAGAGGCTCTGTCTGCAGGGTGTCCTTGGGAATTAGCTGTTGGATCTTACCAAAACCAGGCTGGAGAATGCACCAGTGGCCTGCCGACCATGAGAAGCAGCTGCCGACCACCACGCTGGCCAAAGATGGTACACTACTGGCCAAGGATGAGGGGTGCTGGCCAACAAAGAGAAGCTGTCGGCCACTGGTGTGCTGTGACACCAAGCTGCAGCAGAGCACAAAACAGAAGAAATGGAGGGTCTCCCAAGGATATGTACGCACTATGCCCCTCCATATCACCTCAAAACATTAAGGGAGAGGCATAATCGGATCCAAGACCATCAATCACACATCTCGATGCATGATGGCCAAAGATCCAACTTGTGCAAATTTCAATAAATGCATGACAAATAGGACACCAAGACCATCTTTTCATCATGAAAAATCAAAGGTAATGGAGACTAAGGGAGATTGGCTCATTTCATCACTTCAAGTATGAAATGAACCAATCTTCCTCGCGTTCAACACGACATCCAATTGAATGCAATGCAAAACATGCAAACAACATGACATGCGGACAACATGCTAATGTTATATAATGCAACTAGCATACAACTATATGCAATGTACCGAACATGCGACAACATGCATAAGCAAGCATGCAACATCATGCAATGTTATAGCCATGCAACAACATGCAAAAATAGACTTAAACTAACATGGACCGACCTCAACCAATGCCCAAATCAGTGGCCAATAGTGATGAAACCAAGGCACAAAAGCAAGGTATGCATGCACAAGGCATTGGCCTAAGAATTTAAGGCATAAGGACACAACTCTCAAACATGAGCAAGGAGTGACGATCATGATAATGTGGCAATGAGGTAAGCTCTGAAATCTCATGTAAATTGAGGCCAAACCAACTAAACAATGCAAGCATGGCATGCTAGGATGTTCAAAGCTTAAGACTAGCCAAGGAGCTTGTACCAAGGCCACATGAATCAAACCCCAAAGGGCCAAGGACAACCAAAACAGTTCTAGATCATGCCACAATGAATCTAAAACATGCATGGATCAAGGCCAAAACAAGTCAACATGGAAGGCATAAAGCATGGTGCAAGTAAGGCCAATAAGGGGGATTGCACTACACCTATTACAACCAAACATGGCATGACTTAACCAATAGAAAATAGAGTTATGGCATGATAAAATAAGCCCAAAAACCTGCTGAGATGGCAACCTAAGGACCTAAGCATAGAGGCATGCACAATGATCCATTCATGAGGCATAAAACACCAACTCTTCAAGGCATTGAAAGCATGACAAAGGCAAGTGTATGACCATGAAACATGTACTAAAAAGACACTTCAAATGATGCCAAAGCATGCAAACATCACAAGTATGGCATGGTAGGGACTTCAAAGCTCAAGACTAGCCAAAGCATTTGCACTATAACTATACAAAACATGAGTCACATGACCATGGCAGCCCAAAATAGTCCTAGAACATCCCAAAATATGAATAAAATCATGTTGGAGCATAGCCAAAATATGCTAGAATGATGAGCCAAAACAACATGCATACAAGGCTAGTAAGCGAGCATTACACTACAAGTACATGAGCCACTCAAGAGACAACCAAACCAGCCCAAATCAGAGTTATGACATGTCAAATGATGATAAAAAAAAACCTACTTAAATGGAGCCAACACATGCTAACAAGACATGCTACTTTGATGAGCCACAAATGGGATTACACTACACATGTAAGAAGCATGCACAAGGTGACCAAACTAGCCATGGACAGACTTAAGGCAGGCCCTAAAAGTCACAAAAAAAGTGTTTGAACTAAGCCTCACAAGTATAGGAATACATGCTCCTTTGATAGGCCAATAACTCAAGCAAACAAAACAAAAAGAGAGGGGGTCGCCCCCCTCTGATTTTAGGCCTCAAAACTACATGCTTACCACTAAAAATCCACTGGATTTCAGTGGCTAAAAGGCCAAACGAAGACCAACTCAAAGGCCTTAAGGCATGGCACAAAACAAGGCCAAACAAGGCAAACAAGAAGGTAGAACACCCTTAACACCAAAGAAACCTTAAACAATCATCAAAAGCTCTCAAATACAGAACTTTTTTCAGTTGAAAGCAAGGCTTAAAACAATATGCAAGGATGGCCAAAATGATATACAAAAAAAGGCTTAAATGGGGAATATACTCACCCTTGAAGATCAACTTCGAAACCAACAACCTTTGAGGCCAAAAACCAAGTTTCAAAGCTCAAGTAACACTTCCAAGAACCTCAGCTCAAAGATGGTGGTGTAACACTATGTGTTGTAGTGTAAAAGTGCAAGAAAAATGGACTTTAGAGCACAAACAAACACAATATAGAGAGAGAGAATGAGAAATATATATATATATATAGAGAGAGAGAGAGACAACTTCTCCAAAATTTGCTCAACCCCTGATAGAGAGGAATGGCCTCTTCTTATATAGAAGAGGGCAATGCAAAGCTTGTTAAACAAGCTTGGTAAGAGCGTCTGTAGCACGTCCGGCGGAGGGACCTCGCTACAGTTCGGACTCCCTTTTGTGTCGGTTCTAAATCTGAACCAAAGAGGCCAAATCCGGCAAATCGTTTGAGAAAACAGATTTTTGAAAAAGTAGTGCCAAACATGGACTGCTTTGAGACATGAGTCGCCACCTAAATATTTTTTTTTTAAAATGAGAAATTTAGGAAACCCGACTCTGCGTCAAGGCCACGTGTCCGCTATAACCAAAGTTGACTTGGCTCGAGCTTGGGTACGATCGGAAGGTCACTATGAGCACTTCTCTCGCCGGTCCAAGACCGCCTCTACTAACCGTGATATCCGATTTTGAAAACATTACGTGTTCTTATTCCTGTTATTAGCCTAGATTTACTATGTTATGCGACAAAGAAACAAGTATAGACCAAATCGCTAAGTTGGAACAAAACATTACGTGTTTGTTTTGAAAATGATTTGCTACTCATAAGTAGGCTAAAATGCGTGTTTTGCCACTTAAGCGGGCTTTTTAGAAAAGACGGTTTTGCCACTATCTAGTGGGCTTTAAAACTCAGCTTTTAATGTGTTGTCCCAATTTAGGTAATTCAACCTCCATCCACAGCATTCATGCGCTTATATCACATAAGCACTTATCCTCATGGTAAGCATGCTATCATGGCAACATTCACACACATGCGATATGCTAAAGCATAAAAGCTCACCTAGTACTCCAAGCCAAAATGTAAGCTTATTAGAAATCCATGCATGGACCTAAGCATACCGAAATGTCTAATGCAACACATGCAAAAATGTAATCTAGGCAGCTCGGCTATCCTAAACATGGAATATGGAATGCTACAAATAACACGATTCAATTTGGAATTGAAAATTGCAATGCGTTTGTATGATGTACCGAGCCCTGCATGTAAACAAATGCATGGATGCACGCATGCATTGCATAAGGTATGCTAATTTAAAATGCCCTAATCTACCACCGAAAGCGGTAAATAAAAGGGTTAGAAAGAAGCGGGGTTGGAAGACATGCATCACACTCACCCACACTTATTACATTTTTGCCCTCACTCTAAGGACCTAATAAATAAATAATACGCATCAAGAAAGAAATGAATAAATAAATTATTACAAATTCTAATTACCAAAATTAAATTAAACAAATAAAATAAATGGAGCCTCAAATTTCTAATGCGCTGAATGATGCATGCTCGTCGACTCGCCCGAAAACCTATGCCATGGCATTGCAATTGCTTATCGTCCCGCCTCCAAAAATTCCCAAAATTCTCGAATACCTCCCAAGTGGTCCGAATGCCTCACCGCCAGGGCAACAGAAGTCATCGGCTTCTTACAAGCCACCGGTCAGACTTTGGTAATTATCGGCACAAAAATAGTGCCGTCGGCACTATTTTCTCCGGTCGCGTAAAGTTCCCGCACTGCAGATGACAAAGAAGAAGAAGAATGCAAAGAATGCATAGGCATGGTTTTGGGCAAATGTGAGCATGTCCAACACCTCCTATCATGTTAAGGGACTCATAGGTGTGGTTTGGTTCTAGGGCTATCAATTGTGCATTTGATGCATGATAGCCTAAAGAACCAAGATTGCTCATTTTAATGTAAATATGAATGCAACACAACAAATGAAGGCTAAGTCCCTATCATATGGAGATCAAGGGCCTTAGTGACCAAGGATTGAGGTGAGTTACACCACTTGAAATGTGAACTCCCCTCAATCCTAGGCTTGGCTTGACAACCCCAAACCAAGCTATGAGATGCAAGTATGCAAGCAAGGCTCAAATGCAATGCAACCTATCATATTAAGCATGCAAAGAGCTAAAGTATGTAGGATACCAATGGCATGCAAGATGGGCCAATTAAACATGGAACTAACAAGCATACATTCAAGGCTACATTGACCAAGCAAGCAACCATCATGAAGTAAGCATGCAACAATGGACTTAAGCCATAAAGGACAGCCCTCAAAACTCCCAAAAACAGTGGCAAAACAAGCCTCTCAACATGATCAAAATGCCTCACAAGCATGCTATTCAATGGGGCCAAGTCTAGGACACCAAAGAGAGTAATTTGACATCATTCATACAACCACTCATGGCATGCATTCAACAAACAAAAAAACAGATTTTAAGCATGTGGAATGACACCCAAATCCCCTCATGGCACCCCCAAAAATACACTAATCATGGAAGCATGCACAATGCTCTTTTTAAGGCATAAAAGACCAACATTCTAAAGCATGAAGGAGATGATAAATGGAGGTATTTGAACATGAAATAGGGACTGAAATACCACCTATAATGATGCCAAATCATTAGATCAAAACAAACTATACATGCTAGAGCTCCATACAAGCAAGGCTTACAAGCCTACAATGCAAGACATGCACACCAAGCATACCAAGGGTGTCCAAAACAGTGGCTCACAGCCCTATTACATGGCAAAACAATACTAATATCGTCATGAAACTAAGCCTAAGCATGCAAGAGTCACAACCTCAAAACATGGCATACAAGAGAGCATTTCAAAGGAGGTATGAGAAGCATGTTAGAGGCTACAATTCCGACCAAAACAGAGATCAAACATGACCTAAAACAGCCCCAAAAACCCTGAAATGAAGCCAAATGCAAACATGCACACATGCTATGCCATAAGTCAAAACAAAGGCCAACCAAAGGACCAAAGGGAGAGGGGTGTCTCTCCCTTAGATGAGGCTCGAATATCATCCTCACCATCAAAACCCACCGGGTTTTCGGTGGTGAGAAGATCCAAGAACACCAAAACAAGAAGGCGTAAGAAAAAGACACCAAAGAGGGCCAAACAAGGCTTAAAGTGATGAGTCTTAACTCAAACCATAAAATGACCTTAATGAAAGTTCAAGAACAAGTAAAAACAAGACTTTTTTATGTCAAACACAAATCCAAAAACACAAAGTAAAGAGGGTAGAAATGAGTTGCAAGAATGGGGAAACTAAAGTGAAAAGCTCACCCTTGAAGAACCAATGAAGAACAGTGTGGTCCAGCCTCTCCAAGTGATCAAAACTAGTCCAAAATCACTCAAAACAAACCTCCAAGTCTTCCAATCTCGAGCTAGGTGTAATAGTGTGTGTAATGGTGCAAAAGTGAGGTAAAACACACTATTTAGGGCCTAAAACACACACACAAGAGGAGAGGAGGGAGATATAGATATCTATGGATATATATCAGAGAATGTATGTATATTCTCTGGTTCTTGACCTAAAATCTCTAACCCTTGAGCAATGGAGATGAATGGTCCTTATATAGGCAACCAAAGGCTCTAAACTTAATGGCTAAGAAAGACCAAAAAGGTTCAAAGGGTGCAAGGGTTTCTAGCTTCCAAGGAAGCCAAGACACCGGAAAGCTTCCCCAAGAAGCTTGGCCAAGGGTTCAAGCTTCTAGAAGGTTCAAGGGGGTTCAAAAGGGCAAAGGGTGCCATGTTATGCCCGGGGAGGGGTGATGGTGTAATCCACCGCACAAATGGCATGCACCATCCTGTGGGGTTCAGAGGGTCACCGCCGCCAAAAACAACACACCGCACAAGTGTGCCGGCCGGCATCATAAAGTGCCGATCGGCCAAGGATCAAGGTAAAAAAGTGCCGATGGCCACTATGGATAGCCGGTGGAGGTGTGGGGCAGCCGGTGGGTTCTAGGGATGGCTAACAAGCCTTCCCCTACCCTCAAATGCAAACAGACACAAGTCTTGGTAGAAAACCAAGCACAGAACAAACCGGTTAAGAGATCCTGAGGCGCGGCGCGCAGTCGGGACCTCCGGGAACTCAAAACGAGCACAAACATGGATAATCACCGGGTGTTCAAGCGGTGATGTCCAAGTCTTGAGGACGGTCAAAAATGGGGTGTCTACAGTTGCCCCTCTTTGACAGAACTCGGAAGTCATAACAATGACGTGAGTGAATGTCAAAGCCCAGAGACGACCCATCTTTGACAAGGCCGAAGACTTGGACAATCATGCAAAACAAGTAAGGTATGCGCCCGAAGGCAGGGGCAAAATGCAACTAAAAATGCAAGAAGCCGGGCATAACTTATGATCATGCAAAGAAAGCTGTAATGAAGCACACATGCGACAGTTATAAGCTAACATGCAACAGTCTACACTACAATGTAGAAAGGATGTAAGAGAATTATGAAATTCTCAATACGTCTCAACTCGGGAGATACAATACCTGTGCGGTTCGTCCGGTTTCACCGGCCTCTAATGAGCCGTACATACAATATCGTGCCTGAAAAGAAAACAAACTTAACAGGTATGACACTGTTAGCACTATTCATGACAATGCAATCGAAAGTGCGGGACAACGCATTCAGTGTGTATAGAAAATTTGTAATTGAACACATGTTAGTAAAGCAAAGCACGCATACAATGCAACGTGTATAAAAGAGGTAATTGAACACATGTAAGTAAAGCAAAGCACGCATACAATGCAATGTGTATAAAAGGTAATTGAACACATGTAAGTAAAGCATAGCACGCATACAATGCAATGTGTATAGAGGAGGTAATTGAACACATGTAAGTAAAGCATAGCACGCATACAATGCAATGTGTATAAAAGGTAATTGAACACATGTCAGTAAAGCATAGCACGCATACAATGCAATGTGTATAGAGGAGGTAATTGAACACATGTAAAGCATAGCACGCATACAATGCAATGTGTATAAAAGGTAATTGAACACATGTCAGTAAAGCATAGCACGCATACAATGCAATGTGTATAGAGGAGGTAATTGAACACATGTAAGTAAAGCATAGCACGCATACAATGCAATGTGTATAGAGGAGGTAATTGAACACATGTAAGTAAAGCATAGCACGCATACAATGCAATGTGTATAAAAGGTAATTGAACACATGTAAGTAAAGCATAGCACGCATACAATGCAATGTGTATAGAGGAGGTAATTGAACACATGTAAGTAAAGCATAGCACGCATACAATGCAATGTGTATAAAAGGTAATTGAACACATGTCAGTAAAGCATAGCACGCATACAATGCAATGTGTATAGAGGGTAATTGAACATGGTAAAACATGATGTTGAAATGCAATGTACTGCAACACAGTATAATTGAAACAATTCCTTTTAAAATTCACGAGACGTAAAAGGATACGGGAAGGGACATCCTTCGCGCGTTCTGAGCATCGCTCACGAAAGTTGTAGTATGAGGTCAACTCGAAGCTTTACTTATATCCTGAAGGTGCCATTTCTTGGACTGCCTTAAGCGATAAAGATACTAAATCACACGACTGACCCGAACAAAGGCGCGAAAAGGGTGCGATGGCCGAAAGGAGGAGGTTCCCAATGTCAAACTCAGCACCCTGCTACCCTGTTATTCTCCTGCTTTACTTTCCTGTTTACTAGGAGTTTAAGCACATTGCACTGCCTGAGGCAGGTTTTATTTCTCAAAATCGCGTATTTTTTGCAAAACATATGATGGAGATGAAACAACTATTTATTCAAAAGGTATTGCATTTGCATGTTCTATGCATCGCATCGCAAGGTTTCACACCACAATGTAACTGAAACCGAAACTTGTGTTCATGACAACAAAGCAACGCATCGTAATAATCAGGTAGCGAACCGACTTACAACTCGATAAGCAAAACAAAGACTCGACAGCCTAGCCAAGCGCAAATGCAACTCGATAGACAAAGCTAAGACTTAAAGTGAGTGACATACAACTCGATAAGCAAATATACAACAACTCGATAAACAAATACGCGCGACTCAACAGGAATCAATTACCGCAGAGTGCCGAGGGGTTTCCCAAATATTCAAAGATAGAAAGATTAGAAATCATAGAAGGAAGACCATCGGCTGGACACAAAGGTCATCGGCCGAAGATAATTTCCATCGGCATAATAATTGATCGGCCGGCACAAAAATATGGCCGGTCGGCAATATTTACTGCCGGTCGGCTGTAAACTGTCTGCACCAGCAGGATGTTGACATGTGTCCTCCACTCAACCTTATCCTCTACAAAAGATCTTAGCCTCGTGGTCTTCTTCATTTCCACACTGATTGACTCCAAATGGAGGAATTTCTTGCTCAAAATTTCGCAACTTGGATTAACAACTTGGACGGCTCGGCAAAGCTGAGTTTCCGGGCTTTCGGCATAAACGCACTATTCACTTTGCGCCGCACCCCGCTGCATTTTCCGTTCCTCCATGCCGCGGCAAGGTTCTGGAACCCGGTAACACATGTCTTTAGCTTTAGCGGGCAAGAGATGTGTCCCACTTTCGAAGATTTCCAAGCTTTAATGGAATCTGGGCGCAATGAGGAAATTCTGCCCCAATTTCGTTTTGGCCATACTCAAGCCTTAGGACAAATGTGTGGGCTCTCCATACCCGATGCTCGTTCTTCGACGATTTGTGACGGACACTAGATGTTCCGAGTCCGGTTTGTCGCTTTTTCCGAGATCGTGATCGTGGCGACCATCATCGCAAGGCTTCCGGCGGCACGCCCTCTGTCTATGCATGCTGTCTCATTTTCTATTCATCTCCGGTTCTGGAGGACCTAGTGTCCGGCTGATTGAGATTGCCCAAGGCTTGAAGGAGGGCAAAAACTGCATTGCCATGGTTCTGGCTGAGACATTGCTGGGCTTAGACGCCTTTTACCGTCGAGAGACAACCAGATTAGCGGGGAGTCCACTATTACTGCAGGTAATGTTTCCCACCCAATCTCACATTTATGTTTGCTCACATCACTTGGCCCTCAAGCTCGATTTTTCTCACAAAACCTTTTTCTCACTTTTTCTCTTACCGTACATCTCTCTATTCTTTAATCTCTCGTTTTTCATCCCTCCCCAGGTATGGTTGATGGATAAGCTGCAAGTTGTGGACTTTTGCCCAAAGATATTCAGGGCATGTTATTTCTTCAGTAACGCCTGTTGACGCCTCTTGATGAGGGTTGGTGGTTTGAGTGGATGTGCAGTTTGTCTGCAGATCGTATTGCTTGGCGGTGCCCATGGCTCAATCTCCCAATGATGAGTTACAGTATGACCCGTCAGCCGGGGATCCAATTGATTGGCTTGGCTCACTGTGTTTTCTACTTCCCATTCCGTATCCTGCGCCAGGTTGGTCATGATCAGACCTGGCCGCCGGCAGGGATAGTGTACCCGCCACATTTCCTGGTTGAAGCATACTGTCCCAGATGCTACAAAGATGGAGGACGAGAGAACTCCTGGCCCCCGCTCCTACTTTCAGTTGCACTTTGTCTGATGAGTGCTTGGATTGGCTTAATGAAGAGGCACAGGAAGGGCCCACTTTGGCGTCAGAGGCTTCGACTAGCTCTGGGAGGGGGCGCAGGGACATTTGACTTAACCATGCCCCGGATTTATTGCTTTATTAGTACTTTCAAGTTTTCTTTATGGATGTAATAAAAAGCAACTTCAATTGTATGCAAGAGCAAAAGAACTCTGTTTGAAATCAATGAAATTGAAGGTTGTGGTAATCAAAATTTCCGCTTTTGGTCTGGAAATGGTCTTAGTTGTAAAAAGATTTATTTGAGCAAAGTCATCTTTATCAAAACTTCTCAAAACCATTTTCGATATGGATCGAATCGACACGCCGAGATCTCCAATCGAGATGCACAACCTCGATTCCTCGCAATTGGAAAATTGCCCTAGTCTGGATAGTGCCATGCGCCGCATGGCAACGAAAGTTGCCCCTAGTCCGAATAGCACTGCATCGAGATTGCGATGAATGCCGATGGACACAGATGACCAAGATGATCAAATAGACAAAGTCGACGGGGAAAATGTTTATGGTCAACTTCAGATGAAGTCGCCACGTATCCCAAGGATGGGAATCAAGCCCACGTAGTTCAGCTTGGGTCCACTCGAGTATTTTCACCTCCTTTTGCCTAACTTTTGCCAAGGCCGCCTTTATGGTTTTCAACCTTGCGAGCTCGGTTTTATATTTTCTAATTTTTGTGCTCTGAATTTTGCCTAGGTCGCCTTTCGGTTTTCGCCTAGCGAGCCTCTCGAGGTGATATTTCTTCACTTATCCATGTTGATCGGTTGGGAGAACTCTAGGCCATCTAGGTCCATCGTAACCACAAATTCCACCGACCAGATAGACTTGATGATATAGGGACCACCAATTGGGTCTCGAACTTGCTCCTTGGGTCGTGGATGGAGCTCGGTTATCCTTGAGCACCAAGTCTCCTTCTTTCAAATTCTCGACTTAACCTTCTTGTTAAAAGCCCGGCGATTCTCACCGATAACCTTGGACGTGGTACAAGGCTTTCAATCTTCTTTCATCAAAGAGCATGAGTTCCTCGACCGCTTCACGCTAATCACCTCGCTTATCCGACATTCGCCAATACTCGCAATGACGGAACCTCAATCTCAATTGGTAGGACGGCTTCCATCCCATAAACCAGTGAATAAGGAGTTGCTCCAGTCGAAGTTCTGATTGAAGTTCGGTAGCCCCACGAGCTTAACGGCAATTTATCCGCCACCCGATAGGTTTCTACCACCTTCGCAGATGTGTTTAATGTTTTTGTTGGCGGCCTCAATCGCCTGTTGGTCTCATGCGTCGATACGTGGATGACTTATGAAAAGCCACATTATACTTCTCCAAAGAAATCAATCACTTCTTTCTTGAAGTGAGAACCATTGTCCGAAATGATCTCATTCGGGACTCCATACCGGCAGATAATGTTGTTTCTGATAAACTTTGCGACATGCGAAGCCTTCAACACTGCATAAGACTGGGCCTCGACCCACTTTGTAAAGTAATCTATTGCTACCAAGATATACTCATGTCCATTTGACCCTTTTGGAGTAACAGCTCCAATCACATCGATTCCCCATACTGAGAACGGCCATGGTGATGTCATGTTGTATAACTTTGACGGCGGAATATTCATGCGGTTTGCATGGATCTGACATTTGTGGCATCGCCGAACAAAGCTGATACAATCTTCCTCCATGGTAGACCAGTAGTAGCCTTGCCTGAGAATTTTCCGTGCCAGCATTACCCCATTTACATGTGCACCACATTCTCCTCCATGGATGGCCTCCATCAGGCGCTTCGATTCTTCAGCTTCCACACATAGCTTGTGCATTCCCAGATGACCTCTCTTGTACAATTTTCCCCCACAGATGATAAACTCAATGTACCATTCTTCTAATTGCCCTTTTATCTTTGGCATTTGCCCCTAGTGGATATGTCTCCTTTTCCAAGAAGTTCCATATGTCGTAATACCAAGGGTTGTCGTCCTGCACTTCATCTATGGCAGAGATTGACTCATATGCTGGCGCAAACCTTTGATCAATGATTACCGGCGATCCCACTTCGACGGGATGTCTATCATGGAAGATAGAGTTGCTAGTGAATCTGAGCCTGTTGTTCTCTCTTACTAGGTGAGTGAAACTTAGCTTTTCAAACCGAGGAATTAACAAATCCAGGGTCTGGTGGTAAATTATCATCTTTTCCTCCTTCACTTTCCAATCTCCTTTTGCTTGAGACACAACTAAGTTCGAATCTCCAATAACGTCCAAACGCCTTGCCCCTAGTTCTAGGGCCGCTTCCAGACCGGCAATGCATGCCTCATACTGCCTCATTGTTCCAAACTTTGAACCGAGCTTGAATGCTAAGGGATACGGAGTCGCCAGCGCTATCGCCAACACTCCTATCCTGCATCCATATTGATTTGACGCCCGTCAAAGTACATCGCCCAAGTTTCATCTTCGGCGTGCGTAATATCTTCATCCGGGAATAGGTACTCAACCGCTTCATCCCTTCAACCGGGTGGTCGGCAGGAACTCGCCATCGCTTCTTCCTTTTACAGACTTGCGCGTCACATACTTGAGGTCAAAGTCTGAGAGCAACTGCAACTAACGAGCTAGCCTATCCGTATGTGCTGGTTTCTCTAATTGATATGTGATGGGATCTAGTCGTAAAACCCACTTTGCAGAGTGAGCTAACAGGTAGTGCCGCAACTTCCTAGTAGCCCATACCAAGGCTAGACAAGCCTTCTCCAAATGAGTGTAGCGGTCTCGTAATCCAAAGATCTTCTTGCTCAAATAGTAGATGGCCCTTTCAACTTTGTCTTCCGACTTGCGCGAGCATGCAGCCCATTGTGGTTTCGCATCGACAGTGCAAGATCAACGGTTTCTGGCTTTGGTGGTGACAACACGGCGGATTTTGTAGATACTTTAACTGCTCAAATGCGCTTGGCATCGGCCGTCCCATTGAACTTCGCTCCTTTCTTCAAGAGACCAAAAGTGGTTCACAAGTTAAGGTTAGTTTTGAGATAAACCGCCTTATGAATTGCACTTTACCCGTAAAGCCTCGCACCTCCTTTTCACCATTGGTGGTGGCATTTCTAAGATGGCCTTGATTTTAGAAGGGTCAACTTCGATGCCCTTTGTGTAATCAAAAATCCCAAAGATTTTTCCCCAACAGAACACCAAACGTGACACTTTTGAGGATTCAACCGCAAATTAAATTCTCTCGATCCTTTGAAAAACTTTTGCAAGGCGTGTAGTGGCTCTCTTTCTTTGGACTTGACAATCATGTCGCCCACATACACCTCGACCTCTTTATGGATCATGTCATGTAATATTGTAGTTGCAACTTGTTGATACGTAGCCCCAGCCGTTCTTTAGCCCAAATGGCATCACTCAGAAGTAATATGTACCCCACGGGTGGTAAAAGCGCTTCTCCTGTCTTCGGTGCCATTACTATCCGATTATAGCCCGAGAAGCCATCCATGAATGAAAGCAAAGCATGTCCGCCAGAAATCTACCAACTCCGATATGCGGCAAGGGAAAGTCATCCTTCTGACCGCTCGCTCAAATCCTCAAATCCACACATACCCGGATTCGCCATCCTTGGCATCGAACAATGTTGGCCAACCAAGTCGGATATTCGATACCAACAGAAGCCCGCCAACTGCTTGGTGTCCTCTTCTTTGATCTTAATGGCCCAATCGGGGCGGATCCTTCTGAGTTTCTGTTTGACAGGTCGAGCCTCAGGGTCAAGAGGGATCCGATGCTATACAATCTCAGGATCGATTCTGCATGTCTTCGTGAGGACCACGCGAAAACATCTTTGAAATCTTTTAAAAGCGACTAAGCCGCTTCCTCCGAAGACAACGTGGACCCGATCCGACCACCATGGTCCTTCTCAAGACCGACGTTCACAAGAGTGATTTCATCCATTAAGGGTTTAACAAACCTCTTGCTCTTGTTCAATTAGTCGTTGCAAAAACCGGAGGAATTTCGTCCTCGCTGCTTTCATCAAAATTTTGAAAGTCCCGATGGCAATAAACCAAAGGCACAGAAAAATACTCTAAACCACAAGCTACTCGATTCTCATTAGATACTTCCAAACCGTTTGATTCTTCAGAATAACAGACTAAAAGAGAAAGAAAAGACGACCGACAGATCGTGGCATCCGTTATCACTCCCAGAATACGGACTCGGACTCAGACGAGCCGAACCCGATTCCGACCCACAAGACTCGTGGAATCAGATTCCGCCACTACCACCGACCCGGTGTCGCTTGATAAAAATCCTCCTCAGATCGCCAGATGAGGGAGGGTGCGATGGACGATCCAAAATAGTCACCGGTTGGCCCACGTACCGCTTTCATCCCCGATCATGGACACCGAAGAGTCATCCCCGAGCACACCGTTGATCAAAGGATCTGAAAGTAGACATGCCAAGCTACCCCATTTCAAACTCAGGTCCGCAGACTCCAATTCCTTGCTATGTTCAAATTTCAACTGCTTCTATTCGCTTCTTCAAAGAACATCATCCCCAGATAATCGCAAGTCGAAGAAAATTTCAAACCCCGCATGCGCTTCTTCTTTATTCATCCATGGCTCAGGAAAACCACGTAATGGAAAGTCTTCCCCTCCGGACGAACGTCTGCTCAAGGTACCGGATGGGCCGCATCAATTCAAAAGGTTTCCATCTGCTTTTGCTTTGGCCCTTCCCATCTCTTTTCCTTTTCTTACCCAATCTTCCTTGGTGGGTGTAACCCAAGCCAAAGGTATGGGGATTGTGCGGCACTTCGCCACGCAATGCCCTTCCGACCGCTTTTCCCAATCCCATCCCGGATGTGTTGGAGCTTGTTCATGAGGTATACCGCTGGACCGACATACATCCTTCATTAACGCCATGACGCTCAGACTACCTCGGCCTCACCGCTAGGTAAATCCCGATATAAACACATCTTCCATCCCATGCTCAATCTCTAGAACGGGGTAGACACCTCCATGTGGATGGATCGATGAATTACCAAAACAATGGCTACTCCCTTCCCATAGGGGTATTTCACCATTTGATGCAAAGTGGATGATATCGCTTTTCGATGCAGCCCACGCCGCCCAACAACAAATTGAAAGTTGCGCACTTCCAAGACATGAAAATCTATCTCCGCTGTCCCGTCCAACCTTAGTCCGGATTTTAACGGTTCCCATCACTTCTCGGCAGTGTTGTCATATGCCCCGATGACTGTTTGTTGGTACAAAGTCCGCGACTTTCGGACCAATCGCATAAGTCATCCTCTCGCAGGCAAACGTTGATGGCGATCCTCAGATCAACAAGGACTACCGGTATCCATTTATCCCTGCACTCTACGGAGATGTAGAGTGGCTTGTTGTGATTTGTGCCCTCAGGCGGTAATTCCTTATCAGCAAACGTCAACATCGGGGTAGCTCCTCCCGGAAAGACTAGCCCCACTAACTGTTCTGGTGTTGTTTCTATTGAAAGCTTTGCCTTATCCATGGCTGATAAAACAGCCTCCCTATGCACCCGAGAAGCCATGAGTAGTCCCCAAATAGAGATATCTGCTTGTATCTTTTTCAGCTGTTTGAGTACGGCTTCTTCTTCGAGTTGTTTCTCCTTTTGTTTCTCGGCCTCTCTATCCTTTCCGGACGTCTCTGGTTGATCCATGTGCGGAGGCTTGAAATACCGCCCACTCCTAGTCATATGATCGATTTCCCCCAGGTACCAGGTACCGTCAGGTTGATCATTTCCCCAGCCTTCGTCCGTATGGGCAAGACAAAGATCCTCATCTTCCCACCACATCCCATCAAGATCGAGAAACATCTGTCGACTCGCATGGACGCTCGTACTCACGACTTTCCATTCTCGCATTTGTAGCATTATCCGCTCACAGACACGGTTTCAAATTTCCACATGGGCCTTTGCCTTCCTGGCTCTCTCAGATTCCTCAAACCTTTCCTGTTCTGACTGTGTCAATATATCCGGCTGTTCAACGATTCCTGTGGTCAAGATGCTCCAATCCCGAGCGAAATTCTTCGTGCCGGCGCTCTCCGGCAATACACTCTGTTTTTCAACCTTCCTACATTATCGATGTTCTTGCCCTCGGGCTCCTTCGTCAAACTCTTCTATCACATCCGGTGATCGTCCAACCACCCAATGGCCTCTGCTGTTTCCCCATAATCGAACCAATTGACCGCTGAGTCCTCTGGATCTTGGTTGCAGTAAAACCGAAGGCTGGCAAAGTCCTCTCCCACGGTTGTTACACTATCCATTTCCTGTCCTAGGCTATCTCCTTGGATTACACACAGTTCTCCTCTGGGTGGAAGCTTCACCGCTGACACATCCTGGCCTATCGGTAAAATGTAGTCACTCGGACTATACGCTTTCTCAATGCAAGTCAGAACTCCGCAGACCTTGGTTCGACAACTCGTTTTCCTTCGATCTCCTCTCCTTTGTTTTCTGGTCACCACCATCGCTTAGGTTGGGTGACGGAGGTGCTTATCATGCACAAGTGGGTGCAATGAAGAGACACCTCCGTTTGGGCAAATGGGTAGGTGTGATGTAAATGCTAGGGTCGTAAGACACGCCTCAAAGGTGGATGAAGTTGAGTCTTTTGGGCGGTGGAGCTTGGTTATATGTAGGAGGGATTTGTAGTAACGTTGGGTCTCTCAGAGGCAAAATTACCCCATTATCAATGAGATCCTGGATTTCATGGCGTGAAATAACACTGTCGGTGTCATGACCGTGGTTGGTGGAACGCACAAGATTTGGCCAAGTTATGGTTAGGGGAAGTTTTTCGTAGGGCCGCGGCTGTGGGCCTCAGTGCTTTTCTTGATTAATACCCCTAGAGCTTTGGATAGGGGCATATAGAGCGGAGCGAAAGTTCTGGAATTTTTAGGTGGGTATTTGGTTGTTTGTGGGTTGCTTCCGGACGCACCGGAGAATGGCGAAGCTGCCGCATTTCTTTGTGGGGGGTTTGAGGTGACCATGCTCACTTCGGAGGTTCTGGTAGCAGACGTGCCACTCGGGCCTGTATTAGTGTTGCGGTTGAAGGTCCTTCGGGGTTGATCCCGATCTTGGTCAAACAGACCCTGTTTCAACGCATCCTCTATTTGCATCCCCATATCATGCAGATCTGCGAAAGTGGGGAAGGGAACTACAATCATCTTCTTCATTAACGCCGGCTGGAGATTGCGCACAATCATCCGTATTTGGTCTCTGTCATTGGCCTTAAGGTCATCATCGATGCCTTCGCCTCCACCGTTACAAAATCGAGAAACTCTCTTTAGGATCTTGTTCGGTTGTCTCGAGATCACGGTAGTGATCTCAATCTGTGTGTTGTATGAATACTGCGCAATGAAGGCCTCAGCCATTTCGTCCCAATTTTTCTTCACGTCATCATCTAGCTTAGCATACCATGCAGACGCTACACCCGACAGGGTTCGACCAAACAGAGACAACTTCTGGAGCCTACTGAGGCCCATTGGCCTTAGAACGTCCGAAAACAGTCTTAAATGTACCATAGGGTCCTCGGATCCATCGAACCGATCGATATGAGGCATTTTGAACCGATCTGGCAACACACGGTTCAGGTATCCATCTTCAATGTCGTGATGGTCTTGGCTCCTCGATCTCTTGAACAAATTCTCAAGCTTGCTCAACTTTAATGCGGTGGATCTCGAACTCAAAGGAGAGTCCCAGAAATTGGTGGGTGTCTTTGATTGTCAAGGTTTGGGTGGATCTGAGGCGGAGGTGATCCTGTGGGAAGTTCTCAGACACCGAGTATTGATTGTTTCCGATTAGGAACTCTGGCGGGGAGGAATTTGATGCGGCAGATGCTCCAGCTTTGTCGCTCAATCCGCAATTGTCTTCGCCGTTCTCTTACAACTGGGCTCGTTGTTCCTGGCGAAGTTCTGCTGACGGACGGCATCCTGTTGCATCGCTTTCATGCTTTCTTGAAGGTGGCGACCATCTCCTCCAAACTAGCCATATTATCTTGTTCTTGAATTATCGTATATTTTCCTCTCATTGGTGACACAAAATCCGGATCCCCATCAACACATTGGGGTAGACAAAGCTCTCTGAACTGCTCATTGCATCGATGCTTTTCGCTTCATCGACCTCCGCTTAGCAATCGGGGTAGCGAGTAGTACATCGTTGTCCGCCTATCGATCCTCGATCGAAGGAGTCGACGGCCTCACCTGTGGTGCTTGGGGAATATCTATCGGATCGGTGGCAATTGTGCACAACTACCTAATAAAAAGATAAATAAAACGTATAAATAAACAGACAATCGAACAGCATAACGGCGCAAAGTAAATAAACACACAACACACGGTCGGGTATTTTAAAGTAAACGGTTGAATGCCGGATGCACTGTTTCTCAAACACTGATCACTGATTTCATGCACCATTGCCCTAGGCTCAATCGTATCCACGCATAACCGATTCCCAAAACATCGACATCGATGCCCTGCCCGACATTTAAACTTGCAACCGACAGACGTTCTCGCAGAGTCACACTCTAAAGCACATAGCAAGTAAATGAGAACCAAAACACCCTAAGTTGGGGTAGGGTTTCCGTCCTATTTTGTCGAGCTAGGGTTTCACTATGCACGCAATGTTTCAAACAACCTAAATCGGGTAAGCAACCCGTCCTAGTTTGGAATGGTCACTACGGATTCGACTATGCAACTAGGTCGAATGGTCCAAAGGGTGCCCCTAAAAACCGGGTTTGTGTTCCCATATCAGAGCCCGCGAACCGTCAAACCTTATGGACATGCCTTGACAAGACAAGCCTCCGTAACCGCCAGAATAGCAGATGGCCAACACGGTGTCCTAGGCGCACCAATGCACATGCAATGCAAAGAGACACATAAATGAAATCAAACAGATATCACGAGTTCGAGTCAAGCTCTCTAAACTCCCAGAAGTCGCCAGAATCAGACGTCCGTGGAGGGACCTCGCTACAGTTCGGACTCCCTTTTGTGTCGGTTCTAAATCTGAACCAAAGAGGCCAAATCCGGCAAATCGTTTGAGAAAACAGATTTTTGAAAAAGTAGTGCCAAACATGGACTGCTTTGCCAGATTACAGAGTCGCCACCTAAATATTTTTTTTTTTAAAATGGGAAATTTAGGAAACCCTGACTCGGTGCCGAAGGCCACGTGTCCGTCATAACCAAAGTTGACTTGGCTCGGGAGCTTGGGTACGATCGGGAAGGTCACTATGAGCACCTCTCGCCTCGGTCCAAGACCGCCTCTACTAACCGTGATATCCGATTTTGAAAACATTACGTGTTCTTATTCCTATATTAGCCTAGATTTACTATGTTATGCGACAAGAAACAAGTATAGACCAAATCGCCTAAGTTGGAACAAAACATTACGTGTTTGTTTTGAAAATGATTTGCTACTCATAAGTAGGCTAAAATGCGTGTTTTGCCACTCTTAAGGGCTTTTAGAAAAGACGGTTTTGCCACTATCTAGTGGGCTTTAAAACTCATGCTTTAATGTGTTGTCCCAATTTAGGTAATTCAACCTCCATCCACAGGCATTCATGCAGTTATATCACATAAGCACTTATCCTCATGGTAAGCATGCTATCATGGCAACATTCACACACATGCGATATGCTAAAGCATAAAAGCTCACCTAGTACTCCAAGCCAAAAAAGAAGCTTTTTAGAAATCCATGCATGGACCTAAGCATACTGAAATGTCTAATGCAACACATGCAAAAATGTAATCTAGGCAGGCTCGGCTATCCTAAACATGGAATATGGAATGCTACAAATAACACGTATTCAATTTGGAATTGAAAATTGCAATGCGCTTTGTATGATGTACCGAGTCTTGCATGTAAACAAATGCATGGATGCACGCATGCATTGCATAAGGTATGCTAATTTAAAATGCCCTAATCTACCACCGAAGCGGTAAATAAAAGGGTTAGAAAGAAGCGGGGTTGGAAGACATGCATCACACTCACCCACACTTATTACATTTTTGCCCTCACTTAAGGACCTAATAAATAAATAATACGCATCAAGAAAGAAATGAATAAATAAATTATTACAAATTCTAATTACCAAAATTAAATTAAACAAATAAAATAAATGGAGCCTCACCGCCTCTAATGCGCGAATGATGCATGCTCGTCATGACTACCCGAAAACCTATGCCATGGCATTGCAACCTGCTTTTACCGCCCCGCCTCCAAAAATTCCCAAAATTCGAATACCTCCCAAGTGGTCCGAAATGCCCCCCAGGGCAAGCAGAGTCATCGGCTTCTTCACAAGGGCCACCGGTCAGACTTGGTAATTATCGGCACAAAAATAGTGCCGGTCGGCACTATTTTCTGCCGGTCGGTGAAAGTTCCCGCACTGCATGATGACAAAGAAGAACAGACAAAGAATGCATAGGCATGGTTTTGGGCAAATGTGAGCATGTCCAACACCTCCTATCATGTTAAGGGACTCAAGGGGGTGTGGCTCTTGGTTCTAGGGCTATCAATTGTGCATTTGATGCATGATAGCCTAAAGAACCAAGATTGCTCATTTTAATGTAAATATGAATGCAACACAACAAATGAAGGCTAAGTCCCTATCATATGGAGATCAAGCCAGTCCAGTGTCAAGGATTGAGGTGAGTTACACCACTTGAAATGTGAACTCCCCTCAATCCTAGGCTTGGCTTGACAACCCCAAACCAAGCTATGAGATGCAAGTATGCAAGCAAGGCTCAAATGCAATGCAACCTATCATATTAAGCATGCAAAGAGCTAAAGTATGTAGGATACCAATGGCATGCAAGATGGGCCAATTAAACATGGAACTAACAAGCATACATTCAAGGCTACATTGACCAAGCAAGCAACCATCATGAAGTAAGCATGCAACAATGGACTTAAGCCATAAAGGACAGCCCTCAAAACTCCCAAAAACAGTGGCAAAACAAGCCTCTCAACATGATCAAAATGCCTCACAAGCATGCTATTCAATGGGGCCAAGTCTAGGACACCAAAGAGAGTAATTTGACATCATTCATACAACCACTCATGGCATGCATTCAACAAACAAAAAAACAGATTTTAAGCATGTGGAATGACACCCAAATCCCCTCATGGCACCCCCAAAAATACACTAATCATGGAAGCATGCACAATGCTCTTTTTAAGGCATAAAAGACCAACATTCTAAAGCATGAAGGAGATGATAAATGGAGGTATTTGAACATGAAATAGGGACTGAAATACCACCTATAATGATGCCAAATCATTAGATCAAAACAAACTATACATGCTAGAGCTCCATACAAGCAAGGCTTACAAGCCTACAATGCAAGACATGCACACCAAGCATACCAAGGGTGTCCAAAACAAAGGGCTCACAGCCTATTACATGGCAAAACAATACTAATATCGTCATGAAACTAAGCCTAAGCATGCAAGAGTCACAACCTCAAAACATGGCATACAAGAGAGCATTTCAAAGGAGGTATGAGAAGCATGTTAGAGGCTACAATTCCGACCAAAAACAGAGATCAAACATGACCTAAAACAGCCCCAAAAACCCCGAATGAAGCCAAATGCAAACATGCACACATGCTATGCCATAAGTCAAAACAAAGGCCAACCAAAGGACCAAAGGGAGAGGGTGTCTCTCCTTAGATGAGGCTCGAAAATATCATCCTCACCACTGAAAACCCACTGGTTTTCAGTGGTGAGAAGATCCAAGAACACCAAAACAAGAAGGCCTAAGAAAAAGACACCAAAGAGGGCCAAACAAGGCTTAAAGTGATGAGTCTTAACTCAAACCATAAAATGACCTTAATGAAAGTTCAAGAACAAGTAAAAACAAGACTTTTTTATGCCAAACACAAATCCAAAAACACAAAGTAAAGAGGGTAGAAATGAGTTGCAAGAATGGGGAAACTAAAGTGAAAAGCTCACCCTTGAAGAACCAATGAAGAACAGGAGGTCCAGCCCTCCAAGTGATCAAAACTAGTCCAAAATCACTCAAAACAAACCTCCAAGTCTTCCAATCTCGGAGCTAGGTGTAATAGTGTGTGTAATGGTGCAAAAGTGAGGTAAAACACACTATTTAGGGCCTAAAACACACACACAAGAGGAGAGGAGGGGAGATATAGATATCTATGGATATATATCAGAGAATGTATGTATATTCTCTGGTTCTTGACCTAAAATCTCTAACCCTTGAGCAATGGAGATGAATGGTCCTTATATAGGCAACCAAAGGCTCTAAACTTAATGGCTAAGCAAGACCAAAAAGGTTCAAAGGGTGCAAAGGGTTTCTAGCTTCCAAGGGAAGCCAAGACAGCTGGCCAAGCTTCCAAGAAGCTTGGCCAAGGGTTCAAGCTTCTAGAAGGTTCAAGGGGTTCAAGGGCAAAGGGTGCCATGTTATGCACGGGAGGGTGATGGTGTAATCCACCGCACAATGGCATGCACCATCCTGGGGGTTCAGAGGTCACCGCCAAAACATCCACCGCACAAAGTGTGCCAGGCATCATAAAGTGCCGATCGGCCAAGGATCAAGGTAAAAAAGTGCCGATGGCCACTATGGATAGCCGGTGGAGGTGTGGGCAGGTGGGTTCTAGGGATGGCTAACAAGCCTTCCCCTACCCTCAAATGCAAACAGACACAAGTCTTGGTAGAAAACCAAGCACAGAACAAACCGGTTAAGAGATCCTGAGGCGCGGCGCGCAGTCGGGACCTCCGGGAACTCAAAACGAGCACAAACATGGATAATCACCGGGTGTTCAAGCGGTGATGTCCAAGTCTTGAGGACGGTCAAAAATGGGGTGTCTACAGCGTCATCCCTCCATACACGTGTATGGAGGGGAGAAGAGTGAAAACCAGCTGGCTCAAAAGATCTGGAGTGAAACCTGCTGAGACAAGTGTTCTATCGGCCATCAGTGGTGGGCGGCGATTACTGCCATTGATGGCGGCCGGGCTTCATCAATGGCGGCGAGCAAAAACAAGAACGGCAGTGCACCAAGAGAAACATGCTGGAAGGGCCAACACATGGTCCAGAAATGGGGCAGAAAGGATACAGGGTTTAGAAAGCTCAAACCTGTGATGTTTTGCCGCGAAAGTCGGGCACTCGACGAGCAATCGAACTTGTGGCTAGATGTACCTACAAGCACAATCAAGTCTTGAGGACGGTCAAAAATGGGGTGTCTACAAACATCATCGGGTGCGAACAATGACGTCCAAGTCTCGAGGACGGTCAAAAATAAGGTGTCTACACCTACTGGTATACACGTACGTAGAGATTCCCAGTGTTTTGTATCCACTGCCCTGTTTTGTTATATAAAAAGATATATGTATATATATTAATTTTATGAATTGATATATAATCATGGCATTACATTGTTTTGAGATGAAAATGTAAAACATTGACAAATGGTATGCATATGCACTCACCTTATGACTTCGCTAAGATTTATACATTGTGTTAAAGTATCTGTACTGGGCTTTAACTCACCCTTTGTGGAAAACAAATTTTAGGTGCTGATGACATGTCTCCACCAAGGACATAGCTTGGGAGGATTGGGAGTTAAGAGCTTCTTTTGCTTTCTTTTGATGTAATTATTTTGTACAAGCCTTGGGCTTTAACTGTATTGAGTTAAATTCATTTGGTTGTACCGAAGAATTGACTTGGAAAGATGTAGCCATTAGGGCATAAACTTACTTGATTCTCCTTTTATTTCAATTTCATTGTTTTCATTTACAAAATATGAAAAAAAAACAACAAAACAACAAAACAAAACAAAACAAAAATGAGAACAAAAAAATAAAAAAATAAAAAAACACAACCAACAAATGCTCTACTAATACTTCAAGAAAAGACAAAGAATGATATCACAATAACATACCTTAGTAGCATGATCATCAAAGCCGGTTATTAGATATGTTTTATCATTATTCATGAAGAAATCAGCATGATTAACCCCTTTTGAGTGAGCCTCGAGAGTAAAGGTTGGAGTAGGTGAGTCAAGATCCTATATCTGTGAAAATAAACAACTCTGCCTCCATCTCTGCCGAAGGTGGGAAATCATGGGGAGCTCCATCATGTGGTATGTCACGACCCCATTCTGCCCCTAGTAGAATGGTGTCGTGATGGCCAGTAATCTAAGATTACCAAAGGCCAACTTACAAAGATTCACACACAATCAGAGTATACATATGGGGCTTACATGTGCGGAAGCAATAAATTTAAATCTAGATAGTCCATAAGAGTTGTGCATAGATCAAATGAAATGGCATACATTTTAACATGGTTTACAACTTGGATACAAATAAAATAAAGTACATATTACATCTTGATCAAAAGGCTTCTCAAGCCGACATATACAAAAGAAATGAATTGAAACTAAGAAATATAATCTTCAAGAGGTTAGCAAAATGAATCCAAAACAACTTGCAAATAACATCTTAGGCATCACCGCCTTCTTGCTCGCCACCTAGATATATATAAAGAGGAGGGTGAGCTTGGATACTCAATGAATGATATAATTAATAAAGGTTTGCATGAATGATATCCGAGATCTTTATCAAAACAATACATATCATAGCTTGTAACAAAACATGGGATGAATCAAGTTCATCAATCAAATCTTTCAAATCTTCTTGGGATGTTTAATAACATCTACATAATACATGGGGGATAACATTCTGGACAAAACAAAGGAATAATCGACCCGGAATCGATTAGACAAATCCACCCGCACAAGGCCATCAGTGGGGCCATCCATACAAGACCGTCGATGGCAGAGATATCAAATACTTTTCCAAAACAAAGCAAAGCTTTGTCAAAACTTTATAACATAGATTTATTAAAAATACCACTCACATAGCTCTTCTTGTGTAGGAATTAAGGCAAAGGATCCAAGACCTACAAATACATAATAAAAGTCCACTGAATGCACTTCAAGAAGACAAGAAGAGATGCTCAAAGATGGGTATGAAATGCATTCTTGAAACAAGCTTTACATGAATGAAAATGATCCCGGCATTTCTTTCCAAAACCAAGTCAAGACAAAGCAAAACATGCTGGGAGTTAAATCACTATTTTTCTTCTAGGGAAAACATGCTGGGTACCAACCAAGTCTTGGAATGGATGCACAGAAATGATCTAGGCAAAAATGACCTAGCTGGGTGAACTCAAGAGGTCTTGGCCGAGGTGTGGTTACCTAGGCTTCGGTGTGCAGCTGCCTGCCGAGGTGTTACAAGGTGCCAGCAAGGGTGTACCAAGGTCGGCCTAGGTGTGCAATGGTTAGCCTAGGTGTGCATGCAAGATAGACTAAGGTGCAAGTGATCATGCAAGGTAGGCCAAGGTGAGATACGATGCTTGGCCTAGGTGTGAGATCTAGGCAAGAGTGGTTTCAGTGACCACACCTAGGGAAATGAGGTTTGGAAATTTGGATTTCCCTCTTGATGAACAGGAAAAACATGAAGGACATGAACATAAAGAACATGAATGCTAAAATCATAACTTCTTTATTCAAAATCTGAGATTTCATGAGATGAGTTCGAAAACATGGACTTGGGTACCCATACTTTAAGATCTTATGAAAACAAACACAAAAATATGGATCTTGATACAAACTTTCGGATCAAAACATGATTTTATTTCAAAAACACAAGAACATCATTTTCTCTTTCTAAAACAAGCTTTAAATCAATGCATGGCTCATGAATCATGCTAGATCATGCAATGTGATCAGATCAACATAAAGAATAACAAGAGTAGATCAAGAATCTAACCTCAAAACACGGATCTAACGGTTTAGACTCTAAGGATCAAGCTTGGAAATTTACTTCTCTCTCAAGAACTCCTTTTCCTCTTCCTAGAGCTTCTCTCTCTTCAAAGACAAGGATATGACAAAATGATATGTTTTCTCACTCTACCGGCTGACTTAACCCTCTGCTGGGATGCGTGGCAACGACTGGTTAGCTCTCCTCAAAAGGTGACTGACTGACAAGACAAGAGCATGACAAAGGGTGTACAACAAGTAAGATGACATGGGCACTCCAGCAGGTAATGATCTCGGATTAGGACATAGGCTTTGGCAAGAAGGTTCTCAATGATCTCGGCTAGGAAGGATAACACTTGACCTAACTGTGCCACACCTCAGTCTAGGTCATACCAGTCCAGGAACAAGATCACTAGGTGCAAGGATCAAAGATCTAGGACGCCTAGATGATGCACATCTCGGCCGAGGTGATGCACACCTCGGCCTAGATGATGACATCTCGGCCAATATGCCAGGGTGAAGGTGGAGGTCAACCAAAGTGGTTCCAAGATGGTCCTAGGTGTAAGAGGTTCAAAGGTGTGACCTAGGCTTGAGATAACTTAGGCTTAACATGACCTAGGCTTGGCATGATCTAGGCTTGAGACAGCAAGGAAGGAACAAAGCATGCATACAACACTTCGGCAAATCACACAAACACAAACAAGACAGGGACCTTTACTCAGGCAAAACAAGTCAAAGTCTACAAATGCAAACTTAACAAGACAAAATCATGCAAATGCACATGAACATAACTAAGACATGAATGTGGGTTATTACATGGTATGTCATCTGTCATCTAAAGAACAGATGAAAAAGAGGGTGAAAAATGAAGAGAAGTATAGACACTGGAGCCTCATACCCATTCATAGCATATGTATTCGCATCTATTTTGGGATTAGAAGGTAAACAACTAGAGTCTCCGCTCATGGTAGAGTCACCTGTTGGGGGTATGGTTATCTTGAATTGGGGATGTCATGAGTGTGTGATTGAGGTTGCTGATCGTCAGCTTCTTTTCAATTTTGTGTTATTAGACTTGTTGAGTTTTGATCCCATCCTCGGCATGGACACCTCCACTCTCTGCCTCAGAGCCTGACTCAACGTCACCACCGCTCTTGAACCTCAAGTCAGCACCATCTCCGCTCTCAGAAGACTCAGACTATGGAATCACTGCCTCCCTAGAGTCATTGGTCTCACTATCATCATCAAGTAATACTAGCTCTGAGGGGCTCCTCGCGGCCGAGACAGACGTCGTGTGTACATATATAGAAGTTTTCTTTTTTATTGCCAAGAAATTCCTTTTGATTGACTTTTTGGGAAGTAGGTTAAAATCTGGCTTTTTGATTTTTTGATTTTTTTTTTTTAAATGTGTAAAAAAAAGTAGAAAGGAGATGTGACTCAAAAAAACCAATAAGTCAAAAAAATTGCTTTTATGATTTATTATAAATGCAAAAGGGCATTCAAGCATATGGATAATTCATATAAAAAAACTCGAGTGAACCTTAACCGGAACTATGTAAGGCCTGATTTCCATCTTTGGGATATGTAGGCAACTTCATCAGAAGTCCAGCCATAATCATCTCCAGCTCAACTGTCTTGTCCATGCATCTGACCAAGTCATCTTTGTCTATTCTATAAAGAGTTCGGTTATGATCTTTGTTTTGGGAGAAGGTCTGATTATAGTGTGGGTTATTCAGTCTATTGTGATGTGTCACAGGAAGGTTCTGGTTGCATGTTGATGTAAGAAGGGAAGGTTGTGGCGGACGTCCGATAGACACACTTTCAGGCCATTTGGGCCCCTCTTTTTCGGGCTACAAAGCATTAATCTTATTTATGTAGTAGTTTAAACCAATAGGATAGCAAAAAATCTTATAGATTGGATATAATAAACTCATTATTTTAAGGCAGTTAACAGACTACTTAGTGTGATTTGTGATTTCCCATACTTTGAGCATCACGTAGACAATACTATATGGTATTCTAAGACTGTTTAATAACTTTCATTCAAAACACATCATTTATAAACAATGTCATCTCTTTAATATTTTTCTATCAAAATTGTTAACAAAAATGTGTTCCGATCAAGGGGCTACTGATATCCAATCAAAGTGATTTTTTATAAGCATGAAGTACTCAACGAGTTCTATACATTGAAGGATTTGGATTATCGAAACGGGATTCGTGGTAGACTTCACAGGCTCAATAGTACACTCTAGTCCACACAACTTGCAGGACATGATAACAAGAAACATTGAAGACATAATGCTTCCTCAAACCCCCACTCCCAAAAAAACAAAAAAACAAAAAAAAAAAGAAGAAGAGAGCAATGAAGAAATTTAAGTTTAAATCTAGAATCATGAAAAATATTAGATCCATTAAAAAATTCATCCAATAAAGAATTCTTATTTACAAGTCTGTCAACAGCATAGTATAGAACCAAGCTATAACTAGGTCTTGCTGGAACCTGAAACAACAAAATCAGCACAAATTCTTTCTGAATTCTGATTGAAATTTGTAGCATGGAAAACATAAATAACACAAATGATGATATTCCACATTGTGAATAATGTTATTATTAAGAGGACACCTGAGCTAATATAAAGCCCACACTCAACCTAAAATTCTTTTTCTTTTAAAACTTTATTATATACATTATACAAATATTCCTATAGTTTACACGATATGTCAATTTAGTTTTTGTTATTTTAATTTGATCAATTTTATCTCTTAATTTAACAGATTGTGTCATTTTAGTCCAATAAATAACGATTGTTAAGTTTGGTAGAAGAAAAGTCAAATTATGTGTCAATTTAGTCCCTGTAGTTTACACAATGTGTCAATTTGGTCCCTATCAAAATCGAGTAAATTAAAACAATATGGATCAAATTGATATATTGTGATAAATTATGCTTATTTTTTTAAGTAAAATTTGAAAAAAAAAATATTAATTTTATACTTTTGACATAATTGACAAAAAAAAAAAGGGGGCACTAAAATATCTATTAAAAATTCTACCTTATTAAAATTTTCTAATAACAAAAAGCTTAAAATTTTTTTTTATCAAATTCATAAGTTTTTGAAAAATTTATCCATAAATCCCATATGGGGGAAGAAGATAGGGTTGTGAGTGGAGGCTAGCTGTTAGCATTTTGGCAGCCCTCACATTTGTGGCCGGCTGTCCACCTCTTTTGGCCTGCCGTCCACAAGTGTTGGCCGACCGTCCGCTTATTTGCAGAATAGTTTTGGTAGCCTGGTTTTATTTGGGTCTTTGTGTTGTTTGGTCTTGTTTTGAGTCTTTTGATTTTAGTAAGTGTGCATAGCTGTGTTTAGTTTGTTTTTACTTTGTTGCTTTGTTTATCAAGTTGTATTTTGTATTTTGGTTGTTGGTCGGTTCAACATACATTACATAATTCAACATCACCACATCGTACAACGTAATCAACATTGTTAATCGCACATTAGACATCATGTAACATATACATTTCAACCTAATCCACATTGGACCAAAACCCAGACCTACATTTCAAATCCAAAAAGAACATACCTAGTCCCTAAACTTGCCCCTAGGGTCATGAATGGGAGCTCGGTTATCCTTGAGCACCATATCCCCATCTTTGAGATTTTGGGAGTTAACTTTCTTGTTGAAAGCCCTAGCAATCCTTCGTTGATAACCCTGAACATGGTATAGTGCCCCAAAACTTACTAGTTGGAGTTGATAGCAAGCCTAGAAATACTAGTATATTGCAATGACCCCACGAAAATGAGAGCGTAAGTGACTCTCTTTCTATTTACCCAAGTCATGGACCTGCTTTGGTTGCACATGCAGAACTAAAGAAGCCCTCTTAGACTTGGTACTAAGACACAACATGGCTGATAGAAGGCTTTGATGTGGCCTTCACCTTAGGAAGTGGCCTTCACCTTAGGAAGTTGGGAAGTTTGTGGTTAGATGGCTAAGGGTCAATTACAGTGAATTCTGTGTTTACCTTCTTACTCCCTACCTGCACTTCCAAGTTTGTTGCCCCTAGGGGCCACGTCAGCGTCCCATTGAATCCAACCATTGGGTTGTCGGATTGCTCCAAATCATCTCGGTGAAGGCCTAGTTCCTTGTAACATTTTACATACATAATGTCACAAGAACTACCTTGCTCAATCAGAATGCGTTTTACCTGGCATTCTCCAATCCTCAGGGTCACAACCAAAGCATCGTTGTGTGGATGTTGTACCATCTCTAGGTCGACTTCCGTGAAAGAGACTATGGGCCCCTGATACTCATATGTCCGAGGTCTTTTCTGCTGGATCTGAATTCAAATTCATCATTTTGGACATGAGAATTGAACACTTAGGTGATTTACAATCCTTAAATGATATGCTTAAGTTAAACTAATATCGTTAAGCTACAATTACTTCGTAAATTCTCTTTTTTAGAGGCTAAGCAAGATTAGTTTGAGTAAAACTTGGCCTTTAAGCTAATGAAACAATTAGTGGCCTAAAGTTAATTAGTTTCAGGAACCAAATAGAGAAGGATACAGAAGGATGCAAAAAGTTAGAGAGAAATATTCTTCTTGACAGCTCGAAGAGAAAGTTAGAAAAAAGAAAGAGAAATATGACGAAAATCAAAGGGAATTCAAATTCATCCCATTGGACTTGAGAATTGAACACTTAGTTAATTTAGAAAATCTTCAATGAGGTGCTTAAGTTGAACAAATATCGTTAAGCTACAATTACTCAGTTAATTCTCATTCTTATAGACTAAGCAATATTAGTTTGACTTAAACTTGGCCACTTAAGCTAATGAAACAATTGTGACCTAAGTTAATTCGTTCCTAGAACAAAATAGAGAATAGTGGAAAAGGGCGGAGAAAGCTAGAAAAAAAAATTCTTCTTGAGAGCTAGAAGAGAAAATTAGCGAAAAGAAAGAGAAATATGATGAAAATCAAAGGGAATTCAAATTTATCATTTTGGACTTGAGAATTGAACACTTAGGTGGTTTAGAATCCTTAAATGATGCTTAACTGAAACTAATATCATTAAGCTACAGTTACTTCGTAAATTCTCTTTTTTGTAGGGTAAAGCAAGATTAGTTTGAGTTAAACTTGACCACATAAGCCAACGAAACAATTAGTGCCCAAAGTTAATTAGTTCCTAGAACAAAATAGAGATGGATGTAAAAGGACGAAGAAAGTTATAGAGAAACTTTACTCCTATGTGTTGGAAAAGAAAGTCAGAGAAAAGAAAGAAAAACAGGAAGAGCCCATATCAGCTTCTACAATTACAAGGAACATGAAAAAATGAGGAGGTTTAAATTCTAGTTACTGACTGACCTCCGCCATGCCTCTGTGATACCCCGATTTCATATACAAGTGAATCACTCGAGTCTTGTAAGGCTATAAGAATGGAGGCTATAGCTTGGGCCTCATCTTCAGACACTAGGAATTTAAGCTTATCCACATCCTAATTCCTACTAGTTGAAGTGATGGCATCTTGCAAAAAAGTCCACCCCAAATTCATCTAGTTTTGGGGATACAATCTTGAACTTGGGTAGGGAGGGAACCCACCTGTCATCCCAAAACCTTATAGAAGCCCCTTCCGACCCACTTTACTCATGGCTTCAGCTATCATATTTCCTACTTTATAGTTGTTTCCAGAACTAACTGCAACAACATCTACTAGTTCACTGTCTTCAACCTACAATTTCATATTGCACTACATTAGATCTATAAACGCTACAGGTGCATTAGTTACCCCAAATGACATTACCAAAAACTCGTAGTGCCCATATCTATTTCGGAATGTAGTTTTCTCTATGTCTTCTACTTTAACCTTTAATTGGTGATACCCGGATCTAAGATCTTTCTTAGAGAACACTTGTGCCCCCTGAAGTTGGTCGATTGTCCCATTCTTGGGTACGAGCTTTCTAGCCGGTGGGGCTGCCAAGAAGTTGTCTCGCTGGTAGAAGAAATTGGTGTAATTGTCTTCTAGGGCTGGTGGTAGCGGTCCTACTTTATACATGGCCCTTGCCAACTCCCGGATAACTCGCACAGGCCCCAAATATTTGTCGTCCCCCCTTCGGTGTTTCCACTCGCAAGGTATTAGTGGTTCCAGCTTAACATACGTCTCTATCCCTATCAGGAATGCCCCCATCTGCACTACGTTCCCCAAGTCCGCTTCACCTTCTTCGAAGGCATATTTAATTGAGGAAATGGCATATTCAATTATGGTCTTCAGAAGAATCTCCTCTCATCTACAGAACACTGTTTGCATCTTTATTAATATAGACCAACCAAGATCACAAGTCCTTCATCAAATCCAAAATTCATCATAAACCTCTCAATATTGTTCACTCGAAAGATTTACCAATTTAAAGAAAGTAGAAGCTGAAAGAAGAAGAAAATGATGAGTTCGGCAAGCAGAGCTTGAATTGTGGCAGCGAGTGTTGGAGCTGTGGAGGCACTCAAAGATCAAGGGTTCTATAAATGGAACTATGTCATGAGATCTATACACCACCACGCTAAGAACAAAACCAACATGGATAATTCATAATGATGTTATTTTCATAAATTCAATACCATGACCCAAATCTCCGGTCATCTATTCTCATCGACTCGATACGCAAGCCCCATACAAAATGAAATTCATGATTTCCCACAATATTCACTTAGCATATGCAATGCCTCCAAAAGTGATATACACACAATATTCTATATTCATAAAACATATGCAATCTGGGGTCTGCTCATGGCCCCGAGGGTGCCTGAACAAGCGATGCTACGCAATGGACAAGTCTAAGCTGTCCATCGACACTACTCCTAAGCAGCTTGTGGGTATGGTCTTTCCGGGTGGAGCTAAGCCAACGCTCACATTTTCTGATAAGGAGCTACCACCGGAAAGCTCGGCTCATAACAAACCCTTGTATATATCGGTGGAGTGTCGGGAGAAATGGGTGCCAGTGGTGTTAGTGGACATTAGTTCGGCCAATATTTCTCATATCATTAAAAATTGTTAATTAACTTAATGATTTATTTATTAACAAAATGGTTAACTGAAAAATATTTTGCATATTATTAAAAATTGTTAATGTACTTAATGATTTACTTATTAATAAAATTGGTCATTTGTATGCAAGTATAATTTATATATTAATAAAATTAGTCATTTATATATATATATATATATATTCTTCCACTTCTTTATTAATTCAGTAAATTATTTAAGTATTTTTTTAAATGAGAGAATTATCTTAATATTTGTTTTACATTTATTTGTTAAAAAAAAGCTACACACCATAAATTTTTTTTTTTTATAAATTCAGAGAAATGTTAAAGACTCATAAATTCGTCCAAAATGATATGGTAATAGAATGGGAGTCTATATCATTAGGTGTATAACAAATCAAAAAATGATACATATCATACCACATAATTCAATCATATATCTAATAATTTATTATATTCAATTTCATAGAATAATATGCTAATTTTTAAAAAAATTATCAAAATACAAAATTTAAATATACTGTAATAATAGACTGTCTTGATTGAAGTTAAGCTAATCTTTTAACAAGACCAACCCATATTGCAAAGTTGCAATTTGGCAATTGACTTTTTTAGTTAGTTTTTTGGCTATTTTAATCTAGGACTAAAAGTTTGTTTAGTTTAGTTTTTTTTTTTTTTTTTTGACTTTTTTGAGAAAAAAAAAAGTAAAATGATTATGATTAGAATATGACATTTTACCTTATTAGCTTATTTAGACCAAATTTTGATTTAGTCCCCCAATTTATATCCCACCCCTTATGTGAGATTGAATAGTCCATCATATGTAGGATACCATATCCGGATGGATTGTTAGTCCGTACTTCAATTTTTTAACCAAATATCGGATTAATAATTTTATTGGACTATTAATCCAATTCCAAATACATGTCCGCCCAAACATTCCTATGGTTCGTAGAGAATTTTATCTAGTTTTTAGAACATTTTTTTGGAAATGGAATAGCTTTTCGATATTTTTAGTTATTTCAGAAATACTCCAGCTCTGTCCAAATTCGTCAACCATTACCAAAATCAGATTTTTCTCACAAACCGCTTACTCTTTTTCAATTAAACCAATTTTCCTTGTATCTAATTCATAAATTTGAGTCCTAGTCCTCACACTTTAATTGAATTACACTTTGATCCCAAATCAAGTACCTTTACACACACACACATATATATATAATTGTACCTTTTCCTTATTAAATCTTTTTTGTACACAAAATATCTAAATATATATAAGAATTTGTACACTAAATAAATTAAAAATCCCCTCAAATCCACTAGCACATGGCTGACCATCCCAAGTTTGTATACATGAGGTGTACTTTGCAAACATCAAGCTAGAATCATGGAAGAACACTAGTGTATGTTCGTGTCTAAAAGCACAGTGAAAATAATTTTGAGATTAAAATATAATTGAATGTAAGATTATTGAGTTAAAATGTAATTTACCTAACCAGTTGCCAAATATATATATATATATATATATTACTTATCTTGTTAGCTAATTAGGAAATCAAGAATGGCTCGCTTAGTGTGTTGCGATTTTCTATTAGTCCACAATAGTACATAAATAATTTTTAGGTTCAACTTCTCTTAAGTTAGTCATCTCAATTTGAGAGGGCATTTGGATTTGGTAGGCTCATTTTAGAATCAATTTCAGTGATTTGAATCGTTCTCGAAGTCCTAGAACGGCCAAACTTTGTTTGCTGCATTTAAGGTCGGGTTGTTTGATTGTTTGATTTGGTTATTGTTTTGGTTTCATCTACATGTTTGGGCACTTTCCTAATCATTTACTTATTTATTTTGTAATTCATATTCACATATGATGGTTTTTAGGATTCTTTGATCAATTTTTTTGTGATTCAATTTTTTGATTGATTAATTTGCACATAGACATTGGAAGTTATATAATTTTTTCAATTATTTCAAGCGTGATGAAATGACTAATTTCACCTTATATTTCTCACAACTAATCAATTGAGCTTAGTTTTTTATTTCTAATTTTCTTTTTAGGCAAACTGGATTGTTTCGCAACCAACCACTACCAAAAGCCTAAATCTAATAATATATAAATTCAACCCTTGCACGCTTACTTTTGCGGAGATGTCGGAATCCGAGATAAGCAGATAAGGGACAAGAGTCCTAGATGAATAAGGGTTCTAGTCTAGATAAAGATAAAGCCCTTAGGGGGGCTTATCTTATCTAGCAAGGAACCCAAGATAAGTATGATGAGCTTGAGTCCCATGGGGCAAGACTTCTGAGGGAAATTGGGCACTGATGACTATAAATGAGAGGCACTTCTGTGGGTCTTAGGTATGTTGTTTATGTGTGAGACACTTTTGAGTAGTGAATTATAAGTTTAAGTACTTGATTATTATCTGTGAGAGATTACTAACTTAATCGTCGGAGTACCCCCGGGTGGAAGAACCACCGCCAGAATCTTATCTTCTTGCAGGTTGTTCGGTTTTTTTTTTTAATTCAAAATCTTCATTTCCCCCATTTTCTCTTCTCTGTATCATCTTCTTTGCTCTGTACCATCGATTTGAGTCAGTGAACCCTAGTAGAGAGAAAGAGAGGCATCACGAGAGGTGACTAAAAGTCGAAGTGAGAAACTGAGAGAGAGAGAGACGAAGAAATGAACGCGAACTAAGAGAGGAACTAGGAGACGGAAGAGATGGCGGAGATGGTAGAGCAGCACAATGGCAAAAGAGCAATGCAAAGGATCGTGAGCGACGGTGAGTCCGGCGGAGGGACCGAAAAGACGCAGCATTGGCATAGCAAATACAGTATTGGTATAAAAAGCAGTATGATGAATGGAATGAAATATGACATAAGTATGGTGGCAGTGCAATATATCAGTGTGGTGCAACAAGGGCAAAATGTATACCGTGATATGAGTATCAATGCTTCAGTAAGACGATGTGCACAACAGTTTAGAAAAGACTAAAATGTAGGGCAGGAAATAGAGGAGAATACCTGAAGGCCATGAAGACTGAGCAGTGCCTTCCTCCTCAATATAATGCTCTCACTACTTATAGTTTCATAAATTTAAAACTAAATCAAACCATGAAAGTCTTGTAACTAAACCAAATTGAACTAGGAAAATGTGATTTGATATGGTTTGAAATCACGATTTTTATAAACTTTATCATCATTCACAATTTGCTCCAAGTTCATACAATATATCATTATTTTATAAACAATCATTTAAATGTGTCCAACAAGCACTAAAGAGTGTCCTTTTTTTTTTTTTTTAAGCCGGACACGTTCCGACACTTGCAAGACACGTTCGGGGTCAATTTCAGAATTTATAAAACATCTTTGGGGTCAATTTGTAAAAAAAACAAAAATGGAACCATATTTGTCATAAATCGAACAGAAGAGAAAGAGAGAAGACGAAGAGAACAGAAGAGAAAGACAGACCTTATCGCTCCTCGTCACTTGTCTGTCACTCGTAGCTCACTATCTAAGGTACACCTTCGTTCTTCTTCTGCTTCGTTCGACCGTTGTGCAAGTCTGATCTCTTTTCCAATGAAAGGTTTGCCATCTATGCTGAGAGAACTTAGTGTTTCAAGTTGTGATGCTTTGGAGTCCCTACCTGAGTTGATGACACTCAATAATCTGCAAGTGTTGTGGGTTTCTAACTGTGCATCACTCACATATTTATTGTCAAGAGGTGGGCTACCATCCACACTAAAACAACTTTGGATTGAGGTGTGCATAAATTTGAAGTCACTTTTTGCAAAGGAAGGGATAAAATCTTTACTTGAAGCCAATAATCTCAAAGAATTGCTGATAAGATGGTGTCCTAAACTAGAGCCCCTGTCACTTGGTGGTCGTGATGGAACTTTGGAGTAGAGGTTGCTATTTCACTAATAAAGGTTCGATGCAGAGCACACCTTCATGATGCATACTGTTTATCTTTGGTTGGTAATCTCTCTTGTCCTTGTTGATATTAAAATGAATGAGGGAATGTTGGACCATTTTAATATTTATTTATTGACTTTTTGGTTTTGTTCTCGAATCTTATTTTGTTTGGTGAATGGAGATTCATTGTTTTTTGGTGACCTTTTGTCTTGTTCATGAATAGAGATTAATTGAAAGTTCATAGACTTGGTGGTGAGTTAATATTGACTCTCCATTTTCTCTAGTTTAATGGTCGTATTTTAATTAAATCTCGGAGGGTGTATTTGTAATTTACCTTTTTTATGTTATTAGACTTGTTAAAAAATTAAAACTCTTAGCCTTTATCTGGGGGAAAAAAATAGCCTAATTTTTTTGACTTTTTGACTGTTTTAACTTAGCCCAAAAAATTCCGTTTAGAAAGAACTTTTGTTTTTTTTTTTTTTTTATAATTTTGTAAGAGAAAAAGTGAAATAATTATGGTTTAAATACGACATTTTATCTTATTGCCTTTTTAACATATTTTATCTTTTAATAGATTAAATTAGCCCAAACAAACTTCCTAAATGAGACCTTACAAATAAATGTCTATGACACAAGAAAAAGAACACAAAAAATATAAAATCCAATATATTTTTTAATAATTTCATTATAGATTCATTTATTTTATAAAAAAATTATCATTTTCAATATATTTTTACACACATTTTAATATTAAAAATATCTAATTTTAATATTAAAAGTATCTAAATGGCATGTGTTAACAATTGTCAATTTAAATATTGAAACATACTCCTAAAACTAAATTCTTAACCTCTTTGTTTTAAATTTAAATTTAATGAAAAAGTAAAAATCATCAATCTTTTTATTAATTGTTTATCAAATTAAGATAAACATTTTTTCATCAAATTTATTTGATGAAATTTTTGAAAAGCAAAGCATTATAGCTTATTTTTTTTCATCAAATTTAATTAAAAAGAAATTTTGAAATAAGAGAAAATTGGTATAAAGATTTTTAATGAAAATTGGATGAAAGGATTGGAAGTAATTCATATTAAATCAAATTTTTATTCAAATTTAAAATTAAATTAAATAAAAGTAAGTAATGATGTTCGAAGAGAGCTCCACCTAAAGAACATGAATGCTAAAATCATAACTTTTTATTCCAAATCTGAGATTTCATGATATGAGTTCAAAAACATGGACCTGGGTTTGGGTAAGAGAGGGGGAAGTGGATCTAGGGAGGAGAAGAAATCTTAGTTTCAAATTTAAAAGGGTATCCAATACATAGTAAAATTTAAAAATGAAAATAAGACAATATGCTTCAATGAGAAGTCTTTCTTCACGTGGGTACTATTTCCCATCCATTTTGCTAAAAAAACACTAAAGTCTCACAATAATGTGTTCATTCTAGATAAGTCAAACTTTAGACCTACATTAAAATGTTGTTGTGAATTACTTGTATGACCAAAAAAAAAATTGTAAAGTCATGGAAAAATTTATAATTTCAATTATTAATGTTGATAAGATATGCCATTAATTTGAAATTTATTTTGACTTTATTCACTTAATTGTAATTTCCCCTAAAATGTTTGGAACACAAAATGAGTACAAGAATGAGTCTTCTGAAATCATTTGATTTTTGTTTTCAAATTCTATTTCCCACTGCCTACTTATTTCCTACATTTTTTAAAACAAAAACAAAAACAGAAACAAAAAACCAAAACAATTTCAGGGTTGTACTCAACCATGTTGCTAGAAGACCGTGTATCCACAATTCTCTCCAACACCTCACCTCTAGATGCATGCAGGTCTTTGTCAGTATCATCTTCGTTTCGTTCTGCAGCAAATTCTGACATTGTTTGGGAGAGGTTGTTGCCCTCTGATTATGAAGACATTGTTTCAAGATCAGCAACTCCTTTGAAATTCTTGTATTTTTTTTTTTTTTTTTGTATTTTTGGTATTTAGTGAATTTTTAAAAGATCTTTTTTACAAATTTTTTACTTTTTACGTGTATTTATGTTAGGTGTGTCTAAAAAGTAAAAAAAAAAAATTTTGCTTAAAATATTAAAAAAATTTAGTAAAAACAAAAAAACACGAAAAACAAAGAAGTAGAATTTTTTGAAAACTCTAACCAAGCATAGTGTTTCTCCCTGATCCCATTATTTTTAAAATAATGACTTTATGAAGATAATGATTTTATTTAAACATATTTTTATATTGTATTTAAGTAAGAAAATATGTTTGTTTGTTTTTTTTAAAATATTCTCTATATTTTTAAGTGTTTAGTATAATGAAAAACAAAAATTATCAGAAAATATTTTCTATAGTCAACATAAAACAAATTTATACGGACAAAAAATATTTTTGACTTTTAAAAGGTGGAAAACATTTTTCAAACTAAAGTGTTATCAATATCACCATACTACCACCGCCACTCTCACATCCATCACCACACCACTCCGAAGCCAAACTTGCACAGGGATATCGTCCCGAGTTTGACTCACACTCCCTAGATGGTTAGCATATACGTATGCGCGTAAATCAAAAAACTCATCTACTCAGGAGAACGAGGCAACCATATATATACACAACATCTCATCTACTCATGCGAACAAATATAACAATGACGGGCAATAAAAAATCCAAAGGTGATGCACCGCATCTTCTATGTGAAGTTAGAAAACAACCCAAAGTTCTCATATTAAACAAAACAAAGGGTGTGATTTGTGTCCAGTTCATATTGTTAGGCCTCGTGGGTTTATTACAGAGTCTGTATCGATAATCTGAACTGTTCAATATGTACGGATCATTGAGTACTTCATCTCTATAAAAATTTTAATATAATTACTCTTCTAAGATAAGAAGGAAACCTTGATGGATAGGAATTCTTCTGATAGAGTTTATCTGGCCCTCTTCTCTACTGCCACCACCATCACGACTACCATTATTTTACCACAATCACCACCACCATGCTACTACCATTCGCTATCGACACCATACTATAACCGGCACCACAACCACCTCAGTTACTACCTTACTACTCTTTACTACCTATCTACTACCATTACCATTATACTACTATTGCCACTACCACCATCTACTACCACCGTTTATCATACCATTACCGTTGCCATAACCACAACCCCAACTCTGTTAGTACTATTTTCACCTCAGAGCACAAAAACAGGTTTTTGTCCAAAATTAAGACACGACCGACCCTCTATAGGCCTGGCTGGCCATCAGTGAGGCACAGCTGGCCTTCAGTGTGTGGCCAACAGTGTATTTTTCAAAAAAATAGAGGCAATGGCTGAAGGTGAAACAGAGTTGGCTAAGGTAGACAAAGGTGCTTCTGGGCACTGTGGATGCATCCTTATATCATTCCTGATTATTATTATAATTCATTGTAATTGTCTAATTGTTATAATTATTAATTAGTTCCTTATTGTAGTTAATTAGTCCTCATTTGTTGTAATTATTAGTGATGCTTACTTGTAATTGTTCCTCCTTTCTTATACTTGTTGTAATAGCTTAGAACTTAGGTGATTAGTCAGTTAACCTTCAGTTCATTCATTAGGTTATGTAATAGTTAGTTTAATTTAGACTTTTGGACTTTAATTCACACCATCTTGCATGAGGGTAAGTGTTGTAATAAGTGTGTTTGCGTGTGTGTATGTCTTCTATTTCTTAAATAACATGTACACATAGACAGTAATTGTTAACATCGAAGAAGCATGAACACATAACACGAAATGGATATAAGCAGTTCGGGAAATGGAAAATATATAATTTTATACCTTTATTATATATCATATATTAATAATTCATTAAATGATAATAAATAAATAAATAATACAACATAACAATAATTTTTAAAGCTTAAAGCAGGAGAGATTATTATGTATAAATCTACATTTATTTATTTTTAATTATTGGATCCCAAGCTATTTTATTAAAATTTGTAATGTGTTTGATGTGTCTCCCAAGTATCCAATTATATCCGGGTTTAAAAAACATTAAATAAATGAATAACAACAACAACAACAACTGTTCAGTTTTTAATTAAACCTACCATAAAATTCTAAAATTCTAAATAACACAGAAACTAAGTCAATTTCACAATCAGATGCCGATAAGGCTTTCAATTCACATATCAATTTAGAAATACAAAGAGATATTCCTTCCATGGACAGATATAAACACAGATAATGTAACACACATACAATTAATTCATAATTCCATCTTAATTACTTATTAGGCATATTTAATCATGGATTATAGGCTAATCATAGGTCGGGGTTGTTACAGTCTTCCCCATCACGACACACCCCAAATTTAACCCAAAACACTCTCCTATACCTTCTATCTTCGCAACTTCTAACTCATACATAAAAGTAACTGTAAATGTTAACATCAATCACTCTTGATGGGTCATGCATAAATTACATAGAAATACTCAAATTACCACCATACTAATTATCTTAAAGCACCTAATTTAGAATTATAATATCCTCACAAAGTAATCTTAAAAATTTCCTCTAAGAACATTGGTTTTTAACACAACTCCACAATATCCATCACATCAGGTCCCTCAACCCTCATTTATTGCACTCGAGGCCGAAGTAAATGGGATGAATCTTTTGTAGCTAGTGGTGCCCCAACCATGGCAGTTCATTGTGACTTTGGCTTTCCTTTTCACTTGAAATTCTAGTTTAGGATAGTCTTACTCTTGGACATGTACCCGCACCTATACTCATAACCGAGTCCATGTAACATAGCATATCATATCATATCGGAGCTTTTTAAGATCTACGCACCAGAACCGTGGATGTAATGGAGTCCGAACAAAGGACCCGATCCTGAGGACGGTGAGTGGAGATAAATTCATTCTTCGGTTAAACTAGCCTTTCCCCTGGTCGAGGTGGCACGATCTAGAGGGTCCCTGAGACTTGGCAATATTTGCGGCAGGGCGTTCTCATGAACTACCCCTAACTTTTCTGCAGCAGGGAGTCCTCTGGGACTACCCTTGACCCTTTGGGATGACTGGGGATCATTGGTTAGGTGTAGCTAAGAAGAAGGGTTCGCCGAGATGTTGATCTCCTCTTCGGGGTTTTCCTCATCCTTGAAGAGGTCACCTCCGATTTACTTTCGTTCAAGTGTCGGGTTTTGAAGCGTGGTCCTACATTCGGTTGGAGTTCCTTGTTTTTGAAATTGTCTCCTCAAAAATTTTCATCTTGTTTGTTTCAATTCTAAGTTTTCTCTCGTTTCGGAGAGAGCAAGGTCAAGTCCGGAGTGTCTGGAATGGAGTCGGAGTTTTTCCAAGCTGAAGGGCCAGGGCTGCACGTACGGGAGAGGAGCCGCACGTGTGGGTGGTGAGGCCGCATGTGCGGGAAACAGGGCAAAGTTGTGTGGATTACTATAATAAAAGCAGGTGTGGAAGATGGGGTGCGGGAGGAGCCACACATGCGAGGGTGATAGCCGCAAGTGCAGGAGGCAGCTCCGCACGTGCGGGAGAGGGTGCCGCACATGTGGCTAGGCGCATTTTTGAACTATAGTTTCCACCGTCTAAGTAGGTCTCCTAGGAACTCACTACAAACACAATTAGGTGGCTATACCAGACCATCAGATGTCGTTTGGGCACAACAAACACCAAAGGAATTACACCTATATAGGAATTAAAGTCTCCAAGACTCAAAGTAATCACTATGGAAGATATATTGGGTCCGTTAATATATATATATATATATATGTTTCCATATTGTAAGTTATTCACCCTATTAAGGTTTGGATATGTTTCCATATTGTTTTCAATGTCATCTTATATGATATGGATTTCACAAAATCTGGTATGGCCATCCATTGGCAGTGTTTCATTACCCTTCATTGAAGTTACATTGAGGTGGTAATGGTAATCACGTATCTATTGGCCATACATTGGCAGTGTTTCATTATCTACAATGTTTGTTATGTATTCTGTGTGTCACATTATGTTTCATAAAACTTGTTAGTTTTCTAATTTTTCCAATTGAATATGAAAATGTTGCTAGTTCATTAAAAGTATTGGATTGTAGTAGAATGTAACTCACATACACGTAAATATGTTTTTGAAACAAGCCCCCAGGCAGTGGTACAAGAAGTTCGATGGGTTTATGTGTAGCAGCGGTTTTACAAGATGTCAAGCAAATCATTGCTGTTATTTCAAGAGGTTTGACAAAAGTTATATTATTTTGCTCTTATATGTTGATGATATGCTTATCGCAGGATCTAGCATTGAAGAGATAAAAAGATTGAAGAAACTTTTGTCCAACCAATTTGAGATGAAGGATCTTGGAGTTACTAACAAAATCCTTGGTATGAGGATTCATAGGGACAAAGCAAATGGTACTTTGAAGTTGTCACAGGCTGAGTATGTCAAGAAAGTTCTCAAGAGGTTTAGCATGGATGGTGCAAAACCAATGAGCACTCCATTGGCTAGCCACTTCAAACTTACCAAAGAGCAGTCTCCGAAAACGGAAGAAGAGCAGGCTTACATGAAATGTGTTCCATATGCTTCAGCGATCAGTAGCATAATGTATGCTATGGTTTGTACTAGACCAGACATTGCACATGCAGTGGGAGTGGTTAGTCGGTACATGAGCAATCTAGGCAAGCAACATTGGAAAGCAGTGAAGTGGATCCTTAGATACTTGAGTGGTACTACAGACATTGTACTTTGTTTCAGACAAACTGGCATCGGGTTACATGGTTATGTTGATGCGGACTTGGTCGATGATATGGATAACAGAAAGAGTACTACTGATTATGTTTATACATTGGGTGGTACAGCAATGAGTTGGATTTCACAGTTACAAAAGATTGTGGTCCTTTCTACAACAGAGGCTGAGTATGTTGCTATTACTGAAGTTGGGAAGGAGATGACTTGGTTACAGAATTTCCTAGTAGAGTTGGGTAAGACGCAAGAGATGAGTATTTTGCGCAGTGACAGTCAGAGTGTTATTCATCTTGCAAAGAATTCGACTTTTCATTCTAGGACGAAACACATTCAGCTGCGATACCATTTCATTCGTTTACTTGTAGATGATGGAGTCTTATCTCTTGAGAAGATCCAAGGCAGTATCCAGCAGACATGTTGACCAAGACAGTCACCATTGACAAACTGAAGTTTTTTGGCAACACAATGATCAATTTCGTCGGTAAAAGTAGATCTTTAACTACACAATATACTGTCGTCGCTAAAAAAATATAACAGTCACCCAATGCCAAAATTATTAGTTGGTGCAAAAATTTCGAAACTTTTAGCGACAAGGGTTTTTTTTGGCAACACAATAAGCGTTGCTATTAGTTTGTTTACTTTTGGCGACAATAAGTTAACGTGGACAAAGAGTTAAATATTTAGCGATGACAAAATTATATGTTGGCAAAAGTTTTATTAGTGAAACAAGATGGTTTCATGACTTGCGTTTTTATTAAGATATGTACATCCCTCCTAAGCTGAGGACTTCCTGTATGAGATTCATGAGAGAGTCTGCGGAAGCATTGCTGGGGGAAGATCATTTGCTCATAGGGCCATAACTCAAGGGTATTAGTGGCCCTACATACAGAAGGATGCTGAGGCCTATATTAGGAAGTGTGAGAAGTATCAAAGGTTTGCACCATTGAGTATAACGCAGCTATCCATTTGATAGTCATATACATGACAAAATGACATAAATAAATAAAAATCACAAGTACCTCACATCATCGCGTTGTATCAGCAAGAACCCCTAGTGCCTCTTCACTTGGAAGAACAGCTAGCACCCAAGGATGCGATTGGTACAAGGATGTAGTACCAGGCCCATAACCCCAGGCATCTGTGTTCCATGTAAAAACTTGTTTATATAAGATAATTGCTCAATACATGAAGAACAAGAACAAAGTTTTCAGTGATCACAAACCAATTCAACTTACTCTCTTCCCCGTCCGTTCAAGCTGTCCACTAACTTCTCTGGTTCCATAGAATGAGCTACCGATTGGAAGCTAAATCAAAACAAAAATCCAATTACATCAGTGAAATGTGAAGCAAAATTTATAAATGCATAACCACAAATATCTACACAGAATAAAGTAAATACTTATGGTGAGGAAGACAATAAATGACATTATGTAACTGACCTTAATTTGAATAATTTGTTGCTCCTGTTGCTCACCTCACTTCTGTCCATAGTTTGATTGTTGTTGCTGCTGCTCGTCATTAGGGCCTTTTTCAGATGGATATGAAAAATGATTTCCTCAATGGGGATCTTCTTGAGGAAGTTTATATGCAACCCCCTCCTGGATCTCTTGTTCCGACCCATAAAGTCTGCAAACTACAGCGTGCCTTATATGGCCTTAAGCAGGCTCCACATGCTTGGTTTGCCAAGTTCAATGCCACTATTCATGATTTTTGGTTTCACCTCCAGCTCTTATGACTCTGCCTTATTTATTCGGACGACTACTCAGGGCACCACTCTTCTTATGCTTATATGTTGGATGTAGAGTATGCATATCCATAACTTAGTTGTGTTTAATTCTCATCTCTTAATTGATCAAATGGGTGAGTTTATTTAATGAAAATTTTCTAAATTGTAGTATTTCTTTTCTTTTCATTCCTGTTGACATTTATGGTTGATAGTTTTTTGGTTTCTAACTATGGTTAATATCATTAGCTAATATTATAAAATAGTTTTGCTGACCCAAAAATTGTTTCTTTAGGGCCTAGCTGTTCGTCAATCGCTTATGGAATGGCTAAGGAAATTGGACCTTTTCACATTGAGAAAGACAGGAAGCCAAGTAACTAAGAGCTCACTTGTATTCAACTTCCTCTGCCGAAAGTCGAGAAATTTTACTATAGAGGATACTATCTTCATACGAGAAGGCCTTTATGATTCTCAAGTGGAGTGGATCAATTGGACGTCCTCAGTTATCGGCACCCATCACTATTTTGCCAGAGTCTTCGATTTCTGGCAATAGGAGTCCTCGCTTCTGTCATATAATAAGTCTAAGTTACTCGTCATGTTTTATTTAGAAACATCACCAACTTAGTTCAACTCTATCATATGCAAGTATAATTCAACTCTGCCATATAACAAGTCTAAGTTATTCGTCATGTTTCAATCAAAAACATCGCCAACTTAGTTCAACTCTATCATATGCAAGTATAATTCAATTCTACCATATGATAAGTCTAAGTTACTCGTCATGTTTTAATTGGAAACATAGCCAACTTAGTTCAACTCTATCATATGCAAGTATAATTCAACTCTCCCATATGATAAGTCTAAGTTACTCGTCATATTTCAATCGGAAACATCGCCAACTTAGTTCAACTCTATCATATGCAATTATAATTCAACTCTACCATATGATAAGTCTAAGTTACTTGTCATAAGACTATTTCACTCCTATCGCACAAAGTTCAACAATATATGAAACTAATAACACTATAGTTTGAAGAGATTAATGATGAATATAATTTAATAATACAATCATAATAAATGTAATTATGTATTTCAATAAATAAAGTTGTTTTTTTTTTATAATTCAATATTTAATATTCAAGTTTTTTTTTTTTTTTTTTTTGGGTGCTTCAGAAAAGTGTAATTCAATATTCAATGTTGATCAAAGTAATGCACTTCAAAAAATTGAGTTATAATTTTTTTAAAGCCCAAGTTAAGGCCCACGTAGACTAGGCCTGGCCCGAAACCCATAAGTCCATATTTGTAAAACTATTAGTAGGGTTTTGGCTTTAGAAATATCACATGGGCTAAGCCCATTGACCAATCAAAATCTATAGACTTGGGCCTTAAATTTTTGGGTTGAGTTAGAATACAATTTTTAGGATGGTTGGTTTGGTGTAGAGTTCAAAATTGATGCACTTAATGATTTATTTTTTTATTACAATTTTGTCCTAAAATAAAATTACTAAAGTGTCCTTATCTTCTCCACCAAAACACTAATTTATTAACCCTAACCTTAGGAGGCTCAAAAGGTTTTGTGCTTTGCTCAGCAGGTTTGCTCTCCGGTCCAAAATTTGCTTTCACTTCAGATTTTGAGCCGCCATTTTCATCTCTTGATCTAGATATTTTCACTCGTTTACCATTTGAATGCTTTTGCCCAAAAAGAAAACAAAACCAATTCAGAATTGACACCCCTAACTTGGCTCATAAGCCATCATGCAATGAAATTGCTTGGTTGCTGGTTTGTGAGTTCAATCTTGTCCCTCCTATGACCTGTTTGCTGATGAAGAGGGGTAAAATGTGCAAACAACACTTCTTGCTCTGTTTGTCCTCTGTTGTAACAGGGAGGAACTTGTCATCAGTGGCTAGCAACCCCTCAATGGTGGCTGGCAGGCCATCACTGAATGAACGTGATTGGGGAAGTTAAGGATGGCATCACTTCCTTTAACAGCCAATGCCGCCACATCATAGGCTGCAGCTGCCATTTCGGGGGTCGCGTAGGTCCCGAGCCATATACGAGTAGTCTTACGTGGCTCACGAATCTCCGACACCCATTTTCCACTTTGGCTCCGTATTCCCCGGTATATTGGGTGTTTACCGCGAGTTGGGCGATCCAATGAGCCATATCCCATACGGATATGATACGAATACGTCTCCCTATTTAAGTATCCTTGCTTCATACGATGAAAGTGGTAGAAATGAAGGAAAGAGAAAAAAACAAAACTATAATACATGCTAAAGCGTGTTCAAGCCTAGAATTTTTTTTATAAATTATAATACAATCTTGGACATATATCCGAAAGGTGTTGGAAAGTGTCTGACAAGTGTCATGTTGTATTAGTGTTCAACATGACACTCCACCTCCTTAGAAGTGTTTGTGCTTCTTGGCGGTTTTGTGAGGGAGAGGAAATTTTCTAGGGTTTCTAGATGTCAAAAAGAAATAAATTGTAACAAAATATCATTTGAACATCACCATTCTCAAATTTTAACTACAAAATTGTTAATCAAGCTTGCATAATCTAATCTAACTTATCAACTAAATCATTTTCAACAGATCATATTGTCAATTCATTGTGTAAATTCTACCAATTACTCTTTGACGGGTCAATCTCTATTGTCAAATCTTTTCTCTGTTGCACTATCTATAGTGTTGAGGGATCTCCCGATATAAGTATCGATTTGCACTTTCATTATCAATATTTAATTGAAAGAATTGGGTAAACATTGTTCTGGAATAGTACTCATCTCCTAAAACATTTGTAATGTCTTGCAATGTATAAAACCTCACTTGTTGCTTATTTGGTAAGTGTATTTGGAGATATTCCATGGTAGGAGTCACTCTGGTAATTGGAAATTTGAACATTCTTCACAATGCTTCTAGAGCACAAACCCATCTTCCATGTATAAACTATTGTACTTCATCATAATTAAGGCCTTGACAACCTTCTAATGTGACACAATTAGGACCCTTATAAACATATTTGTATAAGTACTTGACACTTGTGTAACATCACTTGAGGGGTACCCACGCGTGCTAAATAGTTCAGACTCTCGATTTTTTTGATCTAGTCTCACGAGTGTAATGTGAAATATAGATGAGACTCTAGATCCGGCAAATTTTTTTACTACAAATATATTTTTGAAAATAAATTATTACTATAAAATAAAATAAAAAAAGTTACAATTATCATATTAACTTAATTTTTTCTATAAATAATATATATTAAATTTTTTTATAAAATAAATAATTTAAATTATCCAAACTCAATGGTGATTTCGTCCTACCCCTCAAATCCTCTCTAATTAAAATGAAAACATGAAAAACACATGACTCCTTATTTAAAATTTTTGGTGGAAGTAGCTCTATATAGGTTGAGCCCGAACTAAATGAAATGAATCTTGGGATAGGTTGAGCCCTAACCTTGGAATAGTATCTAAGGCCCACAAGATTAGGGCGGCCAGTCTGTACATATTGTGCTTGGTACTTGGCCCAACTAGCCCATGCCCTATCATACTATACTCACCATCCTCAATATGATTTTAAAAACAAAAATAAAAATACTCAACTCTTTATTCATTTCATCTGGATCATAATGTTTGGGTAAATTACATTCACTTCTTGAGAAAATATAATGGATTTTATAATTTTGACGTAATTATATTTGACGCTCATAAAGTTTTAATTCACATAATACTCAATTTTATTTTTATCAATAATTCATCAGTTGTATGAATAAAAAAAATACCGATAGTGGCACTAAAATTTCAGGGGTTGTAGAGATATTTGTGCACACATCTCAACTCTCAAGTACAGAGGGAAAAAGGAGGGCACCACACGTCTCTGTCTTCACTGGGAGAATGTCTTCAGTTGGAGGTCTGCCTCTAAGACTAGTCAAGGTTCAGAGTCTCTCAAGCTAGGGGTATGAGCACATTGATGAACCCTCAACTCTGTCAAGCCAAATATTCCAAAGGATACACACAAGCGTTGTGGAGTTGCTCTGCGGCACATGATTTTTTTATCATGATTTTTATAAATTGTCATTAAAATTTATAATTAGTGACATTTTTCTATGACGAATTTTTCAAACTGTCGCTGAAAGTTAAAAATTTGTGACATTTTTTCGTGATAATTTTTTTAAACGGTCACTAAGATTTATAATTAGCGACATTTTTTATGGCAATTTTTAAACTGTTACTGAAAATTAACAATTAGCGATGCTTTTTAATAGTGTATGATAAAAAATGTTATTAATTATCATAGAACTTATTAGATAATAAGGGGTTGTTTGGGGTGTCCTAAATAAGTGTAGTTTTTGTCTTTTTGGACTAAAAAGTTGAGGAAAAAAATATGAATGTTTGGATTAACTTTTTGACTTTTTATGAAAAAAATGTGTCTTAAAAAATTGTATAAACGCAAGTCTCTTTATTTTGACATTACACTAATTTTCTACTTCTGTCTTAAAAATCTTGAATTTATCAAGCACTTCATCTTTTGAATGCAAAAGATAGATATGACAATACTTAAAAAAATCATCAATGAATATTACAAAATATTTCTTACCACCTCAAATGAGGGTACTATGCATGTCACATATATCACTATGCACAAATTTAAGCAAAAATGTGATTTTATCTACTTTAGAAAATAGAATACGAGTACTTTTAGATTGCACATAAAAAAGATTTTGACCTTTTGTAAACAAAAAATAAAATAAAAATTCAACCATTAAGGAAGGTGAAGAAAAAAATTAAGATTTAATTTAATAAAAGGTAAATTACAAATACACCCCCTGAGATTTGATTAAAATACAAATTGTCTCCTGTGGTTTGGGAAATTACATTCCACACTCTGAGATTTCTAATTTCATAACAAATCGCCCATTTTATTTTTCTCTATGGCCATTATTTGAATTTTTTAATCATTCAATTTTTTTCATTAAGTTTATAAAAGTTTGTGACATACTGAAACTAATGTTCCAGATCATCACAAATCCTAAACCAACTAAGTTATCTCATTTGGTGCGGGCAATAGCCCAATATACCAGATATCTCTAACATCCAATATTTATTTTCCTTATTTTAAGTATTTTACGTATGTTTGAATTTTTTTCCCCTTTAGTTTACCACCATTTTTGAATACAAAATGAAGTTTTGGTCATTTTGAAGTTGAGAGAGGAAATGATGTCAAACACAAAGAAAATGAAAACATGACAACATTGTTACAAGGGCTTGGGTAGAACTCAATCTTAAAAGCCAGTTATTGAGGCAAAAGTGCCCTCATGCTTATATAATTTACCTTACTTTTGTACCCAAGCAATGTAAAACTTCACTTCACACCCTCCCTCACGTGCAACGTACTCACTCAGCAGCACTTGTCGCATGCAGGCTAGGGACACACTGTTACACAGTCTTGAGTTTTTTTCATAAGAGAGAAGGGATATCTGAGAGAGAGTACCTTGGTGACAGACGGCGGTAGATCGCAGAAACGAGTTAGAGAGAGAGAGAAAGAGAGAGAGGCGGCCGTTCTAGTGTGTGTGAGAGGAATGAATGATCGGAGGAGGGTGGGTTTGTTTGATCAAATAGGGTTTTAAAGTTTTGATTGTGTGTGGAGGGGTGCACATTAGATAGCATACACAGTAGTTCGTATATATATATAGAGAGAGAGAGAGAGAGCAAAGAGCCACATACCAGCAACGGTGGCGGAGAGCAGCGGCGATGAGTGGAGAGTAGCGATGGAACGGCAACCAGAGGTAACAGAAACGCTATGGCAGTGCCAATCGAAACAAGAATGGAGAAGAGCAGTGGCGTGACAATGATGAATGAAATCAGATGTTTGGCGTCAATTAGGTTTAATTGAGAAATTATTCTGTGTGTGAGAGTATATATAGGCATAATATAAAGGTCAATTTTTTTATTTTTTTTTATCAAACATAAAGGTCAAATTTGATTGCAGAATTATTTGGCTTGGTATGGCGGGGCGTGGCGTGGCGCGACGCGGCGGGGCGGCGCCGGGTTACTTATCAGGTATATATGAGTAATATAGAACACTTTAGAGGTTGTGGGTCTCTTAAAAAAGGGGTTTCACACATTTTCCAAATAATAATTGAGGAAGTCTCTAAATTACCACCCAAAAAATAAATAAAATAAGGGTTTTGGAAAGTTTTTTTTAACAAATTTTTTTTTGATTATTTTTTAAAATGCATTTATTTTTCTAACATTTTTACGCCTTAATAGGTTAAAAGTTCTTAAAATTTTTAAATATACACAAAATGTGGATGGAAAAAATTAGATTAAATGAATCTAAATTTAAAAGTAAATTAAAAAATAAAAAAGTATTAAATTAGGTGAATCTAAACAGAAAATAAAAGGGTTATTAAGAAAAAAGTGTCAAAGACAAAAAATATGAAAATCAAAAAATTCAAAACAAAAGTTTGAAAGACTATAAACTTCTATTTTTTAAAATCTTTCTTCACTAATCTCTAATTTAGACAAATTATTCACAATTTCCTTTCAATTTTTATGTGAATTTAATAATATAATTAAAAAATGGTGCGTACACACAAAAATATAACACTAAACATCTATATTATGACGAACTATTTAATTATGAATAATTAACTTCTCATTAAATTGTTGAATGAAGTTCTATTTTTCTATTTGGCACTGATTTGTTATAAGAAGTGCTGAACAACAGCATGACCACTGTTGCATACTTTAGTTGAAGAACTAATGGCTAAGACTGCGAGTTTGCACATCGAAGTTTTAACATCTTAGGGCTGATTATATTTTTGTGCTCATGTTGCAGGACATGTTTGAGGAGAAAATGAGCATTCTAGAACCAGCAGGTGCTCTTGCCTATAGCGATCCCGGGTTTACCCCTTATTGTACAGTGATCCGAACATGTGTCCGTGGATGTTAATAGTTGAGCATTGTCTTGTTTACATCCTTTTCTACATTGTATTGGAGTTATAGAACGTGTTGGGCAGGTTTGTTTCAGGTTGGTGGTGTTGGGAGCCAAGGGTTGCTGCCCAGAATTTTTGTCCTTCGCTCGAGCGATGAGTTGGTCGCTCGAGCGAGTGTTGAGTTTTGTGTCTGGTGGGTCGAGCCAGAGTGGCTTCGCTCGAGCGAGCGATTGAGTCTGGCACTGGACCTGAACACCATGATTTTTGGCTCGAGCGAGCTTTTCTTCGCTCGAGCGATCTGGTTCGGTCTTCGCTCGAGCGAGCATTTTGTCGCCGGCGTCGTCTAGTTCAGAACTGAAGGTCGAGTTCCTAGCTCGGCGAGCTTTTCTTCGCTCGGCGAGCTTAAGGTTGTTGGCTCGGCGAGACCTTCTTGGCTCGAGCTAGTGTTTTTCAATGCAGTCGCTCGAGCGACCAAGCCTTCGCTCGAGCGAGCCTATTTATATCAGTTCGCAGCAGCGATTTAAACTTCACTTTTCCAAAACTTTTATATCTTCAAACCCTAAATCTGAGAGCCTCTCTCTCTAGACTTGCCTTCTCTCTAAGAAATCATCTCCCTAGAGTGTGAATCTCCCCTAAGTGCTTTGTTAAAAAGATAGAGGGTGACTTGGGCTTCGATCTAATCTGAAAATATTTGGCTTTGGAGCAAGTTGGGCGTTGGGTCTTCATCTCCTTTTGAGCTCAAACTTTGAGGTAGGGATATCCTACTCCTCTTTATGGATTTTGTCTTTGAATTTTAGCATTTTGATGTGTTGGAAGTTGTAGTGTAATTTTGAGAAACTTTGGGCCTTTGTGTAATTTTATAAAAATTGGGGTCTTTATTTATAATGAACCTAGAGGCATGTTTAGTGTAGAAACATGGGATAAATGTTGAGACATTGATGAAAATGGAACCTTAAGGGTTGTAATGTCAATTATGAAAAAAAATGCCCTAATTACATTGATTAATTAATTGATATGATTAATTATGAGAAATGAGGAATTGAAGTGGAAATGTTGAGATTGGAAGTGTATGAGGTTAAAGGGTGTAGTTGAATTACTTATCACTCACCAAACTGAAATGTTGATTTAATATCCATTTTGTGCATTTATTTTCTGTTTAGAAATATCTGCTTTGGGCTATCGGTGGAGGATAGTCTTGATTGTTGTAGACAATGCATGATGATTAGGCAAACTAAAACCAATCATTGAAATGTGTCATTGAGTATGACAGTTGAAGAATACATTAACTTTATGTATTGATTTGTGATGTGTATAATTATTGTTTATATGCATTGTGTTGTGTTGGAGAAGATAGGGGATGTACTCCACGGTTTAGGGGAAGATAGGGGATGTACCTCTAAACCGGATGTTGTTTGGGAGAAGATAGGGGATGGACTCCGTAGATAGAGCTCATATGCTTGTCTAGAAATGTGTTGACAGAGCTCATATGCTTGTCTTGGGAATGTGATATAGCTAGTATGCTTATCTGTGGAAGTAATGAAATTGAAAATGGTTAATATGAGTTATTGTCTCATATGAGTTGTTTGGCCAGGTTCTGAGCCATGAATTGTGAATTGAGAATTAAATGAAAATGGAGATTGAATTGAACATAGGCTTGAAAGTCTTGGAATTGTAATGTGTTATGAAAGAGTGTAAAAGTGTTGACCATCTATCAACTGTTAATCTTTTAGTCATTATTCATAACTGGTTTAGTATATTTCTACTGGGCTGTGGCTCACCCTATATGGGAACATCATTTTCAGGTACAGGTAGCATACCACCTCCAAGGACATAGCTTGGGAGGCTTGAGGCTGACGGACTTTTTGGTCGTCTATTTTCTTTTGATGTATTACATGTAAATTCAAGCCAAGGGCTTAAGGTGTAATTGAGCAAGTACTCTCTTTTTGTAACCAAGTGTTAACTTGGAAAGCTGTAAGCCCTTAGGGCATTTGCTTTTGTTGTTAACATGTAATACTTTTTTTAATGAAACTGTGATAAATGGAAGGATATGAAACTTTTATATCTATCAATGCATGTCTTTACTGTTGGGTCTTATGTTGTTTTTTTTTAGGGCGTTACAACTTGGTATCAGAGCGTACCGGGTTCGAATACTTTGGGTACGTGGGAAGTGATTAGAATCACAATGGGTTTGTCTCGCTTGATGGAGACCTAGTATAGTGTCATATGCCATATGTTTAATTGATAACATGCTTATGTGATTATTTGGGTATGGGATTAAATTTCTAGGATGTTGATTAGATCCTTGGGTTTCTGGGAGTCTTGTTGGAAAGGCACTTGATCAATGCCGTTTCTAACCAGAACTCTAGTAACGCCTCGGGACTATCTTTATCCGGAAATGAAATTCGTAAGTGCTTATGTGTTTATGTGCTTACGTGAAGTGAATTATTGTAGTCCATGTTTTAGGACGCGAGTGTTTAGTTTCAGCACGTTTATAAATGTGCTAACGTTCTGTGTTACCTTTATTAGGATGTCAGGACGAGGAAGAGGTGGAAGGCGTGGTAGGCCTAGGAGGCAGGAAATGCCTTTCTGGGATGAGATTCGGCGATTCAGGAAGGGTTGGTCGAGCCAATGTGCGAGCCGAGAGGCGGCGAGCTATAGGCGCTCTAGCAGAGAGAGAGAGGGCATTCTCGAGTGAGAATCGAGCTCGAGTTGTTGTTGCGGATCAGGACCTTCTTTTACGAAGAGGAGTTCTTAGGTCTAATCCGGATGAATTTGTGGGTGATCCAAAAGAGCCGCTTAAGGCAGATGAATGGCTCGAACAGACAATGAAGACGTTTGAGATGCTAGGCATCGAAAATGAGGTACTGAAGGTAACCTTGGCATCTTTCCAGCTGAAGGGGGATGCGGGTCAGTGGTGGAAGTTCACCAAGAGTCGTATAGGAGGGACCTGGAAGGCCTTTGTTGACGCTTTTCAGGAGAAGTTCTTGTCTCCGGCTGTTCAGGAGAAGTTGAGAGATCAGTTTTGCCAGCTCAAGCAGAATAGTTCATCAGTGGCTGAGTTTGAGGCCTCATTCACTAGTTTGTCCAGGTTTGCACCTGAGTTGGTGGCGTCTGAGGAACGCCGTTGCATTGAGTTTGAGAAGAAGTTGAGGCGCGGCCTCAAATTGAGAATTGTGGGGTCTATGCTTCGGGATTATGGGCGACTGGTTGATGCTGCAGCTCATACTGAGATTATGATGCAGGAAGAGGAGGAGGGCAGAAAGGCTCCAAGAGGAGTCAGGATGGACAGGGTGATAGTAGGAGATAGAGGGGTTATAACCCTCAGCAGTCTCAGGGTGGGGTCTCTAGGTTGACTTTCCCAGTACCGAGTGCAGGCTTCGGAAGGGGCAATCAGGGAGAATTTACCTATTACAAGTGTGGCCAGCCGGGTCACAAGGCTTCAGTTTGCCCATGAAGGCGGAGGTCGAGTGCATCTTCTTGACGGACCATAGAGTCAGAGTTTGGGCAAGGGGCAGCCCTTGTCTTGTTATCAGTGTGGACAACCTGGGCACCTGAAGAGGTTCTGCCCACAGTTGAGTGCCACTTCAGGAGCGTCTGGTTCTAGGCAGACGCAGGATTTCACCAGCTCGATCTGTCGCGGGCCTCGAGGCCAATCAAGAGCTTCGTCGTCCCGGTCAGTCTGTGATCGTATGCTCCTAGGGGTGGCAGTGGACCAGGGTCCTCTGGTAGCGTGTATCTTTGTTACATGGATTTAGTACCAACTCCATCGATGAGTGAGAGGTACCTTTTGTTTTGCAACTCGGTTGCTAGAGTGTTAATTGACACGGGTGCATCTCATTCTTTTGTATCTGCTGCATTTGCATCTGTGTTGGAATTGGAGTTAGCACTTTTAGCATCTCCTATTTGTGTTGTGTCACCTATTGGGGGTGAGTTAATTTTGAAGCACGGATGTAGAGGTTGTGATATAGAGGTCGACGATCATCGACTTCCGTTTCCATTTGTAGTTATGCCCATGAAAGGCTTTGATGTTATTTTAGGTATGGGTAGTTATCGTCATACCGGGCTGTTATTGATTGCTACCGCGAGAGGTTACATGTTGTACCGTGAGTGAGTGTTTCCATTTCTTGGGAGACCGGGTTGGTAGTGTTGAGCCACCGGGGTATGGTCCGCGAGGGCGGAATGAACTTAGTAGTCTACTTGCTAGCTTTGAGAATGGTGAGTGTGATGAGACCCAGATAGAGTTGCCAAGGATAGTTTGTGAGTACTCGGACGTCTTTCCCGAGGATCTCGTTGATTTGCCACCTCACCGAGAGCGAGTTCTCTATTGATTTAGTGCGACACGCCCGATTTCTATGGCACCTTATCGTTTTGCCCAGAGAGTTGATTGAGTTGAAAGTTCAACTCAGAATTGCTAGATAAGGGCTTCATTCGCCCTAGTGTATCGCCGTGAGCACCGGCCCTCTTTGCTAAAAAGAAAAGCGGTGCCTTGAGATTGTGTATCGACTAGGAAGTTAAATCAGACTCTGATTAAGAATAAGTACCCTATGCCCCGTATAGATGATTTGTTTGACCAGTTGAAGGGTTCCCGTTGTTTCTCTAAGATAGACTTGAGATCGGGTTACCACCAGTTGAGGGTCAGAGAGGAGGATATTCCGAAGACGGCATTTCGTACGCGGTATGGCCATTATGAGTTTCTGGTGATGCCATTTGGGCTTACCAATGCACCGGCAGTCTTTATGGACTTGATGAACCAGATCTTCCGGGAATTCTTGGATCGTTTTGTGGACGACATTCTTATCTATTCACCTTCAGAGGAGGAGCACGAGGAACACTTGAGAGTGGTGCTTGAATTACTTAGAGCCCATAGGCTATATGCCAAGTTTGGGAAGTGTGAGTTCTAGCTAGGAGAAGTCAAGTTCTTAGGCCATGTGGTTTCCGGGGAAGGGGTGTCTGTTGATACATCCAAGGCGAGGCGATTAAGATTAGGCCTGACCTAAGAGTGTGTTCGAGATCCGCAGCTTTACAGGATTAATTTGGGTATTACCGGTTTGTGAAAGATTTCTCCAGGTTAGCTTCACCATTGACTAGGTTGACTCGGAAGGGAGTCAAATTTGTATGGAGTGACACTTGTGAAAAGTCATTCCAAGAGCTGAAAGTTAGATTGACCACCGCTCCGGTTTTGATTATTCCAGAGAAAGGGTTGGGTTATGCAGTTTATTGCGATGCCTCGCGAGAGGGTTTGGGTTGTGTGTTGATGCAGGAAGGGAAAGTGGTAGCTTATGGCTCACGTCAGTTAAAAATACATGAGAAGAATTACCCTACACACGACCTAGAGTTAGCGGCTGTGATTTTTGCCTTGAAAATCTGAGGCACTACCTTTATGGTGAGAGATTCGAGGTGTTCTCGGATCATAGAGTCTGAAATATCTGTTTTCAAAGGACTTGAATTTGAGGCGGAGGAGGTGGATGGAGTTTATTGAGGATTACGACTTGAGTTGCATTATCACCCGAGGAAGCCAATGTTGTGGCCGGCGCTCTTAGTAGAAATCCATTAGCTATGTAGCTTGTGTAGCCATGGGGGAGTGGAAGATGTTGGGGGCACTTGGCGAGTTTGACTTGCTTCCAGGCGAATCCGTTGAGGCTGCGGCCTTGTTTTACATTGTTCTTGTGACCTACACTTGTGACTCGAGTGTTAGAGGCATAGAGGTGACCTTGAGGTAGAATCCCTTAGAGAAGATCTCTAGTGGGAAGGTCGAGAAGGGTTTGTGGTGTATCCCGACTGGCGTGAGATCTGAGACCGTTTGTTTGTGTCGGAGTTTTGTCGAGAGGAGGTACTCAGAGTTCCATCATTCGCGCTTGCAGTGCATCCGGGAGGTACTAAGATGTATCAGGATTTGAGTCGCCAGTTTTGGTGGCGAGGCATGAAGAGAGATGTGGCAGTCTTCGTGTCTAAGTGCCTTACTTGTCAGCAAGTGAAGGCCGAGCATCGAAGGCAGGGGTTTGTTGCAACCCTTGCCTATTGCCGAGTGGAAGTGGGAGCATGTCACTATGGACTTCGTCATAGGCCTTCCAAGGACTCAGCGGGGTAGTGATGCTATTTGGGTGGTTATAGACCGGTTGACTAAGTCGGCGCACTTCATTCCTATCTTGGCGTGAGATTCGGTAGATCACCTTGCCGACTTGTATATTCGGGACATAGTGAGGTTGCAGGGTCCCGATGGCGATCATCTCGAGATAGAGATCCTCGTTTCTTTGCTAGATTGTGGCGAGTTTGCGAGTGCTTTGGGCACTAAGTTGACCTTTAATGCTGACTTATCACCCTCAAACCGACAGGCGATCGACGTACTATTCAGATCCTTGAGGATATGCTTCGGGGTTGTGTCCTTGATTTCAGTGGGACGTGGGAAAAGCACCTACCATTGGTGGAGTTTGCCTACAACAATAGTTTTCAGTCTAGCATCGGTATGGCACCGTTTGAAGCCTTGTATGGCCGACCTTGTAGGTCTCCGATTTGTTGGGCCGAGGTGGGTGATACACCTTTGTTGGGTCCGGAGTTGGTTAGGGAGACGACGGAGAAAGTTAAGCTTATCCGTAGGAGGCTTGTTACAGCCCAGAGTCGTTAGAAATCTTATGCTGACCGTAGGAGGAGACCATTGGTGTTTGAGATGGGTGATCATGTCTTTCTGAAGATATCACCTAGGTGGGGATTGATGAGGTTTGGGAAGAGAGGAAAGTTATCCCCTCGGTTTATTGGTCCTTTTGAGATCCTTGAGAGGATTGGCGAGGTTGCTTACCGTTTAGCTTTGCCGCCACAGTTGTCCGGGGTTCATGACGTGTTTCATGTGAGTATGCTTCGGAAGTATGAGCCGGATCCATCACACGTGTTGGATTGGACCGACTTAGAGGTAGATGAGGATGCCTCGTATGAGGAGAGACCGGTTCGGGTCTTGGATAGGCGGGATCAAGTCCTGCGTGGCAAGACCATCCCTTTAGTGAAGGTTTTGTAGAAGCATCACGGAGTGGAGGAAGCCACTTGGGAACGTGAGTTGGAGGTCCGTGAGAAATATCCAGACTTGTTTATTGATGTGTAATCTTGTACATAGATTTTATAATCTTGCCGGACTTAAGCTTTGTTTATGTCTTAAGTTGTAAAACGTAGCATATGTTTTGGTTTATGGAAGTGGGTTGTAATATTGCATTTATTGGCTATATTATAGGACTGATTATGTATCATGAGACTTTATTATGATATGAATTGCGAACCATGTATGTTGAAAATGGTTAGAAAATGGAAAGGAAATGCATGTTATAGATGCACTTTGAAATGTATGTTGTGAAATGTCTCTTAATAAGAGATGGATGACCGGTAATGGGTCAAATTGTTGAATGTTGTGTTATGACATTGTTTAAAATAGAGAAAAAAACTTGCTTTTCAAAAACTTGTTTTTAATTTCGGGGACGAAATTCTTTAAGGGGGGAGGTTATAGCGATCCCGGGTTTACCCCTTATTGTACAGTGATCCGGACATGTGTCCGTGGATGTTAATAGTTGAGCATTGTCTTGTTTACATCCTTTTCTACATTGTATTGGAGTTATAGAATGTGTTGGGCAGGTTTGTTTCAGGTTGGTGGTGTTGGGAGCCAAGGGTTGCTGCCCAGAATTTTTGTCCTTCGCTCGAGCGAGGAGTTGGTCGCTCGAGCGAGCGTTGAGTTTTATGCGGTGTGGGTCGAGCGAGTGGCTTCGCCGGCGAGATTGCGTCTGATCTGAACTGAACACCATGATCTTTGGCTCGGCGAGCTTTTCTTCGCCGGCGATCTGGTTCGATCTTCGCCGGCGAGCAGTTTGTCGCTCGAGCGTGCGTCTAGTTGCAGACCTGAAGGGTCGAGTTCCTAGCTCGAGCGAGCTTTTCTTCGCTCGAGCGAGCTTCTGGGTTGTTGGCTCGAGCGAGACCTTCTTGGCTCGAGCTAGTGTTTTCTGTGTCTGGTCGCTCGAGCGACCAAGCCTTCGCTCGAGCGAGCCTATTTATATCAGTTCGCAGCAGCGATCTAAACTTCACTTTTTCAAAACTTTTATATCTTCAAACCCTAAATCTGAGAGCCTCTCTCTCTAGACTTGCCTTCTCTCTAAGAAATCATCTCCCTAGAGTGTGAATCTCCCCTAAGTGCTTTGTTAAAAAGATAGAGGGTGACTTGGGCTTCAATCTAATCTGAAAATATTTGGTTTTGGAGCAAGTTGGGCGTTGGGTCTTCATCTCCTTTTGAGCTCAAACTTTGAGGTAGGGATATCCTACTCCTCTTTATGGATTTTGTCTTTAAATTTTAGCATTTTGATGTGTTGGAAGTTGTAGTGTAATTTTGAGAAACTTTGGGCCTTTGTGTAATTTTACAAAAATTGGGATTTTTATTTATAATGAACCTAGAAGCATGTTTAGTGTAGAAACATGGGATAAATGTTGAGACATTGATGAAAATGGAACCTTAAGGGTTGTAATGTCAATTATGAAAAAAAAATGCCCTAATTACATTGATTAATTAATTGATATGATTAATTATGAGAAATGAGGAATTGAAGTGGAAATGTTGAGATTGGAAGTGTATAAGGTTAAAGGGTGTAGTTGAATTACTTATCACTCACCAAACTGAAATGTTGATTTAATATCCATTTTGTGCCTTTATTTTCTGTTTAGAAATATCTGCTTTGGGCTATCGGTGGATGATAGTCTTGATTGTTGTAGACAATGCATGATGATTAAGCAAACTAAAACCAATCATTGAAATGTGTCATTGAGTATGACAGTTGAAGAATACATTAACTTTATGTATTGATTTGTGATGTGTATAATTATTGTTTATATGCATTGTGTTGTGTTGGAAAAGATATGGGATGTACTCCACGGTTTAGGGGAAGATAGGGGATGTACCTCTAAACCGGATGTTGTTTGGGAGAAGATAGGGGATGGACTCCGTAGATAGAGCTCATATGCTTGTCTTGGGAATGTGATATAGCTAGTATGCTTATCTGTTGAAGTAATGAAATTGAAAGTGGTTAATATGAGTTATTGTCTCATATGAGTTGTTTGGCCAGGTTCTGAGCCATGAATTGTGAATTGAGAATTAAATGAAAATGGAGATTGAATTGAACATAGGCTTGAAAGTCTTGGAATTGTAATGTGTTATGAAGGAGTGTAAAAGTGTTGACCATCTATCAACTGTTAATCTTTTAGTCATTATTCATAACTGGTTTAGTATATTTCTACTGGGCTGTGGCTCACCCTATATGGGAACATCATTTTCAGGTACAGGTAGCATACCACCTCCAAGGACATAGCTTAGGAGGCTTGAGGCTGACGGACTTTTTGGTCGTCTATTTTCTTTTGATGTATTACATGTAAATTCAAGCCAAGGGCTTAAGGTGTAATTGAGCTAGTACTCTCTTTTTGTAACCAAGTGTTAACTTGGAAAGCTGTAGGCCCTTAGGGCATTTGCTTTTGTTGTTAACATGTAATACTTTTTGTAATGAAACTGTGATAAATGGAAGGATATGAAACTTTTATATCTATCAATGCATGTCTTTACTGTTGGGTCTTATGTTGTTTTTTTTGAGGGCGTTACATTGCCCTTGCTGGAGCTGAAGCACATTGCAAGTATTATGGCCTTGAGGGAGAAAACATTGTGGCAATAACCAGTGGGGAAAATATGAATTTTGATCGACTTAGATTGGTGACTGAACTTGCAAACGTTGGTAGGCAGCGAGAGGCTATTCTTGCGACTTTCTTGCCAAAAGAGCTTGGCAGTTTTCAACAATTTTGTTTTTGCCATGCCCTAGCCTTGGGACGGATGTATAGGCTTACTTTGCACGGAGCTCAATCCTTGGCTCATGACAGGAAGCTAGACATACCCGGCCTAGTTCATCGATTTTTTGACATTGGAGACCGAGGAGACCTCTTTTAGTGAGGCTTTCAGCAACACGCCCTCTATTTATGTATGCTTGCACACCACCTTCTTGTCCCTAGTTGCAGCGGTGCTAACATCAAGTTGATTGAGGTGGCCCAATGCTTGAAAGAGGGTAAGAGCTGCATCGGTTTGGCCTTAGCTGAGACCCTGATGGGTTTAGATGCTTTTCATCAGTGAGAGACCACTAGGTTTGCAGGGAGTCCGCTACTGCTCTAGGAATTATTTTCCACCCTGTCTTATATATGTTTCTCACATCGCTCGGCACTTATGCTCTATTTTTCTCCCAAAACCCTTTCCTTTCTTTTCTCTCATCATACGTCTCTCTATTCTTTAATCTCTCTTATTTTTCATCCCTTCCCAAGTATGGCTCATGAATAATCTGAAGGTGGTGGAACCTTGCCCCGAGTATTCATCTCGAGCTTACTGCTTTTGCTTATTAGATTTTGGTTATGTTACTGGTAACCATGCATTCTCTCCATCAGTAGGCAGGACATGAGAAGTATCCATCCTGTGAATAAAATACAATAAAAATTAAAAAAATTAAGAAAAAAGGTCAAATAGTTAGACAATTAAGTATAAAGACATGAAGAAAATGAATATAAGTCAAACATTTTAACATGAAAATACAACACTTAGACATACATTCTTACAAAGACTTTTTTTTTTTTCATCATCAATTATCGAGCCAAGTTCCCTCACAATCCCCTCGCATGTAAGATGACAAAGAAACATCAACCACATCTAATGATTCAACTTCTGGCTAAACTTTTGTAAAGCCATGATGCTCTATACAAAAATCATTGAACTCATCATCCTTTTCACAGTATTATGAATGGGAATAGAGGAGCCATTACCTACAGTGACATGCTCAGTCCCAGAGTAAGGATGATAGACACTCAAATTTTTGAGATCATGAGTAATATTGTCTGTAGCTGCAGAATCAAAAAACCAAAGAGAGATAAGAGACTGGGAGGAAGAACCATGGCCATGCTCAGAAGTAGAAACAAAAGCCCTAGTACTTGGCCCCTGTGACTGTGAAGTAGATGAGGAGAAAGCTGGAGGTTGATAGCCAAGATCAAGCCGATGCCAACAATCAAAGGCACTATGACCAAATTTTCCTCAAATTTGACAAGAATAACCATAGGAGGCCCGACCCCGATGGTTAGATCGGCCACGAAAAGAACCACGACCAGGCTTATAGAAAAGAGATTTATTGCGATAAGAACAGCTACCCCTCTGAGTGGAATCAAAATGCCCCATATTCGATTGTGAAGATGAACCTTAAGAAGGACCTTTGAAGGTAGTATAAGCAGCAGTAAGATCAGAAGAAATTACCTTACTCTCAACATGAATCGCTTCTACACAGAGCATGACTCGATTGAAAATCATTATTGGAACTCAAATCAGGGCAAAAATGGGGGTTAACATTGATTTGTGCCTCCAAGTCGGAGTTTTGTCTTAACTCACACCACACCTTGACCCTATTTTGTTTTTGCTTTCACGGTCTTGGATTGTAAACACTTTGTACTATTTTATTTTAGCTCTTACATTTTTGTTGGGCATGTAAAGGTGTTAATGTGTTACATGGTTATTTCTATGATCTTGCTCATGATTAGCACAACCCAATAGACTTCTTTTTGTTATATGCTTCTGTTATGGTCCCATTAACATAATTTTGATGTATGTTCGTTTGAGGCCTTCGATAATCCACGGATTACTGGCCGGTTGTCACCAAAACTTTTAGGGGCGGGTTTGAGTCATGACAGAGTAGTATCAGAGCTGTGTACAGTGATATGGCAAAAAAATTGGACACTATCGTTGTGGATGAATTTAATTGTTTCTTAAAATATCAAATATTTTACTTAGAATAATGTCCTAATTACCTTCAATATTTATTTGTCACACTTTTTAAGTTTGTTTTTATTTTATTTTATTTACATTTTAGAAGAAGAAAAGTCAGCATGCTTTGCACATCCTTTTTTTTTTCAACTTTAATTTTTCAACCCATTTTTGTTTTTGCAAGTTGCTTAGAATAGAGACACTACACATCAAATTATCATTTGTGTTTTTTTTTTTTTTTTTTTTGGGGGGGGGGGGGGATCATATAGAGAACCAACAACTACTATTTGTTTTCTGTTAGCCTTGATTTGACCATAAATTATTGTTATGTTCTATTGATTAAATATTGTTTTGTGCTTTAATCTTTTATAATTTTTGTACTAAATGTTAAAAAACAATCTTAACTACCCCTCTGTTTGTTAGCCAATTACTTGTAGATGAAAATAAGAGAGTCCACGTTAGAGACCAGTGGTAAATTTTCTTTATTTTTTTAACGAAAATGATATTGAAGCCTATTTTCTAATAGCCCCTTATGAAGTGTTCTATTGGTTCTGTGCACATTTGCAGTTTGCTAACAATTTAGCCATATGAAGATTTTTTTTTCAAACTAAGTATGGAAAAAAAATCTTTTTTGTCTTTTTTTGTGTCTAATACAGAAACAATGCATCCCTTGCATGTGTCGTAAGTGCCTAACAATTACAATGGTCCATCCCAAACTGGTTGTTCTTGTTTTTGGGTACTTACATGGTAGTTTAGCTATTTAGCCCTCCAAAAGCCTTTTTTGAACTACTTCCCCAGTTAGGTGCTGCTTGCAGGTTCCATTACTTCCTAATTCTTCAAGCATATATTCTTTTATAAAAAAAATTTATATTAAAGTTAATATACTTTACTTTGGAATCAGAATGACGCATTTATGTGTAAGGTGTTTGCCTCTAGCCTCGGCAAGCACGGTCTCTAGTGGTACAACAAACTCCCTCCCCAATCCATCTATGATTAGGCCCAGCTCTCTAAGGCCTTCTTAGCATGATTCATTTCCAATAGCCGAATCCTGAAGGGGTTGGACACATTGTTCAATATTCAGAAGGACAAGAAGGAATCTCTACGTGAATATGTCTGGCGGTACTGGAAAGCATATGGCGATTTGGAAGAAGACATCTGTATGTTTGGTTGTGTTCAACAACAAAAAAAAAGGAGCAAATTACATGTACCCCCTTGAGGTTTTGATAAACTATTAAAGTCCAATTGAAAAGAAAAAAAAATTAATAGATAAGAGGGGAGGGGGAGGGGGAGTGTCATAATTTTAAGTTCAATGGAAAAAAATTGATATGAAGTGTTATTTGCCTAAAGATCACTGTGTTACAAAGGTAGGAAGTCAACTTCTTAAAAATCAATTCGTATTTCCTTTTTAAGTGTTTCCAATTTCATATTTTAATCCTGGATTAACTCCTATCTAAAAAAATCCTGACATAGCATAAGGATCTGTTGAAGATAGAAGGATAAGAAAGATGATGGCAGAGAACCAAGGAAGAAATCAAAGACCCTAGGAAACAATTCCTAGAATATAAGAAACAATTCCTGACTCTAAGGTTGGGCTCCATGCTGTTCATCAATATGTTGATCACCTCTATATACATACATAATATAGAGTGAGCGAATCTTGATAAGTAATAATACAATAAAGAGGTTTAAATGAATGAGCCCATTATCAAAGTAAGTATAACATCATTTTGAACATGGGACGTTATTGATTAAAAATAATGAAGTAGGATTTAATGGAAAACCAACCTTACAAATAGAACTTTTAAGTAACTAACTCTAATTTTTTCATAATTTCTAATTTTCATGCAAAAATATCGACTCTTTGTGGTTGTATAGTATCTTTTTTGTTTTTTTTCGTTTACTTTTTTAATCTATGGATTGTATCAGTTTGTATTATAAGATTTCTGTCAATTTTACACTGAAGACTTTATGAATAGACTAAAAATGTTTTTTTTGGCATTGTCATTCTTATTGTGCTTATATAAGTAACTTGTGAAAAAATCGTCTTCCATCTTCATAATTTTATTGTGGAAAGTGACTAGAAATAAGTAAACTTCTAAAAAATTAAATTCTTAAAATTGAAACCAAACACACTAATAGATTTGAAATTTAAATTTTTTTCGTGTATAAATTAAAAATTGAAAATTTTTGCATGTGAACGATTTTGAGGCCCAATAAAGAGCCCACTTACGTACTTGAATAAAATTGGGCCCTTGGATAGTGGCCCTTGCACCACAACTCCCAAGCATGTTTGGTTTGTATTTGTGAGACTATTTTTTGAATTTTTTTTTTCAAAAAATATATATATTTTGATAAAAATAAATATAAAAATATATTTTTTTAAATTTTTAAAAATTAGTCCCCTCCCCCCCCCCAAAAAAAAAAAGATAAAACTATTTAAAAATGATAAGTGATTTTTTTTTCATTAAATTAATTTTTAATTTTTTAGAAACATTTTCTAAAACAAATTTATATTTCTTACATTTTCTAACAAATAGACACCAGTCAACAATAATAAATGCACAATAGATGTAATTATAAATTAAAAAAAATTAAATTAAAAATGTAAGTATAGTATATTATTGAGCATCACCTTTATTTGGCCACTTGCGAGACTTGACCAGTACAATCTATGATAAGTGCACAATAGATGTAATTATAAATAAATAAAAAAAGTAAATTAAAAATGTAAGTATAGTATATCAACAATGATAGAAATTATTAATTTTGGAGTTTTAAAAGGACCACTAATGACATGGCACTCAATAAAAAAATACAATATCAAGGCCAAAACATCAAATCATTCATGGTGGGGTCCACTGTTACATCATTAATGGTAGCATTAATTAGTGCTCTCACTCATTTTTCTATTGTATATTATTGAGCATCATTTCTATCTGGTCACTTGCGATACTGATCAGTACAATCTATGTCTATGATGAGTTTTATTTCAATAATTAAATTATTCTTTTCGTCTCAAAATAATAATTTTTTGCCCTACTAAAGAGTATGGAGGAGCTCATGGCACAGATTGAGAAGTATGCGAGCGAAGAAGACACACAAGAAAGCGAAGACATCAAAGCCAAAGAAAGCGAATTATTTGAAGCGAGGTAGAATAACGAGCCGAGTCAAGGTTAAGGGCTATATAGGCGGTTTATAATTTCATTACAAATTGTTCCCTGAATCATTGATGTCATGTTCTAAAATTTTTTAAATGACCATCTTGCCCTTTTTATGATATTTTTTGTACAGATTTTTATATATGAATATAATTTTTCATTTTTATTTTCACCATTATATGTAGATTAGATATATTTAAAAAGTATAAAATTTTACAAAAAAATTTTAAAGAAATTCATTGAATACAACAAAATAAGATAATGTATTGAATTTTTTGTATTTTTTTATATTTTGTGATTTTTTTACATTTTTACAAATATTTGTAATACATTGCGAAACCAGATTTCAAATTAAAGAATCTGTTTCTTTGTTGCCCCCTCCCCCCTTACACACACACACACACACACACACACACAAATGAAAGAAACAAGTGAATTGCAGTTGTTTATGAACAGCTTAGGATTGGCTTGATTAGGAGCACAATCAAGTTCATTCACAAAACAAGGCAAATATCATAGTTCATTATATTAACAAGTGATTTTTGAACAGGTCTAGGATTGGATCACTTTCTTCCCAGGAGCTAGAAAAAGAAAATTAGAGAAAAGAAAGAGAAATAAGAAGAAAATCAAAGGGAATTCAAATTCATCTTTCTGGACTTGAGAATTGAACACTTAGGCGATTAAGAAAACCTTAAAGTCAAACTAGTATCTGTAAGCTACAATTTCTCAGTAAATTGTCTTTCTTAGAGGCTAAGCAAGATTAGTTTGGGTTAAACTTGACCAATTAAGTTAAAGAAACAATTAGTGGCCTAAGGCCTCGTTTGGGAATAGGCTTTGTTAGTAACTTTTTGGCTTTTTGGCTAAAATGTGAAGTAAAAAAAGTTGGTATGTTTGAGATGGCTTTTTGATTTTTTACGAAAAGATGTGCAAAAAATAGAGAGAAGGAGAGCGATGACCCCACATATGTGGATGAGGTTGCAAGTGGGCCCAGATTTGTGATATGGACCTTATATTGAAGAATTTGTTGACTTAGGTTATAATAACCTTCTCCATCTGCCACATCAGTTCCAAAAAAGTGACAGTTTTTTATTATAAAAAAAATATATTATGAAATTTAACCTTGTAATATGAAGCATTTTTTTCTTCTTTTCCCGATGTGGAATTATTAAATAAAAGTTAGCTAATGAAGATTTTCTTAATTATTTAAAATTAATAAAATCAATAAAATTAGTATGAGACATTGAAACTTTCTACGCGCTCCTCAATGGGGTAGGAGTATAAGATTCACTTTATATGAATAAAATAACTCAAATTTTTTCCTTTTTTTTTTATGTGAGATTATCAAATAAAAGCTAGCCAAAAGAGATTTTCTTAATTGTTTAAAATTAAAAAAATCAAGAAAATTAGTATGAGATATTGAAACTCTCACAAGTCTCTTTACTCGATGGGATGAGAGTATAAGATTTCCTTTATATGAGTAAATAATTAATTTTTTTTACTTCTTTTCCCGATGTAGGATTATTAAATAAAAATTATGACTGAACGTGATTTCAATCAGACTTTCAAGGTCACTCAACAAAAGTATAACACCTTATGGCTCAGACATTAGGTCCCTTCCAAAAGCAACTTACCTTCTTCATATCAAATAATTTCCTAGCCTCCAATCACCATAGTTCCATGCACTTCATTGATCATCAGCCATCATTCTCGATTCCTTCAACGGTGTTCTTTTGTAAATCCATTAGCATGGCTGCATATGCGTCAATTACCTGCAGAGTTTCACGACACCACTCCTAATGTAAATCGAAACAACACTCAAAAACATTACAACTAAGCAAAAATATCTTAAAAGCCCGTTGTCCCTGTGTCACGCCCTCAAAAAAAAAACATAAAACCCATCACTGAAGACATGAATTGATACAAGAGAAATCAACTATTTCTATTCATCAGAGTAGTTCTTACAAAAGTATTACATGTTAATAACAAAAGCAAATGCTCTACGGGCTTACAGCTTTCCAAGTTAACACTTGGTTACACAGAAGAAGAGTACTAGCTCTATACAATAGAAGCCCTTTGCTTGATATACATGTAATACAAACAAAATATACAAAAAGAGTCTGTAACTCTCATCATCATCCAAGCTATGTCCTTGGAGGTGGCATGCTACATGTACCTAAAAATGATGTCCCATAAAGGGTGAGCCAATGCCCAGTAGAGAAATGCTAAACACAGTATGAGCAATAACTAAGACATTAGCAATTGATGAATATTTAATTCCCATAAATCGATTCATACACCATTTTCATCACATGACAACTATATTCCTGTTTCATTTCACTTTCAATTTCTTACCATTTTCACAATCTACATCGACGGCTCAGGACCTAGCCAACCACTTATATGAGACGGTGACTCATATCAAATGTTTCCCATTTTACAATAGATAAACATACTAGTTGTATCAATATCTCAACAGATAAGCGTACAAGCTGTATCCACATTTCAATAGATAAGCCTATTAGCTATATCGACACTTCCAAAGACAAGCATATGAGTTGTATCAACACTTCCATAGATAAGCATATTAGCTATATCAACACATTAACTGACAAGCATATGAGCTGTATTAGTGGAGTCCATCCCCTATCTCCTCTCAATCAACATCCGGTTTAGAGGTCCATCCCCTATCTTCCTATAAACCGTGGAGTACATCCCTTATCTCCTCCCACACACACAATGTATATATATAAGTCATATACACAATCAAATACATAACGTTAATGTATTCTATCAACTGTCATACTCTATGACATATCCAATCGATTAGTTTTAGTTTGCCTAATCATCATGCATTGTCTACAACAATCAAAACTACCCTCCACCGGTAGCCCAAGCAGTTATTTCTAAACAGATAATAAAAGCTCCAACAGATAAGATATCGATGTTTTCGAAAGTGAGCGATTAAATAAATCCAACTCCACCATTTTACAATATAATGAGCCAATTTCATTATTTTCAACTCAATTCCAAACAACAACATTTTTCCCAAATTAATTATATCAATTAATTCATACTACGACTTAGGGTTTTCTACCCCATTTTCTAACAAGAACCCCATGGTCCATAAATCAACGACCAACAACAATGACACCATTTTGAAGCCCAAAATACATATTTAAGAATCAAAATGACGAGACCCCATTACACATTTCGAAACCCTAGATCCCAAAATCAAACCATTTAATCAAATGCTCAATAATCTAGGTCACAACCCATGAGAGTGAGTAGGAATCCCTACCTCAAATTCGGAGCCCAAGAGAGGAAGATGACGAAAATGAAGATGCTCCAAATCCCAAAATTTTCATATTAGAAGATAGCCCTTGACGATCCACACAACTTTTACAAAGGCCCAAGGTGAGGAAATCACTCTAGCTAGATCAATCCTAAGAGAGAAGTTAGGTTTTAGAGTGAGGTGTTCAACAATGGAGTTTTGAAAAAGTAAAAGAGAGAAGAGGATGTGAAAAAGTGATCCAAAAAGTCGGATCTCGGCTTTATATAAAAGTCGCCCCGCTCGAGCGTGGTATAGCGATCCCGGGTTTACCTCTTATTGTACGGTGATCCGGACATGTGTCCGTGGATGTTAATAGTTGAGTATTGTCTGGTTTACATCCTTTTCTACATTGTATTTGAGTTATAGGATGTGTTGGGCAGGTTTGTTTCAGGTTGGTTGTGTTTGGGAGCCAAGGGTTGCTGCCCAGAATTTTTGTCCTTCGCTCGAGCGAGGAGTTGGTCGCCGAGCGGCGTTGAGTTTTAATGTCTGGTGGGTCGAGCAGAGTGGCTTCGAAGCGGCGATTGCGTCATCTTGGACTGAACACCATGATTTCTGGCTCGAGCGAGCTTTTCTTCGCTCGAGCGATCTGGTTCGGTCTTCGTTCGGCGTCGTCTAGTTCTGCGAACTGAAGGTCGAGTTCTGGCTCGGCGAGCTTTTCTTCGCCGGCGAGCCAGGTTGTTGGCTCGGCGAGACCTTCTTGGCTCGAGCTAGGGTTTTTCAGGTCGCTCGGCGACCAAGTCTTCGCCGGCGAGCCTATTTATATCGATTCGCGGCGATCTAAACTTCACTTTTTCAAAACTTTTATTTCTTCAAACCCTAAATTTGAGAGCCTCTCTCTCTAGACTTGCCTTCTCTCTAAGAAATCATCTCCCTAGAGTGTGAATCTACCCTAAGTGCTTTGTTAAAAAGATAGAGGGTGACTTGGGCTTCGATCTAATCTGAAAATATTTGGCTTTGGAGCAAGTTGGGCGTTGGGTCTTCATCTCCTTTTGAGCTCAAACTTTGAGGTAGGGATATCCTACTCCTCTTTATGGATTTTGTCTTTCAATTTTAGCATTTTGATGTGTTGGAAGTTGTAGTGTAATTTTGAGAAACTTTGGGCCTTTGTGTAATTTTACAAAAGTTGGGATTTTATTTGTAATGAACCTAGAGGCATGTTTGGTATAAAAACATGAGATTAATGTTGAAACATTGATGAAAATGGAACCTTAAGGGTTGTAATGTCAATTATGGAAAAATGCCCTAATTACATTGATTAATTAATTGATATGATTAATTATGAGAAGTGAGGAATTGAAATGGAAATGTTGATTTAATATCCATTTTGTGCATTTATTTTCTGTTTAGAAATATCTGCTTTGGGCTATCGGTGGAGGATAGTCTTCATTGTTGTAGACAATGCATGATGATTAGGTAAACTAAAACTAATCATTGAAATGTGTCATTGAGTATGACGGTTGAAGAATACATTACCTTTATGTATTGATTGTAATGTGTATAATTATTGTTTATATGCATTGTGTTGTGTTGGAGAAGATAGGGGATGTACTCCGCGGTTTAGGGGATGATAGGGGATGTACCTCTAAACCGGATGTTGTTGGGAGAAGATAGGGGATGGACTCCGTAGATAGAGCTCATATGCTTGTCTTGGGAATGTGATATAGCTAATTTGCATATCTGTGGAAGTAATGAAATTGTAAGTGGTTAATATGAGTTATTGTCTCATATGAATTGTGTGGCTAGGTTCTAAGCCATGTATATTGAATGGAGATTAAATTGAACATAGGCTTGAAAGTCTTGGAACTGTAATGTGTTATGAAGGAGTGTAAAAGGGTGGACCATCTATCAAGTGTTAATCTTGTAGTCATTATTCATAACTGGTTTAGTATATTTCTACTGGGCTGTGGCTCACCCTATATGGGAACATCATTTTCAGGTACAGGCAGCATGCCACCTCCAAGGACATAGCTTGGGAGGCTAGGGGCGGGGCAGACTTTTATTCTCCTTTTTGATATATTACATGTAAATTCAAGCCAAGGGCTTAATGTGTAAATGAGTTAGCACTCTATCTTTTTGTAACCAAGTGTTAACTTGGAAAGCTGTAAGCCCTTAGGGCATTTGCTTTTGTTGTTAACATGTAATACTTTTGTAAGGAAACTCTGCTAATGGAAGAACGTGGATCTTTTATATATTAATGCATGTCTATATTGTTGGGTTTTATGTTATTATTTTGAGGGCGTTACACGTGGAAACCCCCGCTCGAGCGTCACTCATAGACTCCCGCTCGAGCGTCAAAAATCCCGCTCGAGCGGCGGATACACACTTCCAGAACTTTACACTGAACCAGGTCCCCGCTCAAGCGTCAAAATTCTCACTCGAGCGTCACACACAAACTCATGCTCGAGCGTCAAAACTCCCGCTCGAGCGTCCAACACTGCAGAAGAAATACTGGGAGATGGGAAAACACGCTCGAGTGTCAGAACTCCCGCTCGAGCGGAGAAGCAATAAAGAAGGGCCCGCTCGAGCGTCAAAAGTTCCGCTCGAGCATGAAGGCAGAAATCTGGGCAACTACACTTGGTTTCTAAGTTCAACCAACCTGTAACAAACCTGCCCAACACATCCTATAACCCAAATGCAAGGTATAAAAGGATGCAAACAAGATATAGGCAACTACTAACATCTACGAAAACAAGTCCGGATCACCGTACACAAGGGGTAAAACCCGGGATTGCTATACCTTGTCATGTCGTCCTCGTCGCCACTGCCTAACTCTGCCACCCATTACAAGAAATCGTACTTTTGCCGACTAAAAATTTAGTATGCAAAAGTCCATTTTTGGTTGGCAAAAGTTATCCACGAATACTTTTTTTGGTCGCCAATTGAGGATCGGCAAAAGTAATTAGTGACTAAAACTTTTCTTAGTCAGGAAAAAGTTGGATTTGCCGACTAAAAGTTTGGTCACTAAATATATCATTACGGCGCCGCTAAGTACTTCGGATACCACCAGAAGTTAGAGCTGAAAGGAAAGATACCCATAATAGTATGAGAGAAAGCTAGAGAGAGAAGGGAACTAGAAGCGTAGAAATGTTTGGGTAAGAAGGGGGTTGTTTGGTTGACTAGTTATTTAGCAAGATTTTGTTGACTAGAAAAATGCCAGAGGAGTAGAGGAAGAGTATTTTAGTACCAATATATAAGAATAAATGAGATGTCCAAAATTGTAACAACTATAGAGGAATCAAGTTAATGTGTCACCAATGAAAGTGTGTAAGAGAGTGATGGAACGTCGATTACGAGATATAATAGAGGTGTCAGAGAATCAATTTAGGTTTATGCTTGGTAGGTCAACAATGGAAGCAATCTATCTTTTGAGGGGAATAATAGAAAAAAAAAAAAGAAAAAAAAAAAGAAGACATTCATATGATTTTTATCCATTTTGAGAAAGCATATAATAGAGTGCCTCGAGATATAATCTTGTGAATGTTTGAGAACAAAAGGGTGAGGAAAGGTTACATTAATGTGATTAGGGATATGTATGAAGCTCTTGGTCAACACGACCTTATCAAACTCAAACACCATGCAAAAGCCATGCTTGCTTAAGAACGACCCCGAGACAAGGTTCTTACGAATGTCCGACACATATAGGACATCGTTCAAAATCAGCTCCTTTCCTAAAGTCATCTTCAGGACCACCTTGTATTTACCCTCAACACTTGAGGTCGCAGAATTCCCCATGAACAATTTCTCACCGTTTGAAACCGGTTCGAAAGTTATGAACATCTTCTTCTCTGCACAAATGTGGCGAGGGGCTCCAATGTCCACCCACCATTCCTATGAGTTAGACCCAACCGCCAAATGCATGTTGTCCACATCTTGGGACAGATCCTCTATTTTAGCCATGTAGGCACGGCTTTTGTTCTGTGGAGGGTACTTCTTGTAGGGTTTCTTCGGCCTCAAGATCCGCTACCGACTCCTCTACCCCGGGCACAGGTGGAACTATCGGGGGAACCTCAAGTTTTACTGAGATGGTGACATTTCGCGCACGCAATGTTTGAAATACTATTCAATTTGATGCCGTTAGAGAGTCTAATATTAAAATAAATAATACCATGTTTTGGAGCTCTAATTTGTAAATTTTAATAATTTTAATATATGTGTAGAACTTATTTAATGTGATGTTTTGGTTTAACGTTTTTTTTTTTTTTTTTTTTTCACCTCACTAGATTTATTTAGAGTTCTAATTTTAGAGAGATGTATCATTATTAATATTATATAAATAATTTTTATAACCTATTTAATTTATAAATTGATGTGGCATTCAGTTGTAGGGGTGGTTTGGGATGTTCTAAAAAAGTGCACTTTTTGACTTGTTGGCTTATATGGGTTGGGTATGGGTTGGGTTCCATCCCATACAACATCATTGGTCTAATAGCCGTTTCCCTTTTAGTCTAATGGGTACGTGTTTATCACACAGTACTCAGAACGCACTCCTCCATTTAAGTCACCCCGCCTTAATTGTGACGCTCCCAAAATCAGGAACATCAAATAACATAATAACAAATAAATACAAGGTTTATCTAAGATTACAAAATAGGAAACGTCACTAATGAGTCCTTTGATCAATAACCAAGTAAAATCCCAGGAAAGATCAGAGAAGTCAAATTAGCCTCCCTTCAAAGTCCAATCTCCTTAGATAGCAAAGCTACCTTTTTGACAGATCTTATCATGGTATTAACACAAGGTCTACACGAGTTGACAGAAAATGAGAAATAAATAATATAAAAGATATGCATAGATAGATAATAATTACAAAATCAAGTCTTAAATGCAACATGGAATCTATCACTTATAATCTCAAAACATGTTACAAACTAGTTTCTAATCCTCCTAAGGTAGCCATACGTTCTCAAATGCTTCAACTTTGCCTTCGACTGGTCTAATAGTCTTCAATACCTGGCATGAAACGCCATGAGCTTTGAATGCCCAGTAAACACACACACACCCCGTCCATTTTTTCCAATACAATACACCATCACATTTATAACAAGCATGTAATGAAGCATGATATTCAAGTTAATAACAAGAATTACAAGGTTAGATGTTAATATTCTAGAAATCCCCCAAAAAGATTTCATCCTCCCAACTGCAAAAATTGGACATTCCTGGGGGAGATAGCTCGGATACCAAGGTCCTGTCCAGGTCTTCATTTTCTTTTTCTTTTGAGTCGGTTATAACCGAGAAGCTAGAACTGTTGAATGAAAATGTTGTTGATTCCAAGTATTTATCTGTGCCGCTTATTTATTGCATTGACTAAGATTTTCAAAATTTTAACGAAAACAAAGAGAGAGAAATTCCTCTGGCTTTGAAAAACATGATTAATCAAGAGGAGGAGAGGTATGTTAAACCCTACACTAATGAGATCATTGCTATTAATGTGGGCACTGTGGAGGATCCGCGCTTTGTCTAGATCGGGTCCACGCTGTCTTCGAACGAACGCGAGCATTTAATCGCTTTATTAAAAGATTTCAAAGATATTTTTGTGCGGCCCTATGAAGAAATACCTAGAATCGGTCCTTAGATTGTACAACACCAGATCTCTCTTGGCCCCGAAGCTCGTCCAGTCAAGAAGAAGTTGTGCAGAATTCGCCCGGATTGGGCACTGAAAATCAAGGAAGAGGTCACCAAGCAGATTGAAGTGGGATTCTTGTTAGTATCAAAATAATCCTTTAAGTCAAATGAGAAAGAAGAGAGAACAAGGATGTGATCTTGAGACATGATCCAGACCTAATGAACATGGCTTGACTCAAAAGATAAATCTTGTGTTGTAAAGAATTCACGTAGAAATGGTAAGCCTAGTATGAAGCTTGTGTTATAAAGAACTCACAAAGGTCCAAATTTTCAAGAATAATGATATATGTATCAATTATTGTACATATTAGTGTACTAACAGATGATTGACAACTTTTAATTTTAGTCAAAATGTCAGTATAAGTTGTCACATCACTCTCTACTTTTCTATACATCTTTTTGTAAAAAAAATTAAAAAATAAAAAATTATTAAAATAACCTATTCCCAATGAGGTTTTTGTTTCAAATATATCAGCTAGTTACCAAAATTAAACTTGACTGATATCTTATCATATATATATATATATATATAAGTAGTGTTTTTTACTTTTTTACGTGACACATTTTAAAAGCTTACTTTTTAAAAAAAAAAATCATTCCGATCATGGCTTTCTTTTTACAAAAGCGTGCAAGTTTTAAAGAAAATAAAAACTATACAATGTACTTCACTACTAGAAAAAAGAGAAACTAAGCAAAAACATAGAAGATCAGCACCAACTATCTCAATCCCGAGAGGCCCTCCTCACCCTCTTCCTAGGTAGGGACTCAGAATCAAAAAAGGTGAAGCAAGGAGGAAGGTTGCAAAGATTAAAGTGCTGAAGTGGAGTACAAAACAACACCAAAGGATGCCATCAACTTAAACAAGAGATGTCTAAGGCTTTAAAACACCAACTTGTGAGGACTATTACTGTGATACCCTTGTTCTGTATTATGTTAATTGGTCCCTAATACGTATGTGATTATATGTTTGGATATGATTTTGTGTACCATTATGTGGATATATATGATTTTGGGATTCTATCTGTACATCGTAGGAATATCTGTTTGAATAATCCGCTTCAGGAATTAAATTGAGGGCCTTATCGGCCACAGAACCCGGAATTGATTACGCCATTGTGATTGGCATAATTTTTAGAGCCTACGGTGAAATTTAATTGAAAATTGATTCTGGTCAATTTAAACTGATTAAATTGATAAATTAAGTGCCTTATTATTTTATATTAAAATATTTGTTAGTGGAGCTTGTTATGTATTAGCATTGCACCCTCCTTTAGCTCTCTTAAACTCAAAATCTGAGTTAGACAATTGAGAGTGAGAGAAAGGCCGGCCATTGTGAGAGAAAGGAGGAGAATTGTGCATTTTAGCTTGAAGCTTGGAAATTTTGAAGGTTTAGCTCAAGAATTGTCTAGAGCTTGAAAGATCAAGGCTTCTAGGTGAGTAATTTTTGAATTATAATTGTAATTTTGTGTGTTCAAGCTAAATTGGTGATTAAGAGTGAGATTGAAATGAAATTGGGTGGTATTTGTTGAATTGAAGCCTAATATGTACATGCATGTAAGAAATGGCCAAGAATCTCCATGTTTGAGCACTATGTGTATGATTTGTATTGAATATTGTTTTGAAAAAAAAAAAAAACATGTATTGGGACCTCTCTTCACCAATTAAGTTGATATGAAGGCATATTTCTCACATGCAAGAATGAATCATGTAAGTGTAACCTTTGCATGTTTGAATGTGAGGTGTTGGTGATGAATTGGGATTAATTTGAGTCATGCATGTAAGTAATGCAAGGAATTGAGCTCCATTGTGATGTGTTTTGGTGTCTATGGCATGTTAGTACAAATATATGTGAGATTGGAGCCTTAGTATGCAAGAAAAATTGGTTGAATGTCAAGTTTGAACTCAAGGGAATGTTCTGGGAAAAACCCAGAATTTTCGACGTCCGCTCGAGCGGGGGGAAGTGCCGCTCAAGCGGAGAATTCGAGCTCCCAGCATTTTCTGCAGACATGGTTCCTGCTCGAGTGGGGAAGTTTACGCTCGAGCGAGGAGCCATGTAGGCAGGTAGTCGCTTGAGCGGTAGAGTTCGCGCTCGAGCGAGAATTTGAAGTAACCAGTACTTTTGCAGACTTAAGGGTCCGCTCGAGCGGGGAATCCCACGCTCGAGTGGGGATCCTATTTTCTGAAATTTTGAAAATGCATCCTGTGTCCTGTTCTCCGTTCTCTTTCACTTGTAAGCACTCTTAGGCATATGTAAGCATTGTAAATGAGTTAATGAGATAAGAATAAAGCCTAATGAGGAGTATGTGAATTAAAGAACGGATTGAACTGTTAGTGTAATGACCCCAAAACGTATGGCATAATTATCGATAATTACTTATGTGATTACATGAATTAATTAGAGAATATCTATTTGAACTAGCAAAATATATGTTGGAATTACACCTTCGGGACTGAAATCGATGACCGTAATGGGTTCAGAAAATAGAATTGAACACGCTTATGTAATACCGGGAATTTTTAGGACCATTTGGGACATTTAATTGGAAACTGAATTTCGTCTGATTCGTAAGGCTTGTTTGGCTTAAGTGTTTTGGCACAATGGTTTATTTATGATATGTATGTTTATAGATAAGGATGTGGGACTTTATTTGACCTCATTTGACTCAATCAAGAGGAAAGAAAAATCTAGAAAAGAGGGAGAGAAGAGAGAGCTCGGGAGAAAGAGAGAGATCAAAGGGAAGAAGAGAAAGAAAAGAGGGAAAGCAAGCTAAATCTCCTCCATTTGAGTAAACAAGGTAAGGAACTTCTCTAAAGTCTTGAAGTAAAGGTGATTCATGCATGATCTCATGTTTAAAAGAGTAATTTGAGCATACCTATGATAGAAAATTGATGATTCATGGTCACATTTGGTAAATGTGAGGTAGACCCTCCATGGATTAGAGATATGAAGCTTGTATGTATATGTTCATGGTTTTTCATCTTAGTTCATGGGTTTGATCTTGTTTATGAGCCATGTGGGTTTTGAATTGAAGAGGTAATAGTTAAATCAAGTTGTTTTGCAAGTGTATGAGCCTTGAATTTCATGATTTTGGAGGTTGAATGTTGGTTTGAAGCTTGGAAGAAGAACCCAGATTTTTCACAGTCCGCTCGAGCGGGGATTTGGCCGCTCGAGCGGAGATTTCGCGTATCCAGTATCTCTACCGCAGTTCACAGTCCGCTCGAGCGGGGGTTTGGCCGCTCGAGCGGGGACCTATTTTTCAGAAATTCCATAAAGTGTCCCAAGGCATGTTTGACATCTTCATTGCATTTCTAGCATGTTTACACCATAATTAAGCTAAGATAATAAGATTTTAAGATGATAACACCATTAAGATAAGAATGAATATGAAAGAATGTAAAAGAAGTATGGAATGGCATGAATTATGAGATTTGATAATGATATGTTAAGAAATGTATTATACTGTTGATGATTTGCAGGTCAAGAAGTGAAGACCGTGCCATCGGTTTTGGAAACCCACTGTAAGTAACATTTCTGTAAAGATATGTTAATATGCAACGTATTTGAATTGTTATACGAAATGCTATATGATATGATATGTTTTGAAATGTGATTTTAAACTGTGAACGAGTGTCCAGTTTGTGAATCTAGTATGGCATCCATAGATAGTTCAGTCACGGGGGCGAGAACATGCAGGCCCATGCGCTTTAGTCATGGGGGACGGCATGGAAGGACAAACCCATGACCAGTTTACGAGATCTCGGTATGTGTTTAATCGGTGTCCGGGACCGGTTACTCTAGTCGTTAGTCGACACATGTTAAGTTATGTTCTATGGAGTATGCCATTATGTATGTTCTATGATGAGAATGATTGTGTATATGAATAGTATGTTTTATGGATTTATATGAAATGTTGGAGTTCGTTCACTAACCCTTTACGTTAATGTTACTTGCTGAGCCTTAGTTCATTGTTTGTATTTATGTATTTATAGGTGAGCAGTCGGGGAGTCAAGCCTAGGCGGGGTCATGTCGAGCCGCCATTTTGAAGCCTAACCAGATGTTTTGAGTGCCTCCGAGCTGGGGCTAGGCCTGGCAGGCCGCACGAGTTTTGTTTCGTTATGTATACGTGGCATGTGTTGTATATGTTATGTAAAGATAGTGGGTAAATTAACATCATTTTTGGCATGTAATGTATGTTCATATTTATGCATAGCTCTTTGGACTATTAGTTCTTTATTTCGCTTCCGCGAGCCCCGATTATTCATGTTTTGTATGGGAAGGCCTGTGGTAATCAAGGATTACTGGCCGGTTACGATGCCAAACTTCTAGGGGCGGGTTTGGGTCGTGACAGTTAGTGACCCTTTTGTGTTCATGAAATGTGTAGGGTCAAGTTCCAGGGCAAATCCACAAGCCGATCACTGTGAGTAATATCGATATTTGAATGCTTGTGAATGTCTTATTGTTTATTCCCTTATAAGCTTATGAATTGCTAATTGGGATTGTGGATGTAAGTTAAACATGAATGGACCCAAGGTCGTTTTGATAAACATGAATGGACCCAAGGTCGTTTTGATAAACATGAATGGACCAAAGGTCGTTTTGATAAACATGAATGGACCAAAGGTCGTTTTAACATGAATGTGTGGGCCGAAGGCCGTTCTGACCTAAATGAGTGGGCCAAAGGCCGTTTTGATACAAATGTGTGGGCCAAGGGCCATTTTGACATACATGATTGGGCGAAAGGCCGTTTTGACATACGTGATTGGGCCAAAGGCCGTTTTGACATAATCGAATGGATCGAAGGCCATTTTGACAAGAATGGAAATCTGAATAGACCAAAGGCCGGAATGTTTGGAATTACAGTCACTTGATTTGTATTTAGTTACATGTATCTGTTAAATAGAAATATGAATTGGGCCCAAGGCCGTTTGGCATATGTTGTTTTACAATGTTATGTAAATGCTGTATTTGATATTATTCACTGAGCTATCGCTCACGCTCATTCATGTGTTTGTAGGTGAGCCAAGAGACGCACAAACCTAACCCCAGTGAAGTTTTCCAGGGACAACATGAGTTTTGAGGAGTCAACCTTGTGTCTCACGCACGAGACCCATCCTTACCCTTTTGTTATGTATTTACAGTTTTTCTTGTTGGCAAGGACTTTATGTATATTCGTAGATAGTCAGTCATGGGTTGACTCGTTTTGGATGATCCTGTGTGTAAAGAATTTTTGGAACTGTACTTTTAAGTGTGGATTATTAACGCATGTGTGTATGGTTTGCTTGGAGTGCATATAAGCACGGCTCTATGGACAAAGTTTTTTTTTTTTATTACTACTTCCGTTTGGCCCCTTTACTCTGTTGAGTTACGTCTGTTCTGGTTTGAGGCCGTAGGTAATCTCAGGATTTCTGGCTGGTTATGTCCTTAACCCATAGGGGCGGGTTTGGGTCATGACAGAGTGGTATCAGAGCACGAGTTAATAACTCACACACTTGTCCAAAAAGAGCAATAAGCGTCTAGATAAGATCTGGGATGCATTCATGTGATAAATATGAAATTGGAAGCATTGATTATGTGCTTAAATGTTTTGATACGAACAGTTATATATTGTAAGTTGAGAACTACTTGCATTGCAAACTATCTGAATATATGTGCTTCTTAGTATATGCATGCTTGTGCACCTTTGTATGAAATGTAATGCAAGTTTAATCAGATGGTGAGAACCAGAGGTGATGAGATAGAGGAATCTTCTACTGCCAGACTGGACAGAATGGAAAGAATGGTTTAGGAAATGGCAGAGGCTTTGAGACAGCAACAGGAGTGGCAACAACAGTGGCAGCAACCACACCCGCCACTTCCACCTCCGGCACCACCCGCGCCAGATAATCAAAATGATGACCGGATTATAGCTCTCACCAAGGAATTCAAGAAAATGAAACCACCACAGTTCCACGGGGGATTAGATCCATTGAAAGCTGAAGCGTGGGTCCTCGGCATTGAGAAACTATTTGAAGTGTTCCCCTGTTCAGAGACTCAGAAAGTGCTTCTAGCTACTTTTATGCTAGAAGACGAAGTAAAAAGATGGTGGATATTGATGCGAGAAAATCATAAGGATGTTAACTGGGTGAAATTCTTAGAAATATTCTATGACAAGTACTTCCCGCAGTGTGTTCGGGATAGGAAAGTGGTCGAGTTCATGGAACTCAAGCAAGATAGCATGACAGTGGCTGAGTATGAGGCCAAGTTCACTTAATTGGCCAGGTTTGCACCACATGTAATTGACACGGACTATAAGAAAGCAAGACATTTTGAAGGTGGACTCTGCAATGACATCCTAGAGCGGGTGAACGTCCTAAAGTTGGAGACTTACATTGGGGTGCTTGACAGAGCCATTATATCAGAGACCAACATAACTAGACAAGCCAAGCCAACAACAGAATGGAAAGGTAACAAAAGGCAAGGCTTCTTCTCAAAGGAGAAATTTTCAAAAAAGCAAAACACAGGCTCCTCAAATACTTCAAATTCTTCCCGAGACACAGCTCCCATGTGCAACATCTGTAGTAGAAGGCACCGTGGAGTCTGTTATCGTGCATCAGGAGCCTGTTTCAAGTGTAGAAAACAGGGACATATAGCCCGAGAGTGTAATCAGAACAGTGGGAAACTAGCAGCTGGTTCAACTGCATCAGTTCCAAAGCTGGGAAATACTTTGAGATCTGCTACTACTGGGGAGACAGTTAGACAGGGGAGAGTTTTTGCACTTGTTCCAGGCGATACACGGAATGCTAATGCCGTTGTCTCAGGTACTATTTCAATATGTAGCCAGGATGCCTTTGTATTAATTGATTTTGGATCAACACACTCATTTGTGACATACACATTTGCATCTAGACTGAAAAGACCCCTAGAGTTGTTGCCATATTTGTTGTGTGTGTCTGCTCCATCGGGGGAATCTGTGTTATGTGACTATATATATTGGTTTTGTGACATGCATATTGAGGATGCTACCTTATATGTAGATTTGTTGCCCTTGAACTTTAGACATTTCGATGTAATTCTGAGCATGGATTGGTTGACCAAGTATTGTGCCACCATAGATTGTGTGACAAAAAGGGTTGTATTCAAACCACCAGAACAAAAAGAAATTGTGTTTGTGAGTAATGGGGCAGTGCCTCCACCTTATTTGATATCTGCAATGAAAGCATGTAAACTGATCAGGAAAGGGTGCCAGGGTTATCTGTGCTATGTGTTGACTGAACAACCTGTGAATGTTGAATTGAATAATATACCTATTGTTAGAGAATTCCCAGATGTGTTCCCAGGTGAATTACCAGGGGAATTGGTAGACAGGGAGATAGAGTTTACTATTGAGACTGTGCCAGGCACCCAGCCTATTTCTAAAACTCCCTACAGAATGGCTACTGCCGAGATGAAAGAATTGAAAGAACAGTTGCAAGACCTGCTTGACAAGGGGTTTATCCGGCCTAGCACTTCACCTTGGGGTGCACCGGTGCTATTTGTGAAAAAGAAGGATAGTACTTTGCGTCTATGCATCGATTATCGGGAATTGAACAAGGTAACGATCAAGAACAAATATCCCTTACCCCGTATTGATGACTTATTTGACCAGTTGCAGGGATCACAGGTGTTTTTTAAGATTGATTTGAGATCCGGGTATCATTAACTGAAAGTTAAGGCAAAGGATGTTGAGAAAATCGCATTCAGAACGAGGTATGGTCATTTTGAGTTTCTTGTTATGCCATTTGGAGTGACTAATGCTCCGGCAGCATTTATGGACTTAATGAATAGAATTTTTAAAACCTACCTTGATGAGTTTGTTGTAGTCTTCATTGATGACATTTTGATATACTCTAAAGACAAACTTGAACATGAACATCATTTGAGGACTGTTTTACAAATACTTCGGGAAAGGAAATTATTTGCTAAACTAAAGAAATGTGAGTTTTGGTTAGATGAAGTTGTTTTCCTAGGGCATGTGATCAACAAGGAAGGAATTTCAGTAGACCCGCAGAAAATAGAGGCAATTGTGAATTGGCCTAGACCGACCAATGTGACAGAAGTTTGCAGTTTCATGGGCTTGGCCGGGTACTACAGGAGGTTTGTGAAGGACTTTTCGAAATTAGCAGTGCCACTTACCCAATTGACACGTAAAGGGCAACCATTTGAGTGGAACAATGAAAGAGAATCAGCCTTTCATGAATTAAAGACGAGATTGACTACTGCACCAATTTTGACATTACCGTCAGGTACAGAAAATTTTGTAATCTTCAGTGATGCATCTTATAAGGGTTTGGGTTGTGTGTTAATGTAGAACGGAAAGGTCATTGCTTACGCCTCCCGACAATTGAGGCCACATGAGAGGAATTATCCAACACATGACCTAGAATTGACCGCAGTTGTCTTTGCTTTGAAAATCTGGCGGCACTATTTGTATGGGGCAAAGTGTGAAGTCTACACGGATCATAAGAGCCTGAAATACTTCTTCACGCAGAAAGAGTTGAATATGCGACAGAGGAGATGGCTGGAACTGATAAAAGATTACGACCTAGAGATTCAGTATCATCCCGGAAAAGCTAATACAGTGGCTGATGCCTTGAGCAGGAAATCAACAGGGAGTATGGCTTGTTTGCTCACTGAACAAAGGGAAATTTTGCAAGACTTTGAGAAGTCTGAAATTGAAGTGGTAGTATGTGAACAGGGCGGATTGATAGCCGCTATTACAGCCGAGCCGGCAATTGTTGACGAAATCAAGCAGAAACAGAAAGAAGATGAGTTCCTCAGAAAGGTAATTGATGAGTTTGAGACAAGCCCAAAAGCAGAGTTTAGCATTGAGAATGAAATGTTGAAATTTCGGAATCGAATATGTGTCCCTAATATTCCGGAACTAAAGAAGAGGGTTTTAGATGATGTCCATAGATCCGTATTTGCTATGCATCCGGGTAACAATAAAATGTATCGGGATTTGAAACAAACCTATTGGTGAAATGAAGACAGAGATTGCGGAATATGTGTCCAAGTGCCTTCAGTGTCAGCAAGTTAAAGCTGAACATCATAAACCAGGCGGTCTACTTCAACCTCTCCCTATTCCTGAATGGAAGTGGGAACATGTGACTATGGATTTCATTGTTGGCCTACCTCGGACTTCACGAGGTATGGATTCTGTTTGGATTGTAGTTGATAGACTGACTAAATCCGCACATTTTCTGCCTGTCAAAACTACATTTACTGCTTATAGATTGGCTACCATTTACGTTGATGAGATTGTTCGTTTACACGGAGTCCCAGTGTCTATTATGTCGGATAGATATCCGAAATTTGTATCTAGATTGTGGAAGAGTTTGCAAGAAGCTATGGGAACAGAACTAAGGTTCAGTACTGCATTCCACCCACAGACAGATGGGCAGTCAGAACGAACGATACAAACTTTGGAAGATATGCTTCGCATGTGTGCCTTGGATTTTCAGGGGAGTTGGGAAGATTATTTGCCGCTTGCAGAATTTGCCTATAATAATAGCTTCCACTCTAGCATCGGTATGGCACCATACGAGGCTTTGTATGGTAGGAGGTGTAGATCACCTATTTGTTGGACAGAGGTCGGGGATAGAGCTTTGCTTGGGCCAGAAATTGTGCAAGGCACTTCTGAGAAAATCAAGACTATTCGCCAAAGGCTCAAAACAGCTCAGGACCGACAAAAGAATTATGCAGACATTCAGAGAAGACCTCTTGAGTATGAGGTTGGTGACCATGTGTTCATCTGTGTTTCTCCGATGAAAGGCCAAGTCAGATTTGGGAAAAATGGCAAGTTGTCGCCCTGTTACATTGGACCGTTCCAAATTCTAGAAAGACTTGGTCCAGTTGCTTATAGAGTTGCTTTGCCACCGGGATTTGAACAAATCCACAATGTGTTTCACGTGTCGATGCTAAGAGGTTACCTCCGAGACCCGTTCCATGTGATTGATTATCACCGGGTTGCTATTGATGAAAATATGGAATACGTGGAATGGCCAGAGAAAATTGTTGACCGACAAGTGAAAGAATTGAGGAACAAGTCCATCCCAATGGTGAAAGTAGAATGGAAAGAGCACTATGGGACGGATGCCACGTGGGAAAAAGAGGAGGAAATGCGACTACGCTATCCACATTTGTTTCCCGACGAAGGTAACTTAAGTTTGGAGGACCAAACTTCCTAAAGGGGGGGGGAGACTGTGATACCCCTGTTCTGTATTATGTTAATTGGTCCCTAATACGTATGTGATTATATGTTTGGATATGATTTTGGGTACTATTATGTGGATATATGTGATTTTGGGATTCTATCTGTTCATCGTACGAATATCTGTTTGAATAATTCGCTTCGGGAATTAAATTGAGGGCCTTATCGGCCACAGAACCCGGAATTGATTACGCCATTGTGATTGGCATAATTTTTAGAGCCTATGGTAAAATTTAATTGAAAATTGATTCTGGTCAATTTAAACTGATTAAATTGATAAATTAGTGCCCTATTATTTTATATTAAAATATTTGTTAGTGGAGCTTGTTGTGTATTAGCATTGCACCCTCCTTTAGCTCTCTTAAACTCAAAATCTGAGTTAGACAATTGAGAGTGAGAGAAAGGCCGGCCATAGTGAGAGAAAGGAGGAGAATTGTGCATTTTAGCTTGAAGCTTGGAAATTTTGGAGGTTTAGCTCAAGAATTGTCTAAAGCTTGAAAGATCAAGGCTTCTAGGTGAGTAATTCTTGAATTATAGTTGTAATTTTGTGTGTCCAAGCTAAATTGGTGATTAAGAGTGAGATTGAAATGAAATTGGGTTGTATTTGTTGAATTGAAGCCTAATATGAACATATATGTAAGAAATGGCCAAGAATCTCCATGTTTGAGCACTATGTGTATGATTTGTGTTGAATATTGTTTAAAAAAAAAAAAAAAAAACATGTATTGGGACCTCTCTTCACCAATTAAGTTGATATGAAGGCATATTTCTCACATGCAAGAATGAATCATGTAAGTGTAACCTTTGCATGTTTAAATGTGAGGTGTTGGTGATGAATTGGGATTAATTTGAGTCATACATGTAAGTAATGCAAGGAATTAAGCTCCATTGTGATGTGTTTTGGTGTCTATGGCATGTTAGTACAAATATATGTGATATTGGAGCCTTAGTATGCAAGAAAAATTGGTTGAATGTCGAGTTTGAACTTAAGGGAGTGTTCTGGGAAAAACCCAGAATTTTCGACGTCCGCTCGAGCGGGTGGAAGTGCCGCTCGAGCGGAGAATTCGAGCTCCCAGCATTTTCTGCAGACATGGTTCCCGCTCGAGCGGGGAGCCATGTTGGCAGGTAGTCCGCTCAAGCGGTAGAGTTCGCGCTCGAGCGGGAATTTGAGGTAACCAGTACTTTTGCAGACTTAAGGGTCCGCTCGAGCGGGGAATCCCACACTCGAGCGGGGACCCTATTTTCTGAAATTTTGAAAATGCATCCTGTGTCGTGTTTTCCGTTCTTTTTCGCTTGTAAGCACTCTTAGGAATATGTAAGCATTGTAAATGAGTTAATGAGATAAGAATAAAGCCTAATGAGGAGTATGTGAATTAAAGAACGGATTGAACTGTTAGTGACCCTTTTGTGTTCATGAAATGTGTAGGGTCAAGCTCCAGGGCAATTCCACAAGCCGATCATTGTGAGTAATATCGATATTTGAATGCTTGTGAATGTCTAATTGTTTATTCCCTTATAAGCTTATGAATTGCTAATTGGGATTGTGGATGTAAGTTAAACATGAATGGACCTAAGGTCGTTTTGATAAACATGAATGGACCAAAGGTCGTTTTGATAAACATGAATGGACCAAAGGTCGTTTTGTTAAACATGAATGGACCAAAGGTCATTTTGATAAACATAAATGGACCCAAGGTCGTTTTGACATGAATGAGTGGGCCGAAGGCCGTTCTGACCTAAATGAGTGGGCCAAAGGCCGTTTTGACACGAATGTGTGGGCCAAGGGCCGTTTTGACATACATGATTGGGCCAAAGGCCGTTCTGACACGAATGTGTGGGCCAAGGGCCGTTTTGACATACATGATTGGGCGAAAGGCCGTTTTGACATACATGATTGGGCCAAAGGCCGTTTTGACATAATCGAATGGGCCGAAGGCCGTTTTGACAAGAATGGAAATCTGAATAGGCCAAAGGCCGGAATGTTTGGAATTGCAGTCACTTGATTTGTATTTAGTTACATGTATCTGTTAAATAGAAATATGAATTGGGCCCAAGGCCGTTTGGAATATTCTGTTCTACAATGTTATGTAAATGCTGTATTTGATATTATTCACTGGGCTATCGCTTACGCTCATTCATGTGTTTGTAGGTGAGCCAAGAGACGCATAAACCCAGCCCCAGTGAAGTTTGCCAGGGACAACATGAGTTTTGAGGAGTCAACCTTTTGTCTCACGCATGAGACCCATCCTTGCCCTTTTGTTATGTATTTACACTTTGTCTTGTTGGCAAGGACTTTATGTATATTCGTAGATAGTCAGTCATGGGTTGCCTCATTTTGGATGATCCTGTGTGTAAAGAATTTTTGGAACTGTACTTTTAAGTGTGGGTTATTAACGCATGTGTGTATGGTTTGCTTGGAGTGCATATAAGCACGGTTCTATGGACAAATTTTTTTTTTTTATTATTGCTTCCGTTTGGCCTCTTTACTCTGTTGAGTTACGTCTGTTCTGGTTTGAGGCCGTAGGTAATCTCAGGATTACTGGCCGGTTATGTCCTTAACCCATAGGGGCGGGTTTGGGTCATGACAATTACACTACAATTATGCAAAACAAGACTTAAATGACCCAACCAACCCAAAACAGAGCTAAAACATGTCAAAACAGAGGCAAAAACATGCTGGACCATGGCTACAAAAAGCAAGAAAAACATGCTAACACACGGAGCTACCTAGGCATGCAAGCAAGCTACAAGAAGCGAAGGCTAACCCCTCCAAATTTTGACTTTAAAACATGTTTTTTGCCACATTTCTCATTGAAAATTTGGAAATTAAAACTTTTAACAATTGAGTGATTTGAAGAAAAAAAATAAATTCATAACTACCCATTTAACTAGTGAAAAAAAAAAGAAAAAAAAAGAAGCTAACTAAGCCTTCGTTTGAGATGTGAGTTAACTTTTGACTTTTTAGTTTTTTTTTTACTATTTTAGCCCGAATATGCCCGGATTGGGCTCTAAAAATCAAGGAAGAGCTCACCAAGCAGATAGATGCAGGGTTCTTGCTAGTATCTAAGTACCCGACTTGGTTGGCCAATATCGTTCTGGTACCAAAGAAGGATGGCATAATTCGGTTGTGTGTCGATTTTAGAGATTTGAACAGAGCCAGTCCGAATGACGACTTTTCCCTACTGCACATTGGCGAATTGGTGGACTTCACCGTAGGCCACCAACAATAGAATTGTCAAACATAGTAATCAATAAATTGTTATAGCAAAATAGCAAGAGAAGAAAGAGATACAAAAAAACAAAGGCAAGGAGATGAAACTTGTCAATGATGGCTCTGATTATGGAGTCCTTCGCCGGTGCCTCCTATGTATCATTTTGAAAGGTTTTCCAAATCCCAAGTTTAGTCCTCTCATGATCAACCTTGATGAGAAGATTTATGTTCTGGCGAGACGACCATTTTGCAAATACGACCCACCACTTGAGCTGCCTATTTTCGAGGTTTTTGATCCCTTCCTCGAATCATGGAGAGACCTCCCTCATCCCCCTGGACAGACCCTACCCAATTTAAAATAGGTGGTGATTATATGCATCACCACTTTGTTTGGGCTCACAAGATCGTCTGTTGCACCATTGTTGGTTTCTACATTTTTGACACTTGTATGGAGAAATGGGAGTTCACTGAAAAGCGCTTATCCCCTATCCTTATGATCTCATGTGCTGCAGCTGAATTCAATGGGTTTTTACTTTCCATGCCATGGGACCTTCAACAGCTCAGTATTTATCAGTTGGACAAAATGGTGTTGGTTATGAGATGTGGTTATGAAATATGTGATATTAGTTATGAATAAAATGGTGTTGGTCATGAGATGTGGTTATAACTAAATTATGATCAATTTGATTATAGTTATGAAGAAATATGATTTTGTAGGTAATATCAAACCTTTGCTCTTTGTGCTTAAATTGTCATATTACCCTTGAAACGAGCCATCGTTAACAAGAAGAAGCATCAAAGGAGGGTAATGTTGCGGGCACCACGTGGGCGCGCCAAAGTCAGGCAGCAAGCAGTTTGGGCTGACAAGCTGGGCTAGTTATATTATATGCTCTTGTTCCGGTTATTATGCTATTCTTTTAAGATGATGCACACAAGTATAGACCAATTCGCAAAAATTGAAACGTTTTGATTTCATGTTTGTTTCAAAACAAGTTTGTGAATTTGCCACTTTAAAAAAAAAAAAAGTGGGCTTAAATGTACATTAATCAATCCATCCCACTTTGAGCAATTAACCTCTATCCACAGGCATTCAAACAAGTATATCACGTAAACACTTAGCCTCATAGAATCATGCTTGACATGACAATACTAACACACAATGCAATATGCTAATGCAAGAAATGCTCACCTGGTACTCCAAGGCAAGCCAAAATGCAAAAATCATTTTCCTTCCTATTTTTCAGTGTTTGAGTTTTGTTTGTAAAATATTTTCCTAATACTCAAATTGCACTTTCTTTAACTTGCAATTTCTTGTGGGCATTGAATTCATACTTGGAGAACCAGTCATTCAGTGTTTGACTCTTATTTGTAAAATATTTTCCTAATACTCAAATTACCCTTTGTTTAACTTGTACATTGTTGTGGGCATTAAATTCACACCTTGGAGAACCAGTAATTCACCTAGTCTGCCACAAAACCAATGAAGGAGTCTCAGGTAAGCCAAAAATGACTTGCGGAATTTTAGAGAAGCGGAGAGGAGCAGAGAGAGACCCACAAATCTATATATATCTATATATAGGAGATCAAAAATCAAAACCAATCAAACTCACAAATTACAAATCAAATCAAACCAATCAAACCCACAAATTTCAGATCTGTTTCAAAAAAAATAATAATAATTTGGGTCGGTATTCATCTTCTTCTTCATCAGCTTCATCATTATCATCCATCATCATCTTCATCTTCTTCAGCTTCATCTTCTCCTTTTCTTCTTCTTCTTCTTCTTCACCAAATCATCATCATCAAGAGTCTTCTCCTTCTTCTCACCTTCTCTTCCTCCTCCGCCTATGTCATTTAATTTGTTCGATTAACATTATTTAGTAAGTTGCGATTCTAACCCCAAATCCCTGAGCTTGGATCGTGACACCAACCAACTGCCTCGTACTCTTGGCAAGCCTTTGTTAATTTCGTCTAGTTTGTCGTTGAAACACCTCCCTTAAGTTAGTAAAACTCTACCTTTGTGACAAGCCTAAGGTAACCACACAGTTTCTCGTCATAGTCATTACACCTCGGCGATAATTACTCATTTTCCTTGATTAATAATCATAGTTTGTACAGTGAGAGAGAGAGAGAGAGAGAGAGAGAGAGAGCAATACTTTTAATAATCATAGTTTTTTCGCCGAAAATGGTTTGCTTCTTCAGTACTACCACTACTAGTCTATATCATCCCAATCCTCCATTAAATTCCTACTACTACTACTACTACTAGTACTACTAGTACTAGTTTTCTCTTCAATTTCACCACTGAAGACCAATTTCCTCAATCAAGGTTCGTTTCTCAGAACCTATTCTGCTTTTTCACTTCTCTTTTTCCCCCAATTTTTATTTACCAGCGGCGACTTTACTCAATCATCGATGATGGTGTGATAATCTTTTATTATTGTTTAGTTTAATCTCTGTGTCGTTTTCGGTGTCAATCCTCTCTGAACTTTATCAATTGTTTTTTAACTTTTTTCAATGGCTTTGATCAACTAATCTAGGTTTCGTCTGATCAGTCATTACCATGAATTGGGGTGGTTGTTTTTTATTCAACAATTGAGATTTGAGAGATGAGATTTTAATAGTAGGGGAGAGAGAGAGTACTGTACCGGTTGACCAATCCTATAGGGTGTGTTTGTTTGGACGGAGTGGATAAGGGGGATTGTAATTCATCGGACTATTATTAGTCCCAGAATAGATTGTCCTGGACTATTTGGTTAGATTAGATTTGTATCCCATGTTTGTTTAATCATAGGATTAGATGTCTGGATTTGACTATTTTTAATGAATCCAATGTTTAGTTAGACGGACTGGATAAGAATAAATGTTCAAAAGACTATTTTACCCTTGTAATTTATAATTTTTATTTAATATATAATTTTAAATTTGTAATCTATAATTTATAATTTAACAACACTAAAAAAAATTTAATTTATAAGGCCATAATTTTTAATTTATTATTTTCAATTAAATTAAATTTATAATTTATAATTTATATTTTTTATTTAATATATAATTTTAAATTAACGACAATAAAAATAATTTTATTTAATATATAAATTAAATTTTCAACAACACTAAAAAAATTTAATTTATAAGGCCATAATTTATAATTTATTATTTTTAAATAAATTTAATTTATAATTTAAATTTTTTATTTAATATATAATTTTAAATTAACAACACTAAAAAAATAATTTTATTTAATAGGTAAATTTAATTTTTTAACAACACTAAAAAAATTTAATTTATAAGGCCATAATTTTTAATTTATTATTTTTAATTAAATTTAATTTGTAATTTATAATTTAAATTTTTTATTTAATATATAATTTTAAATTAACAACACTAAAAAAATAATTTATAAATGTTCAAAAGACTATTTTACCATTTTCTAATTATTTACTAAGTAATAGTATAGAGGGTACAATGGACATTTCACAAAATAATCCCATGGGATACCAATCCCATGGTTTCTATCCCACCTCCCCCCATGGGAATCCCATGGTTTCTATCCCACCTCCCCTCATGGGATAGGATAGTCCTATATTTGTGGGACTAATAGTCTGTGGGACTATTAGTCTGGAGAAAAAAATTTCAAACAAACAATGGATTATTAGTCCGGCGAGACTAATAATCCAATCCTACACCCTAATCCTTCAAAACAAACACACCCATATGTTTTTCGTGAGATCACGTACATGGTGCATATTATTTTAACATATATATACGAATAAATAAGGGGATAAGGGGAGTTTGTTGAGAAAAGAAAAGAAAATAAATAGAGAATGAGATCTATAATCATTTGTTTGGATGATTAATAATGGAAGTAATTGTGAGAAATTAAGAGAAATGGTAAAAAAGTCAAATTACACTAAACTTAAGTTTTGTCTCTCACAAAAAGTGGTGAGATTTGGGTTGCATTTGGTTGAAAAAAGAGAAATACAAATAGACAAAAGGAAAATGAGCTACATAGGCTAGTAAGTAAGACACGATGAGGGGAGACTAAATCCTTCAAATTTGAACCTCAAAACATATTTTTCACCACTGAAAATACTCTGAAATTCAGTATTTAAAAGCCCAAAAAAAATTGGTTTGAAAGTGGAAAACAAAAGGGTAGAGGCCTTACCAACAAAGAAGAAAAAATGGTGGACCATCCCCTAACTTCAAATGGCCTCTAACCACCAATTTCAGCCCACAAAAATAGAGTTTTTACAGCCCAAAATCAGTAGGAAAAGATGGTCGGGGACGGGGCGAAGACACCTATTATCGTCCCCTGCCCGAAAATTATCAAGGATTCATTTTCGAATACTATCATCAGTCCGTCGGGGTTATTTTTTGGGGAAAACACGTTCTAATCGGAGTCAGGGGGTCAGGTTCCCGTCGGGTGACATTCAAATTGCCATCCCTACTTAAAAGTGGTGCACCTTTGGGCCAATCTAATATCTTTGTCATTAAAGAAATACGATTTGCAAAGTTATTATTTTTTAATATTTGGGAAGGGTATTATATTTCAATTATTTGATTTGATAGCTATTTGTCATTTCGATTGAGTCACTTTGGCAACTACCAATTGTATCATAATTTAGATTTCAAATCAAAATAAAAATTTTGCATGGACATTATGAAATAAATAATAATTTATTCACAATTATTCATCATCATAATCATAATGTATATTACTAAATCATAAGAATAATATTAAGACAACAAATATTAACACAAATCATATTCTATGTCACGTAAGAATATATACTTTTGTACCTCATCAAACCAACCACAAAAATTAAATTGATGTGGGGATGTATTTTCTGAGTACCAACACATGGCCGAGGTGACACCGAAGTGTCAGCCAAGGTGCCACGTGTCGTGGTAGTTATGCCGAGGTTATCTCGGAGTTGCCGAGGTTATCTGCGAGAATACAGGAATCCAGGATAAACGGATAAGGGACAAGAGTCCTAGAATGAAGAAAGACTACAAGATGGATACAGGTGATACTCTCAGGGGGGTCTATCCTTATCTCTTGTAGAGTCCAAGGTAAATCTGGAATTGGAGTCCATAGAAGCTAGACTTCTAGTGGGATTGGGAGAGAGTTAAGCTATAAAAGAAGGGCACCCCCGGCGGGTCTAAGGTACGCAATTTTGAGTCTTGAGCAGTAATTTAAGCATTTGTTTATCTTTGAGAGATACTGACTTGATCGTCGGAGTGCCCCCGGGTGGAAGAACCACCGCCGGAGCCTTTTCTTTCTGTGCAGATTACAGGGTGCCATCCATTCTGCCTGTGTTCTACAGCTGGATTACTAAGGAGGGCAGTGTGATCGGAAATTCACTCACACAATTTGGCGCCGTCTGTGGGAACGAAAGAAGAGTAGATGGCCAATAACACACAGAAGGAAAAGATTGGGGACAACACTCCTGCTGGGAGTGGAAGACCCGTCGACCCTAACGCTTAAGGAGGAGATCACAATGAAGAAACTCGTGATCAGAATCACGCAGAGAAAGGCGTCGGCCAAGATGGCGACACATCAAAGAAAGCGGACCAGGGCAAATACTATAACGAGGACGACCTCCAGACCTGGAAAGACAGATGTCTGAGGAGGGATGAAGAAGTAAAGGAGATGGCAAACAAGTTGGCAGACCTTTAATCGGTCGTCAACTTCATGATGCAAAATAATGTCATGCAACCGCCATACCCGCTCTGAGACACGCCAATGCCAAGAGTAAACGCCCGTAAGAAGGCGAAAAGAAATCCCAAGCCCTCAAAGACACGAGGAGTGGAAGGCACTCTCACCGACCCTCCAGGGAAGTCGGCAGAGGAGAGCCGAGAAGAGAAGAGTCCCGAAGGACATATCACGAGAAGGAGGCCGACCCCAAAGAACATCGGCATGTTCCGGGGAGAGTATTGTATTTCGATGCATCCTGCGAGGAAGGATCGAAAAGGGGCCATGTAGACACCCCATTTTTGACCAACCTTAAGACTCAGACGTCACCGATTGAGCGCTTGGTGATGTTGTATATTGTGCTCGTTCAGAAGTCTCAGAGTCACGGCCGTGAGCCTTGCCTCCGGATTTCTGAACCCTCTTCTGTACCTTGTCTCGGTTTGCGAACCAGACTCAGTTTTCTCTGTTTCTTTTCCTGAAGGGAGGGAGAGGTCCCGTAGACCATCTCTCAATGGCCGTGGGCTACATTTCGTGGCCGTAGGCCATTTTGCCCATTTCGGAGCCCAGTTCCCGGTTTTCAGAGCCGTCAGGCCGTGTGCCTCGGTTCGGGACTGTCTAACCATCTCCGATTCCTCCGGTTTTTGGCATACATCTTATTTACTCCCTTTTGAGGGACACTGAGATCTGAAAGACCCACTTCGTGGCCGAATGCCACTTTCGGTGCTTAACAGCCTATTTTCGGGACCCCGAACTGCGTGTTTTGGCCCCCGAGCATTCGTTTTGCATCGGTTTTCGTTCATTTTTGGCAAGTACCTCTGTTTTATCACCAGGAAGGTCACTGAAGGGTGGGAGGCCAGCAATTGTCTCAGCAACTAGTTATATTCCGGTGCCCTCCGACGCCCGTTTTTCTCACTTCCGAGCCAATGTTGACCACCCTAGGGCCATTTTCTTCAACCCCAAACCACATATTTGTGTTGCACACACATGGGAGGACCCTGAAAGTCTATGGCCGGCCATTAATTCAAATTGAACCTTTTGAACCCCTCCTAAAAGTGGCCTATTCTCTCTCCTGTTTTAGAGTTGCCAATTTTGAACCACAAGGTTGTGATGAGGGGACCTGGGAGGACACCTTTCTCTGGTGGCCGGCCAGAAAATCTTCTTGAGCCTTTTGACCCTTGGCCAGCTGGCCATAGGGGGTGGCCAGCCGGCCACCTGCAACAAAAATAAGTGGCCGGCCATGTTCCTTGGGATGTGTGCTTTACAGCTGTATAGCTTTTTCCCCCAAAATATCTGATTTCGGGGGACTTTTGTAGAAGAGGGGAACTTAATCCCTTATTCCTACACATTTTTCTCTTCATTGCCCCACCATTCTTTCTTACATAACAGCAGGTCAAGCTTTGTTTAGAGGGTTGGAAAGCTTGCTTTGAGCACATAGATACATATCTCTCCATTTCTCTCAAAAATCCCTAAGCTTGGTACCATTTCTTCATCACTACCAAGCATCACCATCACCACTCCATTTCCAGCAGCAATGAGAGGTTTTTCAGAGGCTTAGAAGCAACATTCCTTGGTCCAAGAGGTAGCAAAGAAGTGATCTTCAAGGGTAAGTGTCAATCTCCCTCTTTTGTAGCACTTTTTTGCACCATTGCTTAGGCCTATTTTCTTGCTTCTTTAGGCTCCGACCCCAACTGAAAGGGTCATTTTTTTGAGCCATTCTTCATGTTTGTTTAAGGGCACAATCCTGTTTGAGACCCCCATTTGGCACTTGCTTCAATACCCTCTTAAATACCATAATATTGCATGATATTTCTAGCCTATGTGTGACCTGTTATTGAGCATGATATAAACTGTGAGTTGGATTATTTTGAGCCCCTCTACAACATTGTAGAAGGGTTCAACACTGTTGGGGGCCTCCATGTAGCACTTACCATTATACCCCTCTTTGGCCCCCATTTTTGCATGCTTTTTTAGGCTTATCTAGCTTCTGTTTTCGGCTATCATCAGAACTGAAAATGGCCATATTTTGACCTTCTTGGAATATCTCATTAAGGGTCTTTTGCTGTTTGGTGAATTCTTTGTATACCTCATGTTATAGCCTCTTGTTGGCCTATTTCTTGCATTACATTTTGAGCATGTTTTCATACTGATTTGAGGCTTATCATCTACTATAAATGTTCATATTTTTAGTCCCTATTCAGTGTTGTAGAAGGGTATTTTTCCATTTGGGCTTTGCATCTACCACTTTCTTCATGACCTCCCTCGCAGAGCCATTTTTGTATGCCATTTTAGCCCTACTTGTGATTGTTGTTTGGCCATGTTTTGTACTGTAAAAATGTGATTTTTTGGGCTTCCTTGCTTCTTCTTTTTCATGTCATGTATCAATTATGCATGTATTGTATAGCTGTAAGCCATTTCGCGCACTTATCTTCGCATTTCGGGATCATTTCATGCATCGAGTATTATTTCGCCTCATTTCGGGGCTGTTTTGCCCCTCATTTTGCCACTGATTTTTGAATGTTTGCATATCATATTCCATGTTTTTGCCATGTCTCATTAGAGTGGCATTTCAGTGCCCGAGGGTCCGTTCTCGGTTTGCGTGCCCGCGGGCACGTACTTCGAGGTATCTTGTTTTCATCTGATGGCCTCCTATGTGAGCGTGGCTGAGGCTCTCTCATGTTGGTGTAAGCCCATTATTGCATTGCGTATTCCATTTCATCCATAGCATTGTGTATGCCCGGTTGTGTATTACCTCGTATAGCGTGTATGCCATTCCATGACATTGTGCATATTAGGATTGTATCTTAGTCGCATTTCATGCATGTCATGCATATTGCATCGTGTTCGGGATAGGAGTTAGCCCGGGCACGGGAAACGAGGCACGTTTCGTACTCCGAGCGACGGAACGGGTCTCAATTCCCAAGTCACCGACACTCCGGATTATCCATGATGGAGTTAGGTTTTGTTGTAGTATTCATATGCATTCATTCTATATTGAGTTGTGTAATTCGGCTCCTCGGCCATCATGCATCGATATGCGTGATTGGTGGCACGAGGATCGAGGCATGCATATATCTGTGAAAATACATTGCTATGCCCCCCTTTCCTGCTCTCTGTTGCAACATATCAAGAATCAGCGGTCTTCCGAGGCTTGGCGCGTTTTTCAAGAATCATTGCAAAACAGAGGGTAATCAGGGCATCGCTGTGGATTTTCGCGCAAAGCAGCCCAAACATGCATCATTCCATCATCCGGAGCGGTGTCAAGGCAGTCCCTGACTTGCATGCCAGTTTTATTTTTCTTAGTTAATTTGTTAATTAATTAGGGATTATTCTTTCATTTTGGGACTGTATTATTTATTTGGACCCTCTGCGCGAGGGCAAAATTGTAATAAGTGTGAGTGAGTGTGATGTATGTCTTCTAACCCCACGTCTTTCTTCCATTTTATTTACCTGCTTATGATGGTTAGATATAGGGCATATTTCAATTAGCATACTGATGTAATGACATGTTTGCATCATTCATCTGCTTTTGCACGCATAGACTCGGCGCATCATACAAACTGCATTTGTATTTCAATTCCAAATTGAATACGTGTTAGTTGTAGCATTTCATATGCCATGTTTAGAATAGCCGAACCTGCTATAGTTTGCATTTTTGCATGTGTTGCATTAGGCAATTCTGTGCATCTAGGATCATGCATGATTTCTAATGAGCTTCTATTTTGGCTTGGAGTACTCGGTGAGTTTTACGCTTTAGCATCCTTGCATGCGTGTGAGTGTTGCCATGAATAGCATGCTTACCATGAAGCTAACTGCTTATGTGATATAACTGCCTTGAATGCCTGTGGGTGGAGGTTGAGTTACTTAAATTGGGACAATTCATCAAATATTTGTTTTTTTCTAAGCCCACTAGATAGTGGCAAAACCATTGCTCTTCTAAGCCCACCTGAGGGTGGCAAAATCTGCATTTTAAGCCTACCTGCGGGTAGCAAACCATTTTCAAACAAACAAACATGAAATGTTTTGTTCCAATTCAGGCGACTCAGTCTATACTTGTATGCTGTGCGCATCACATAGTAACCTCGGCTAATATCCGGAATAAGAACGCACAATGTTTTCAAAATAAGATATCATGGTTTGTAGAGGCCGGTCTTTGACCGGGCGAGCAGGGGTGCTCACAAACTGACCTTTCCCAATCGTACCCAAGTTCCCAAGCCGAGGCAACTTTGGTGATGACGGACACGTGGCCTTTGGCACCGAGTCAGGGTTTCCTAAATTTCCCATTTAAAAAAAAAACATTTAGGTGGCGACTCTGTATCTGGCAAAGCAGTCCATGTTTGGCACTTCTTTCAAAAAATCTGTTTTCAAAATGATTTGCCGGATTTGGACTCTTTGGTTCAAGATTGAGAACCGTGACATTTGAGTCCTTTGAACTGTAGTGACCCAATATCGAACCAGAACAGGGGGGACTCGCACTCCCTTCCCCGGGATGCGTTCGGGGACGTCTACAGTTTCTGGCGACTCTGCTGGGGATTTAGAGAACTTGACTCGAACTCATGATATCTGGTTTTGACTACACTTGTGTGTTTCTTTGCATTGCATTTGCATTGGTGCGCCTGGGACACCGTGTTTGCCATCTGCTATTCCTAAGCGGTTTGCCGGAGGCTTTTCTTGTCAAGGCATGTCCATAAAGCTGACCGGTTACGGGCTCTGCCAGTATGGGAACACAAACCCCAGTTTTATCGGGGCACCCTTTTTGACCATTCGACCTAGTGCATATTCGGATCCATAGTGACCATTCCAAACTAGGACAGGTTGCTTACCCGTTTATAGGTTGTTTGAAACCGCTGTGTGCGTAGTAAAACCCTAGCTCCTGACGAAATAGGACAGGGAAACCCTACCCCAACATAGAGGTGTTTTGGCTCTCACTTATCTGCTATGTGCTTGTTAGAGTGTGTCTCTACAGGGAATGCATGTATCAGTCTATGAGTTTGGGCATCAGGCCTGCGGGCATCAGTCAGTATCTGAGAATCAGTTGTCTGCGGATATCGGATTCAGTTTTGGGGAACAGTGATACAGGAACAATGATCAGTGATTGAGGACAGTGTATTTTCAGCTTATCAACTGTGTGTTGTATGCCCAGCTATGTCTTGTGTGTATTTAATTTAAGCTGTTATGCTGCCTATTTATCTGGTTATTTATTTCCTTTTCGCTTTATTATCTTTTCGCTAGGGCAGTTTTTAGCACGATTGCTTCCGAACCAGTAGATACTCCCCAAGCACTTTGGACACGAGGTCGCCGACTCAATCGATCCGAGGATCTGGTTGACGGACATCCAGTGTTCCACTCTCTACCCCCAGTTATCAGAAGAAGGCCGAGGAGGCGGAGCGTGTCACAACAAGGTTTACCTGGATAGAGGTCTACTTTGACGATGCTTGATCGAAGTTGAGATTTACGTATGCGCCATAGAGATACATTTCTTGGTCATTCGGATGGAGCAATGAGAATACATCGAGGATAGGCGATGATCGCCAAATGCACGAGAGCATGAAACAGTCACGAGAGGATGCCATCCGCCAAGCAAAATTTGCTAAACAACAAGCGCGATCATGGCCCAAAAGCCGAAGTGATCACTAGGTACAGCAATGAGAATCTGGCGTCGCTTCACATCAGTTCCTCCTCCACCAACTCCACTACGGCGAGCACCTCTTGGTCGAATACCTGCCAAATCCTCAGAATACCCTCCCGAACACCCAGAACACCCTACCCAATGTCCAGAATATCCAAGAGGACACCAACCTTCCAACGGGGCTGGCTCCGCCCCCGCTTCTGCCGCAACTGTCCAAGAATTTTACACCTAACCACCCGGACTCCCCATTCGAGTTCGAGGTAGATCATACAGCTCTAAAATTGAGTAAGTTGGAGAAGCTTTTCAAGAAATCGCAGGGGGTGAAGGCCATCCCAGACATCAAAGATGGGTACACCGACATAGCCGTAACATTGCCAGACAGATTCAAGATGCCACAGATTGATCGTTTCGATGAGTCAGGGGATCCTATGGTCCATCTCCGGCTATTTTCAGACATCCTGAGGCCAATGGGCCTAACCCGACCACAAAAGCTTTCCCTGTTTGGCCGAACTTTGTCGGGTGTGGTAGCCATTTGATACACGAAGTTAGAAGATGACGTGAAAAGAAGCTGGGATGAGATGGCTGAGGCCTTCGTTGCACAGTACTCGTACAATACACAGATCGAGATTACAACCCGTGATCTCGAAACGACGAAGCAGGAACCCAAGGAGTCTTTCTTCGATTTTGTAACTAGATGGAGGGCAAAGGCGTCGATGATGACCTTGAGGCCTACAGACAAAGATCAAATTTGGATGATTGTGCGCAATCTCCAACCGAAACTCATGTAGAAGATGATCGTACTCCCCTTTCCCACCTTCTCAGATTTACACGAGATGGGGGTACAGATCGAGGATGCGATGAAGCAAGGTCTGATCGACCAGGACCGGGAGCAGCCCCGAAGGACATTCAACCGCAATAACAACGCAGGCCCGAGTGGCGCTGCAAACACAAGGACTTCGGAGGTCAGTATGGTCACCACCACTCCCCCTCCCCATCCAAGGCCCGCGGCGGCCACACCCTTTTCCAGTACATCCGGGAGCAGTACCCAAGCCCCGAGATATCAGTCCAGAGGCCAAAGAACCTTCACTCCACTATACATGCCTTTGTCCAAGGCTCTCGGGGTTCTAATCAAAAAGGGGCATCTGAAACCCCTAGAGCCGAGGCCATTACCAAATCCACTCCCCCCTTCCCACAACCCGGCCAAGTACTGTGCGTACCACCAGCAGCATGGCCATGATACAGACCAATGTTTCCGGCTGCGTCACGAGATTCAGGACCTCGTTGACAAAAATATTATTCTGCCTCCCGAAAGACCCAACGTCACAACCAACCCACTCCCCGCACATAACCAAGATCCACCACCCAAAAGAGTCAACCTCATCCAAACTGGGGTCGTGTCCTACGATCCTAGTATCTATATTACTCTCTCTCACCTACCCAAGCCGGAGGTGATCCTTCCTGACTGCACTGACTTGTGCATGTTGGACACCTTCACAACCCAATCTGAGCCAAAGGTGGTGACCTCCGAAGATGGAACAGGGCAGGTTTCAGAGGAGAGTGGAATTGTTGCATCTGGGATTGAACAGCCTGGGAATTATGCTGGAGGAGTCTATGATCCAAGCGGATACATCCTACTAGTGGGCCAGTCGGAGCCGAGTGTGGGGCTGCCAGAAAAAGCTGAACTGTGCATGATTCAGGGGGACAGACTTGAACAAGGGGCAGATGATCTGACAATAGTGGAAGAAGATTTTGCCAACCTCCAGTTCTTCAACGACCAGGAATTAGGGGATGTAATAGTCAACTGGTTTGGATATGAGGAGTCGGCGGAAGTTATCGGATGGTTAGATGATCAGCCAGACATTGTGGAATTTCAGCCAGAGCAAGGCCCGGCAGGGGCAAGGGTATCAATGATGGCCGGAAGGGCCGAGAGTCAGAATGGATTGCCAGAGAGCGCCGGTACAAAGAATTTCGCTCGGGATCAAGATATTGTGGCCAGACAACAAATCGTGCTAACGCTACGAGGAACAAGAGAAGAAGTGGGATTCTGAGAGAATCCGGAAAGCCAAGAACCATGAAAAGGTTAAAAGTGCTGCGAGCACGAGAGTAGGATATGCTGTGAGCATATGGGATGAAAGTACCGAGAGTACAAACTTGCCAGAACCAGATAGGTGTCTGTTGAATGCTAGCGGGATGTGGTGGGAAGATGATGACTTATGTCTTGCCCACACGGATGAAGATTGGGCAGGCGCCCAACCAGATGATACTTGGTACCTCGATGAGGTGGACCACATGACCAGGAGCGGGCGGTACTTCAAGCCACCACACCTAGACCAACCCGAGACATCTAGAAAAGATAAAGAAGTTGAGAAACAGAGAGAGAAGCAAATTGAAGAAGAAGCTGTACTGAGACAGTTAAAGAAGATACATGCAGACATCTCTATCTCGGGACTGCTCATGGTGTCAAGGGTACATAGACAGGCCGTCCTATCTGCTATGGACAAGGCCAAACTCTCCATTGATACTACACCAGAGCAGCTGGTTAGGCTGGTTTTTTCTGGAGGAGGTTCCCCGGCATTAACCTTTTCAGATAAAGAACTGCCGCCTGAGGGCGTGAATCATAACAAACCCCTCTACATCTCCGTGGAATGTAGAGATAAGTGGATACCGGTGGTACTTGTTGATACCGGGTCTGCTATCAATGTCTGCCTAGCCAGAACAGCATATGCAATCGGGTTGAAACCCGCGGACTTCATACCAACCACTCAGGTGATCAAAGCTTACGATAATACTAGCAGAGAAGTGATGGGGACTGTCAAGATTCAGGCCCAGGTTGGTCCAGGACAACACAACATTGAATTTCATGTCTTGGACGTTCCCGCAACCTTCAACTTACTCTTGGGGCGGCCGTGGTTGCACCAAGTAAAGGCAGTCTCTTCCACTCTACACCAGATGTTGAAATACCCTCACGGGAAGGAAGTAGCTATTGTCTTCGGAAATTCATCCATCCACCCGCCGCCGGAAGTGTCTACACCAGTTTTGGAAATCGAGCACGACGCGGAGGATGTCTTCTTATCGGGGTTCACTTTGGCAGAGGCCCAGGTAGTGCAGAATATTATGGCTGTGAATGAAGGTGTGTACGTCAGTGCTCAATCCGTTTACCTCATGAACAAGCTACAACATATTCCCGAGATGGGATTAGGAAGGAGCGGCAGAAAAGGAGTCGCAGCGTTGGCCAAAGTGCCACACAACCCGCATACCTTTGGACTGGTTTATCTGCCCACCAAAGAGGACTGGGTAAGGAAAGGAAAAGAAATGGCTGGTAGAGCCAGAGCGAAGCAGGCTGGGAAACCTTTTGAGTTAATGCATAGGCCCATCCAGGGTACCCTGAACGGACGCTTCGTCCGGGAGGGGGAGGACTTTCCATTTTGCGGCTTCCCAGAGCCATGGCTAAACGCGGAGAAGAAGCGCGTACCAGGCTTCAAGATCTTCTTCGACCTGCAACTACCCGGGAATGACGTTGCCCAGAGCGATGCAGACCCATCGGTGAGGTTGAGCGAATAAGCGATGGATCCGAGGGCCTGAATTGGAAATAGGGGTAGCACTGACATGTCTCCTCTTTGATCCTCCGATCAACCAAGAGTGCTTGGGGGATAACTTCGTGGTTTCCATGATTGGGGATGGAACGGCTGTGGGCCTACCAGCAGCTATCTTGGATGCATCAATCGCACCCTCTCTCACCTGGCAGTACGAGGAGGGATTTTTGTCCAGCAGCACCGGGTCAAGTAGTGAGCCGGAATCTGATTCCACCGAGTCTTGTGAGTCGAAATCAGGTTCCAGCTCGACTGAGTCTGAGTCTAGTACTCCTAGGGAAGCTAACCCGGATGCCACAGTCCTGTCTAGATCGTCTTTTTCCTTTACATTTGAGTCTGTTGTAACCGATGAATCGGACGATTTGGATGTGCCTAATGAGAATGAACTATCTGTGGTTTCCGAGTACTTTTCTGTGCCCTTGATTTATTGCATTAATTCGGACTTTCAAAACTTTGATGAAAACGACGAGGACGAAGTTCCTCCGATTTTACAACGTTTAATTGAGCAAGAGCAAGAGAGATTTGTTAAACCATTAATGGATGAAATCATTACCGTGAACATTGGTACTGAGGAGGACCCGCGGCTGGTCCAGATCGGGTCCACGTTGTCTTCGGAGGAACGCGAGCGCCTAGTCGCTTTATTAAAAGATTTCAAAGATGTTTTCGCGTGGTCCTACGAAGACATGCCTGGAATCGATCCTGAGATTGTACAGCATCGGATCCCCCTTGACCCCGAGGCTCGACCTGTCAAGTAGAAACTCAGAAGGATCCGCCCGAACTGGGCTCTCAAGATTAAGGAAGAGGTCACCAAGCAAATCGACGCAGGCTTCCTGCTAGTATCTGAATATCCGACTTGGTTGGCCAACATTGTTCCGGTGCCGAAGAAGTATGGCAGGATCCGGGTGTGTGTAGACTTCAGGGATTTGAACAGAGCTAGTCCGAAGGACGACTTCCCCTTGCCGCACATCGATGAGTTGGTGGATTTCACAGCAAGGCATGCATTGCTCTCATTTATGAATGGCTTCTCAGGATACAACCAGATAGTGATGGCACCAGAAGATAGGGAAAAGACTGCATTCACCACCCCGTGGAGGACATACTGCTACCGGGTAATGCCGTTTGGGTTAAAGAACGCTGGAGCTACTTATCAACGGGCCGCGACCACAATACTACATGATATGATCCACAAGGAGGTTGAGGTGTATGTGGACGACATGATTGTCAAGTCTAAGGAAAGAGAGGGCCACTACACCGCCTTGCATAAGTTTTTCCAAAGGATTAGGGAATTCCGGTTGCGGCTAAACCCTCAGAAATGTACATTTGGTGTTACAGTGGGAAAAATGTTGGGGTTTCTGATTACACAAAGAGGCATCGAGGTCGATCCTTCCAAAATCAAGGCCATCTTAGAAATGCCACCACCAAGGACTGAAAAGGAGGTGCGAGGCTTTCTGGGTAAAGTGCAATTCATAAGACGGTTCATTTCAAAATTAACCTTGACTTGTGAACCACTTTTCGGCCTCCTGAAGAAAGGAAAGAAGTTCCAATGGGACGGCCGATGTCAAGCTGCATTTGAACAGATCAAAGAATATCTATAGAACCCACCCGTTTTATCGCCACCAGAACCGGGGAAACCGTTGATTTTGTATCTGTCAGTGACTGAAACTACAATGGGCTACATGCTTGCACAAGAATCAGAAGATAAGGTGGAGAAAGCCATCTACTATTTGAGCAAAAAGATGCTGGAGTATGAGACCCGATATACACCGCTGGAAAAGGCTTGCTTAGCTCTGGTATAGACTACCAGGAAGCTGCGGCACTACCTGTTAGCTCACTCTGTAATGTTGGTTTCACGACTAGACCCCATCAAATACCTTTTCGAGAAACCAGCACTTACGGGTAGGCTAGCTCGTTGGTTGCTGTTGCTCTCCGAATTTGATCTCACGTACGTGACACGCAAGTCAGTGAAAAGGAGAGCAGTGGCAGAGTTCCTTGCCGACCACCCGGTTGAGGGGGATGAAACAGTTGAGTACCTGTTCCCGGATGAATCAATTCTACATATCGACGATGAAACTTGGACAATGCACTTTGACGGAGCGTCAAATTAACATGGGTATGGGATAGGAGTGTTGCTGATAGCACCCGACAATTCCCGTATCCCTCTCGCCTTCAAACTCCAATTCAAAGTCTCGAACAATGAAGCAGAATATGAGGCGTGCATCGCTGGTCTAGAAGCAGCCCTGGAACTAGGGGCAAGACAGTTGGATGTCATTGGGGATTCGAACCTTGTTGTGTCTCAAGCTAAAGGAGACTGGAAAGTGAAAGAGGAAAAGATGATGATGTATCACCAAACCTTGGATTTGCTGATTCCTCGGTTTGAGAAGCTAAGTTTTACTCATCTACTAAGAGAGAACAACAGGTTCGCAGATTCTTTAGCAACTCTATCATCTATGATAGACATCCCGTGTGGAGTCCGAATGCATCCAGTCATCATCGACCAGAAATTTGCACCTGCCTACGAGTCGATTGCAGCCATAGATGAAGTTCAGGACGAACACCCCTGGTATTACGACATCTGGAACTTCTTGGAGAAAGAAGCATACCCGCCAGGGGTAAATGCCAAAGACAAGAGGGCAATCAAGAGAATGGCAGTTCAGTTCATCATCTGCGGGGGTAAACTGTATAAACGGGGTCATCTTGGAATGCATAAACTGTGCATTGATGCCGAAGAGTCAAAGCGTCTGATGGAAGCCATCCACGGGGAAGAATGTGGTGCACACATGAATGGGGTAATGTTGGCACGGAAGATTCTCAGACAGGGTTATTACTGGTCCACCATGGAGGAGGATTGTATTAGTTTCGTCCGGCGATGTCACAAGTGTCAAATTCATGCAAATCGCATGAACATCCCGCCGTCAAAGCTGTACAACATGACTTCGCCATGGCCGTCATTCTGGGGAATTGATGTAATCGAGTCGCACGCCAAGGGTCGAATGGGCATGAGTTCATCTTAGTAGCGATAGATTATTTCACAAAGTGGGTCGAGGCCCAATCTTATGCGTGTTGAAGGCTTCACATGTAGCAAAATTCATCGAAACAACATCATCTCGCCGCCACGGGCTCCCAAATGAAATCGTTTCAGACAATAGTTCCCACTTCAAGAAGGAGGTGATTGATTTGTTGGAGAAATACAATGTGGCTTTTCATAAGTCATCTACCTACCGGCCGCAAACTAATGGAGCAGTTGAGGCCGCCAACAAGAATATCAAGCGCATACTACAGAAGATGGTGGAAACCTACCGGGACTGGCCAGATAAGTTGCCGTTTGCTCTGTGGGGCTACAGGACTTCAATCAGAACTTCTACTGGGGCGACTCCGTACTCATTGGTTTATGGGATGGAGGCCGTTCTGCCTATCGAGATTGAGGTCCCGTCATTACGAGTATTGGCTGAGTGCCAGATAGCCGAAGCGGATTGGCAGCAAAGCAGATTTGAGGAACTCATGCTTTTCGATGAAAGAAGGCTGAAGGCACTATACCACGTCCAAAGTTATCAACGCAAAATCGCCCGGGCTTTCAACAAGAAGGTTAAGTCCAGGAATTTGAAAGAATGAGATTTGGTACTCAAGGACAACCGAGCTCCCATCCACGACCCAAGGGGCAAGTTCAAACCCAATTGGACTGGTCCCTACATTATCAAGTCAATCTGGTCAGGTGGAGCTGTGGTTCTGATGGATCTAGATGGCTTAGATTTTTCCCAATCGATCAACATGGACAAGTTGAAGAAATACTACCCCTGAGAGGCTCGCTAGGCCGAAAACCCGAAAGGGCGACCTAGGCAAAACTCAGAGCATAGAAAATTTGAAAATTATAAAAACTGAGCTCGCAAGGTTGAAAACCCACAAAGGGCGGCCATGGCAAAAGTTAGAGCGCAAAAGGGGAGTAAAAATACCCGAGCGAACCTAAGCCTGAACTACGTAAGGCTTGATTCCCAATCTTTGGGATACGTAGGCAGCTTCATCCTGAAGTTCAGCCACAATCTTTTCCCCGATCAACTTTGTCCATTTGATCATCTCAGTCATCTCTATTCATCAGCATTTATCGTGATCTCCGGTACAGTGCTATTCGGACTAGGGGCAACTTTCCGTTGCCACACAGTGCCGCGGTACTATCCAGACTAGGGGTAATTTTCCATTGCTATGAATTGCCGAGGCACTTTTCAGACTAGAGGCAACTTTCCAGTTGCTAGGATCTGGGGTTATGCGTCTCAGTGACAGATCTCAGGCGTGTCCAGTTCTGATCCATATCGAAAATAGTTTTGAAAAGTTTTAATAAAAGTCGACTTTGCTCAAAATTAATCTTTTTACAACTAAGACCATTTTTGGACCAAAGCGGAGAATTTTCAGTACCACAACCTTCAATTTCATTGATTCCAAAAACAGAGTTCTCTTGCCCTTGCATACAATTGAAGTTGCTTTTTATTACACTCATAAAGAAAACTTGAAAGTACTAATAAAGCAATAAATCTAGGGCATAGTCAAGTCAGGTGTCCCTGCGCCCCCTCCCAGAGCTAGTCGAAGCCTCTGACGCCAACCTAGGCCCAATCTGTGCCTCTTCATTGAGCCAATCCCAGCACTCGTCAGATAAAGTGCAACTGAAAATAGGGACGGGGGGCAGAAGCTCTCTAGTCCTCCAGGCCATAGTATGTCGGGCAAGGTGTGCACCTCGGACCGGGAAAGTGACCGGATACTCAATCCCCTGCGGAGGGCAAGTCTGATCATGACCAAACTGACGCAGAATACGGAATGGGAAGTAGAATACGCAGTGAGTCAAGCCGATCAACCGGATCCCCGTATCCTGGAACATGCTATAGCTCATCGCCGGAAGGTTAAGCCAAGGACAGCGCCAAGCAATGCGATCAGCAGACAAATTGCACATCCATTCAAACCACCATCCCTCATCAAGGGCGTCAACTAGGCGTTGTCGAAAGAAGTAGCCGCGGGCTGAGTAAGCAGGGCAAGAGTCCACAACTTGCAATTTATCCATCAACCATATCTGGGGAGGGATGAAAAATGAGAGAATAAAGAATAGAGAGATGTGCGATGAGAGAAAAGTGAGATGAGGGTTTTGTGAGAAAAACCGAGCCTGAGGGCCGAGCGATGTGAGCAAATACATATGTGAGATCGGGTGGGAAACATTACCTGCAGCAGTAGTGGACTCCCTGCAAATCTAGTCGTCTCCCGGCGATAGAGAGCACCCAAACACATCAGTGTCTCGGCCAATGTCATGACGATGCAGCTCTTTCCTTCCCTCAAGCCTTGAGCGACTTCAATCAAACGGATGCTAACTCCTCTGGAGCCCGAGACAAACAGAAAATGAGATAGCATGCACAAGCAGAGGGCATGTTGTCGGAAACCTTGCCAATGATGGTCGCTACGGTCACCGGCATCAGAGAATCGGTAAATCAGGCTCGGGATATCCAACATCCCATTACAAATCAGGGATCGAGCATCATGCGCGTTGAGACCGCACATCCGCCCTAAAGCTTGGGCCATGGCCGAAACGAGACTGAGGCAAGATCTCTTCTGAGCATTCAGACTCCATCAAGACTTGAAAATCTTCGAAAGTGGGACATACCTCTTGCCCTCCGAAGCTGAAGACATGCGTCACCGGGTTCCAAAATCTCACTGCGGCATGGAGGAAAGGAAGGTGCAGTGGAGTCTGGCCCAGCGTGAATAATGCATTCAAGCCGAAGCCCTGGAAATTCAACTTTTCCGAGCCATCTAAAGAAAAGATCCAAGATGTGAGATTTTCTACGAGAAATGCCTCTATTTTTGTGCAAAGCAGTGATGAAATGAAAGAGTTCCAAAGTTGGAGCTTTATAGGGGGGTAAAACACTATTCGGGACAAGTGTCGAATTCTAGGAGTTGCAGGAAGGGTGGCCGCCCGGCCACCTATTCTAGCAGGCCGGCCATCCTTGTTTCAAAAACTAGCCGGCCGGCCACCTTTCAGTCCCCAGATGCAAAATGTGGCCGGCCATGCATTGGTCCTGCTTTGCCCTCCGGAAGGAAGTTTGAGGCATTTCTATGCATCGGGGATGTCAAAGGCCTCCATTTCTCTCAGTTTCGGATGCGTTCCATCATCTAGATCGTCCGTCCGAAGTACGCTTTGTTGTATTTTGCTTGTCGAGTTGTTGCTTTGTTTATCGAGTTGTAAGTTTTGTCGAGCTATCGCATTTTGTGTTTTGAGTTGTTACTTTTTGTTTACACAATTTTGTTAAGTCTTGTTTATTGAGTCGTTAACATTGTTGTATTTTGCTTATCGAGTTGTAAACTTGCTAAGATTCAGTTATTTCTTAGTGAGTCGAGTTGTTAGATTTGTTGCATCGGTTCATTACCTGACTCGGTAAATACACGAGGCACATTCCCATTCAATTCCATTTTTGTGCAGAATGATGCGATATGATGCTAAGAGTTTCAAATACAACATCTTTTCAAAAGCTGTTTCATTCCATCATGTTTTACAACAAAATAAAGGTACAAGTTTTACAGAAAACAAAACTGCCTAACAATATGCAAAGTGCTACAAACTACTAGCAAAAAGTAAAATAAAGCAGGAAATAGCATCAATATCCTCGGGAGCGGGAATAAGGGGGCCCCCTCATCCTCTTCTGCGGGACAACCTCTGCACCATTATCACCATCCAGGTCGGAGTTGTCATCCTCAGGATCCCCCTCAGCCTCGCCTCCACTCCCGGAACCAAGGCCGGAGTCCCCCTCCTCAGTAGATGTCTCTGACTCACGATCTGCGACCTCCTCCTCCTCCCCATCAGGCTCTGCCTCTATAACATATGCCCTACGTCTGCGAGACGACCTTGCTCCTCGAGCTCCTCGGAAAGGCCTAGATGGCCCTGCTCCCTGAGAAGGCCTGGATGGCCCAGCTCCTCGAAAGGGCCCAGATGGCCCAGCACCTCGACCTCTCTGAGAAGGCCCGGGTGGCTCGACCCGCGGCGGAGCATATACAGGAGGCATCTGGAAATGAAGAGGTCAATACATCAGTTCAAATATGAAAAAAACAAATACATGGTACGGTATGCGAGTGGGGTGTGTGTCAGATGTGCTCTACACAGCCTATCAATACAGCAGAATGTTCAAAACCAGCATGTCATCAGAAATATGCTAAATACAGGAAAGATGGACAGTACCTGCATGCCCATAATGGCCAACTGTGCCTCCCTCCGTAGGATTATGCCCTCGAATGTGGCCAACATCCCGAGCATCTCATCCATGTACTCAACTGGAGGCTACAGATACAAATGCAAAACTATCAGTAAAGGAATGAATGTCCAAATATCTGACTGATAAATCAAAGCTGTAAAACATACCAGGGGTGAATCAGGATCTCTGACATATCTGTGGTCAGGAAGAGGAGGCTCTAGCGAGACCTGGTAAGGAGTCCCAAATCGCCAACTCGTCAACTCGGTCGGCATATCTGGCCACCCAGGATGATGAAGAGTCGGAGGGATCGGGGGAATCGACCCACCCCCACCTCGAGACGTACCAGCCCTCCTGGAGGAGGGGATATCCGTAGCACGAGCCCGACTCGAAGATGGTATACCAGTGGACCTCAGTGGCGGAGCACGCACCCCCGTCAAGGGAGGCATCAGATATGTGTGACGATAAGTGGCGTAGTCCCCGTCCGTAAGGTGTAGCAAAGCATCGGTGCCCTGCATAGCACTAACGACCTCCTGGGTAGAGAGTCTATCAGCAGTCCGCATAGTGGCTAGAGGTGCGGCAGGAGGGTCCTGAGAAATGTACCCCCATACCTGACGCAGAAAGCGTTCCCCTAGGAACCATGCTCTACCAACCGGTCCTTCAAGCAGGAACCTGTACTGGGAGTTACCCGATCCTCCGGGATACTGATATCGGAGACCATCGCCCAAGACCGCCCAGGGCTGCCACGTAATATGCGGATAACCAGTGTATAAATCAATCAGAAATCAGAGATATACAAGGCAGATCAAAGATGAAAATGAAAGGAACTGAGAGTACTGAAATACCTCTGTCGTGCGAACAGTGTCAAAATACTGCCGCAGATGGAAGAGAGTCTCTCGAGGTCTCGGTCGGTGCTGGCCCTCGAATACCAAGGAATACGGGGTCATAAGGGGCCCTGCCACCTCCATTTCCGGGGCTAACGTCGGAAAATACACGTAGACCCATAACTGAGAAAAGCAATACAGAATGTAAATACAAACTGCTGAGGGCAAAATACAAGATGTAAAGTGCGCCGTGTGTGCAACGAACAAGTAATGAGGAGCAGAAATGTAAATCAAGAGGACAGAACGTACCTCCCAGGCTCTCCAATAGCCGCCGAGTAAGTCTCCTTGCCATGAGAGGCAGCCATATAGCAATAGAGGGTAGCCAAAGCGCCACCTGATCGTACCGACCGACCTGTGATAGGTCCACTAGAGCGTTCAAAAGATACAGCCCGACAGTGTTCCCCCTATCAGCAAACAAAGTGGTGCCAAAGAGGAACATAAGGAAACCGCGGGTGTACTGCTCAACCTCCTCAGGAGACTCAGGCTCCATCCCCTCCCTCCGAAAATAGGAAGAGAACCAGGTGTACCGGACTCTCCTAGAAGCTCTGTCCACAGGCGGACGGGCCCCCAACAAATGTACCCAAGCGGCCTCCCATTCGCCCATATCCTCGTCGTAAGGAATGGGCCAACCTCCTATGTCTAGGCCGGTAAGTACAGCAAAATCTAGCGGGGTCATGGTCAGATCCCCGGTGGCAGAAAAGTGGAAGGAATTGGTGGTGTGCCACCATCTCTCCACCAAAACGGCTAACAGTGTCCTACTAGCAGGACAATGTGATAACCCTACGTAGAAGGCCCCGAACCCTGCTAAATCAACTAAATCCCGGACAGCCTCCGGGAGCTCAGTGTACCACTCTCTCGCAGCAGTGGAGCCATATCCTCGCACGGTACGAGAGCCAACCTGCGCTCAGAATGAATGCATGTGTCAGAATGAAATGAACAAGCCGTATGCAAATCAAATGAACAAGCTGTGTGCAAATGAAATGAACAAGCCGTGTGCAAATCAAAATATGAGCTGCGTGTTCATCTTAAATGTCTGGGCTGTGTGTTCAGAAAATCAGAGTTTGGGACTGCGTGTTCTACTCTCAATCGGTGTGGGCTGTGTGTTCACCATCAACTTGGACTGTGTGTTCAGAAAATCAGAGTGTGGGCTGTGTGTTCACCATCAACCTGGACTGTGTGTTCAGAAAATCAGAGTTTGGGATTGCGTGTTCTACTCTCAATCAGTGTGGGCTGTGTGTTCACCATCAACTTGGACTGTGTGTTCAGAAAATCAGAGTGTGGGCTGTGTGTTCACCATCAACTTGGACTGTGTGTTCAGAAAATTAGAGTTTGGGACTGCGTGTTCTACTCTCAATCAGTGTGGGCTGTGTGTTCACCATCAACTTGGACTGTGTGTTCAGAAAATCAGAGTGTGGGCTGTGTGTTCACCATCAACCTGGGCTATGTATTCAGAAATCAGAGTTTGGGACTGCGTGTTCTACTCTCAATCAGTGTGGGATGTGTGTTCACCATCAACTTGGACTGTGTGTTCAGAAAATCAGAGTTTGGGACTGCGTGTTCTACTCTCAATCGGTGTGGGCTGTGTGTTCACCATAAACCTGGACTGTGTGTTCAGAAAATCAGAGTTTGGGACTGCGTGTTCTACTCTCAATCGGTGTGGGCTGTGTGTTCACCATCAACTTGGACTGTGTGTTCAGAAAATCAGAGTTTGGGACTGCGTGTTCTACTCTCAATCGGTGTGGGCTGTGTGTTCACCATCAACTTGGACTGTGTGTTCAGAAAATCAGAGTTTGGGACTGCGTGTTCTACTCTCAATCAGTGGGCTGTGTGTTCACCATCAACCTGGGTTGTGTGTTCAGAAAATCAGAGTTTGGGACTGCGTGTTCTACTCTCAATCGATTAAATTTGTGTGTTCACCATCAACCTGGGTTGTGTGTTCAGAAAATCAGAGTTTGGGACTGCGTGTTCTACTCTCAATCAGTGTGTGCCGTGTGTTCACCATCAACTTGGACTGTGTGTTCAAAAAATCAGAGTTTGGGACTGTGTGTTCTACTCTTAGTCAGTGTGTGCTGTGTGTTCACCTTCAAATCCGGGCTGTGTGTTCGAAAAATCGGTGTTTGAGCCGTGTGTTCAATTCTTAACTAGTGTGTACCGTGCGTTCACATTCAATCAATGAGCCTAGTTTTCAGAAGTTCAAGTGTTTAAGTCACATGTTCAGAATGCAAGCAAAGTACTATGTCATAAGCTAAACTGTGTGTTCAAGCATGGCAAAGGTATGAAATGCATGAAAAATACAGAAAATGACGTAAAATACCTCTCGTGCCTCGTAAGAGAGGTGATGCTCTGGCTCTCGCAGAAGTAGATCTCCGGGTGCCCGATCATTGAAGGCAGTAAAATGACGAAAAAATGGCCAGGAAGAATGTGCACCAGGCGTATCTCTCGGGAATAAATGGTCAGACCCTCGGGGGTAGCGTCATAATATCGAAATCATCCCCGGCACCTAGAGGACCTCCACCATGAGGGAAATTACCCGCCATTTCGAAAAATCTGCAAAAGGAGCAAAAATGAGCCAAAATTGGAAAAAGTCAACAAAAGTCAACTCTCGGGAAATGGAAAAGTCAACAAAAGTCAACTCCCGAGAAAATCTTCCAAATATTGAGACAAACTTACCTCAAGTGGTGAAAATGAGAAAAGAAGCCCCGAAATCAAAATTTAATCGGTCCAAAGTGCTTAAAATCGAATGTTTTTGCGAAAACAACTTGCGTGGGAGGTTGAAAAGCGCGTATAAAGTGCAGATCTGAAGGAGAAAATGGTTTGGGAAGCAAGAGGAGAAGTTTTCGCAGCTGTGGGTGTGAGCTCGAAGTGAATGGATGAGAGAATATAAAGAAAATGAGGTGAAAAGACCAAATTGCCCACTGTTTTGGGCAGGTGGCCGGCCAGCCACCTTTTCTGGCTTGACCATTTGCTTTTGAACTGGCCGGTGGCCTCCCCTTGGGCAAATGGCTGGCCGGCCATGTCCCCCACATGCTCACCTAGCTCTCTGCAAATTTTGAGGAAGATTGGAGTTCCCGGGACCTGAAAAAGTTCAAGAAAAGTGCACTTTCTGGCGCGAAATTGCTCCGCCGAAACTTCAGCTGCAATTTCTGACATGTGTCTCATCATTACTCATCAAAATCAGAGTGTATCCTTTTTGAGCATGTTGTAACCTCTCCGGGAGGTGAACCAGAGGCCGCGATCGAGTCGCCTTCACCGAAATGCGCGTTTCCTTACTCGTTGTTTCGCAACAAACGGGCACCCTGATTTATGCTCGTTTTGCATTGTTGTGCACATGACTTGCATTCTCGTGAGCATTTTGCATCGTCATGCATTTTTCTTGGTATACCATACCTCTGAGCTTGAGCATGCGTTGTCACGCACGTTCCCTTCTCGCGTTGCGATGCATTCACTCGCCGACACTGCGTGTGTCAAACTTTCGGAATCACAGGAATCCCATTGAATATATGTTGTTAGCATATTGTTCTTGTTGAATTTCTCTCTTTTGCAGGCACGATATTGTATGTACGGTTCATTTGAAAGTTTGGTGCGACCCAGATCGAATCGCCGCAGTATCGTATCTTCTCCGTGTGAGACGCGACGAGAATTAAATAATTCTCCGCATTCCTAACTGCATGAAATGTAGTTGTTGCTTTGCATTCTTGCTTAAAACCGTTGCATCTATTTGCGAATACTTGCTTCATTACAGCTTGCTGCACTTGCATGATCATCAAGTTACATCTGGCTCGGTGCATATCGCTTTGCATTTTGCCCCATGCCTGAGGGCACGCCTGCGGGCACGCCTGCGGGCACATATCTCTGTGCATCTTGTATGATTGTCTAAGTCTTCGGCCTTGTCAAAAATGGGTCGTCTATGGGCTTTGACATTCACTCCCGTCACTTGTGACTTCCGAGTTCTGTCAAAGAGGGGCAACTGTAGACATCCCATTTTTGGTGACCTAAGATTCGAGCGTCACCGATTGAGCGCTCGGTGATGTTGTATATTGTGCTCGTTCAGAAGTCTCAGAGTCATGGCCGTGAGCCCTGCCTCCGGACTTCCGAACCCTCTTCTGTACCTTGTCTTGGTTTGCGAACCAGACTCGGTTTTCTCTGTTTCTTTTCCTGAAGGGAGGGAGAGGTCCCGTAGACCATCTCTCAGTAGCCGTGGGCTACATTTCGTGGCCGTAGGCCATTTCGGAGCCCGGTTCCTGGTTTTCGGAGCTGTCAGGCCGTGTGCCTCGGTTCGGGACCGTCTAACCATCTCCGATTCCACCGATTTTTGGCATACATCTTATTTACTCCCTTTTGAGGGACACTGAGATTTGAAAGACCCACTTCGTGGCCGAATGCCACTTTCGGTGCTTAACAGCCTATTTTCGGGACCCCGAACTGCGTGTTTTGGCCCCCGAGCATTCGTTTTGCATCGGTTTTCGTTCATTTTTGGCAGGTACCTCTATTTTATCACCAGGAAGGTCACTGAAGGGTGGGAGGCCAGCAATTGCCTCAGCAACCAGTTATATTCCTCCGGCGCCCTCCAACGCCCGTTTTTATCACTTCCGAGCCAATGTTGACCACCCTAGGGCCATTTTCTTCAACCCCAAACCACATATTTGTGTTGCACACACATGGGAGGACCCTAAAATTCTATGTCCGGCTAGTAATTCAAATTGAACCTTTTGAACCCCTCCTAAAAGTGGCCTATTCTCTCTCCTGTTTTAGAGTTGCCAATTTTGAACCACAAGGTTGTGATGAGGGGACCTGGGAGGACACCTTTCTCTGGTGGCCGGCCAGAAAATCTTCTTGAGCCTTTTGACCCTTGGCCGGCCGGCCACCTGCAACAAAAATAGGTGGCCGGCCATGTTCCTTGGGATGTGTGCTTTGCAGCTGTATAGCTTTTTCCCCCAAACTATCTGATTTCGGGGGACTTTTGTAGAAGAGGGGAACTTAATCCCTTATTACTACACATTTTTCTCTCCATTGCCCCACCATTCTTGCTTACATAACAGCAGCTCAAGCTTTGTTTAGAGGGTTGGAAAGCATGCTTTGAGCACATAGATACATATCTCTCCATTTCTCTCAAAAATCCCTAAGCTTGGTACCATTTCTTCATCACTACCAAGCATCACCATCACCACTCCATTTCCAGTAGCAACGAGAGGTTTTTCATAGGCTTATAAGCAACATTCCTTGGTCCAAGAGGTAGCAAAGAAGTGATCTTCAAGGGTAAGTGTCAATCTCCCTCTTTTGTAGCACTTTTTTGCACCATTGCTTAGGCCTATTTTCTTGATTCTTTAGGCTCCGACCCTAACTGAAAGGGTCATTTTTTTGAGCCATTCTTCATTTTTGTTTAAGGTCTCAACCCTGTTTGAGCTTCCCATTTGGCACTTGCTTCAATACCCTCTTAAATATCATAATCTTGCATGATATTTCTAGCCTATGTGTGACCTGTTTTTTAGCATAATATAAACTGTGAGTTGGCTTATTTTGAGCCTCTCTACAACATTGTAGAAGGGGTCAACACTGTTGGGGGCCTCCATGTGGCACTTACCATTATACCCCTCTTTGGCCCCCATTTTTGCATGCTTTTTTAGGCCTATCTAGCTTCTGTTTTCGGCCATAATCAGAACTAAAAATGGCCATATTTTGACCTTATTGGCATATCTCATTAAGGGTCTTTGGCTGTTTGGTGAATTCTTTGTATACCTCATGTTATAGCCTCTTGTTGGCATATTTCTTGCATTGCATTTTGAGCATGTTTGCATACTGATTTGAGGATTATCATCTACTGTAAATGTTCATATTTTTAGTCCCTCTTCAGTGTTGTAGGAGGGTATTTTTCCATTTGGGCTTTCCATCTACCACTTGCTTCATGACCTCCCTCGTAGAGCCATTTTTGTATGCCATTTTAGCCCTACTTGTGATTGTTGTTTGGCCATGTTTTGTACTGTAAAAATGTGAGTTTTGGGGCTTCCTTGCTTCTTATTTTTCATGTCATGAATCAATTATGCATGTATTGTATAGCTGTAAGCCATTTCGCGCACTTATCTTCGCATTTCGGGATCATTTCATGCATCGGGTATTATTTCGCCTCATTTCAGGGCTGTTTTGCCCCTCATTTTGCCACTGATTTTTGCATGTTTGCATATCATATTCCATGTCTTTGCCATGTCTCATTAGAGTGGCATTTCAGTGCCCGAGGGTCCGTTCTCGGTTTGCATACCCGCGGGCACGCACTTCGAGGTATCTTGTTTTCATCTGATGGCCTCCTATGTGAGCGTGGCTGAGGCTCTCTCATGTTGGTGTAAGCCCATTATTGCATTGCGTATGCCATTTCATCCATAGCATTGTGTATGCCCGGTTGTGTATTACCTCGTATAGCGTATATGCCATTCCATGACATTGTGTATGTTAGGATTGTATCTTAGTCGCATTTCATGCATGTCATGCATATTGCATCGTGTTCGGGATAGGAGTTAGCCCGGGCATGGGAAACGAGGCACGTTTCGTACTCCGAGCGACGGAACGGGTCTCAATTCCCAAGTCACCGACACTCCGGATTATCCATGATGGAGTTAGGTTTTGTTGTAGTATTCATATGCATTCATTCTATATTGAGTTGTGCAATTCGGCTCCTCGGCCATCATGCATCGATATGCGTGATTGGTGGCACGAGGATCAAGGCATGCATATATCTGTGAAAATGCATTGTTGTGCCCTCCTTTCCTGCTCTCTGTTGCAGCATATCAAGAATCAGCGGTCTTCCGAGGCTTGGCACGCTTTTCAAGAATCATTGCAAAACAGAGGGTAATCGGGGCATCGCCGTGGATTTCCGCGCAAAGCAGCCCAAACATGCATCATTCCATCATCCGAAGCGGAGTCAAGGCAGTCCCTGACTTGCATGCCAGTTTTATTTTTCTTAGTTAATTTGTTAATTAATTAGGGATTATTCTTTCATTTTGGGACTGTATTATTTAATTGGACCCTCTGCGCGAGGGCAAAATTGTAATAAGTGTGAGTGAGTGTGATGTATGTCTTCCAACCCCACGTCTTTCTTCCCTTTTATTTACCTGCTTATGATGGTTAGATATAGGGCATATTTCAATTAGCATACAGTATGACAGCATGTTTGCATCATTCATCTGTTTTGCACGCACCGGACTCGGCGCATCATACAAACTGCATTTGTATTTCAATTCCAAATTGAATACATGTTAGTTGTAGCATTTCATATGCCATGTTTAGAATAGCCGAGCCTGCTATAGTTTGCATTTTTGCATGTGTTGCATTAGGCAATTCTGTGCATCTAGGATCATGCATGATTTCTAATGAGCTTCTGTTTTGGCTTGGAGTACTCGGTGAGTTTTACACTTTAGCATCCTTGCATGCGTGTGAGTGTTGCCATGAATAGCATGCTTACCATGAGGCTAACTGCTTATGTGATATAACTGCCTTGAATGCCTGTGGGTGGAGGTTGAGTTACTTAAATTGGGACAATTCATCAAATATTTGTTTTTTTCTAAGCCCACTAGATAGTGGCAAAACCATTGCTCTTCTAAGCCCACCTGAGGGTGGCAAAATCTGCATTTTAAGCCTACCTGCGGGTAGCAAACCATTTTCAAACAAACAAACATGAAATGTTTTGTTCCAATTCAGGCGACTCAGTCTATACTTGTATGCTGTGCGCATCACATAGTAACCTAGGCTAATAATCGGAATAAGAACGCACAATGTTTTCAAAATAAGATATCATGGTTAGTAGAGGCCGGTCTTTGGCGAGCGGCGAATAACTCTGTGATCTTCCCAATCGTACCCAAGTTCCCGAGCTGAGGCAACTTTGGTGATGACGGACACGTGGCCTTTGGCACCGAGTCAGGGTTTCCTAAATTTCCCATTTAAAAAAAAAATATTTAGGTGGCGACTCTGTATCTGGCGAAGCAGTTCATGTTTGGCACTTCTTTCAAAAAATCTATTTTCAAAACGATTTGCCGGATTTGGACTCTTTGGTTCAAGATTGAGAACCGTGACATTTGAGTCCTTCGAACTGTAGTGACCCAATATCGAACCAGAACGGGGGGGACTCGCACTCCCTTCCCCGGGATGCGTTCGGGGACATCTACAGGCCACCATGAGGCCGAGAGTAGTGCGCCGAAAAGGCTGAAGTCCAATGACAGCCGGGCTGTAGGAAGAAGTAAAGAAGACTTGTGAGATTACCTCAAGAGGAAGCAGGAGAATGCCGGAGCCGAAGTAACCTCCCCGGATAAGCCGAGGACACCATTCTCGATGGAATTGGACAAATTCATCGCACCAAAAAGATTCAGTATGCTGAGGTTCCAGATATATGATGGTAAGTCAGACCCTAACTTCCATGTTGGATTATTTTTTAATTCAATGGCATTATATAGTGGGAACGAGTCGTTGCTCTGCAAAATGTTCCCTTCATCCTTCGGGGAGATTGCATCAGATTGGTTCCACAAATTACCAAAGGGCAGCGTGAAGACTTGGGAAGGCCTGGCCGAGATATTCGTGGCCAGGTTCATAACAAACAAACTACAGCCATTGAGGGTGAATGCATCGATGGCTCTGAAGATCAGCAAAGATGAAAGCCTTAGGGCCTATGCAAAGAGGTACTATGAGGTGTTCAATCGAATACCTGAATGCAACCAAGAGGTGGCGGTTGTGTCTTTCAAGAAACGGCACGAAGGATGTATCCTTCTTGAAGTCTTTGGCAAAAACCGCCAAAGAGCATGGAAGAGCTCATGGCGAGAATCGAGAAGTATGCGAGCCGAGGAAGATACATCGAGGAATAAGGAGACAAAGCGAGAAAAAAGGCAAGCGGCTAAGCGAGGCCGAGGTAACAATGGACTCGACAAGCAGAGACGAGTTGAGGGCTAAGCGGGATGGCAGCGGTGTTCAATTCGGTCCACAAAGTCCTTGATCAAATTCGAAATCACTTACCCTACTTGGTAGGGCACAAGAACACCCGGGAGAATTTATGGGAAGAAACCTTGGTAGGCGTTATGCTTACCACAATGAGGAGGGGCACCCAACTCAAGGTTGCAGAGCCCTTAAAGCACACTTAGAACATTTGGTGAGGCAAGGCCATCTGAGAGACCTTGTGGATGAGGCCAAAACAAGGGAAGAATAGGCACGATTGCCTCAAGCACCAGCAGCCCCACCACCCCCAGCGCAGCAACCTCAGGCAGGCGGACCTCGAGTGGTCAATGTGATCCACTCAAAGGTGAATGAAAACGACATACGGGGGGAGACACAGAGGGTAAAACACCTGCAGCACGTCAACCAGGTCGGACTAAAAAGATCTCGGCCTGAACAGTGCCAAGGACAGAAGATAGCCTTCACAGAAGCCGACCAAGATATGGTTCAGCACCCGCACAATGACGCCTTGGTAGTATCCCTCCAGGTTGGGGAGTGCCAGGTGAAACGCATCCTGATTGATCAAGGCAGCTCCTGCGACATCATGTATGTCAGATGTTACAAGGAGTTAGGCCTTCACCCTGATGACATGGAGCGATCAAAGCGGCGATGGTGGCTTCAATGGAACGCTGACATGGCCATTAGGCGCAACAAGCTTGGAGGTACAGGCTGGTACGAAGAAGATCAAGACAGAATTCATTGTGATTGACACGCCCTCGCCTTACAACATCATCTTGGGAAGGCCGTGGTTGCATGTAATGGGGGCAGTTCCCTCAACATTGCATCAACTGCTACGGTTCCCAACAGAACATGGGATTGAAGAAGTTAGAGGAGATCAGTTGCAGGCGAAAAATTGCTCTATGGCAGCAATGAAATTAACCCGACATTCGGGAACCGAGAAGTTGAAAAAGAGGACATGAAGGTCCTAAATGATGTCGGCAAGGAGCCTACCGAGAAAAGTGAAGAAGCACTGAAGAAAATCCTCGTCCAGGAGGACGATGAAGAACGCTTTTTTCTTCTCGGCACAGGATTAGCCGAAGAAGAGGAAAGGGAGCTGGAAGCCTTTCTGAGGAAAAATATTGAGGTGTTCGCCTGGACACCTTATGAAATGCCTGGCATTGACCCCGAGGTCACATGTCACAGACTCAACGTTGACAGGTCGGCCAAACCTGTAATACAACGAGCCAGAAGGCCGACGTTGATGCACGTCGAAGCAGTGGAGGAAGAAGTAGACAGGCTTCTGGAGGCCAGGGCCATCAGAGAAGCCAATTATCCGACATGGTTATCAAACACCGTGGTAGTAAAGAAGAAGAATGGTAAGTGGAGGGTCTGCGTAGATTTTACAAACTTGAACAAAGCTTGTCCCAAAGACAACTTCCCTCTGCCAAAGATCGACCAGTTGGTGGATGCCACATCTGGACATGGAAGGATGAGCTTCTTGGATGCATATAGGGGGTATCACCAGATAGCCATGTACCCCCCGGATGAGGAGAAGACAGCGTTTATCACTCCCAAAGGTCTGTATTATTACAGAGTCATGCCTTTTGGGTTAAAGAACGCAGAAGCAACTTACCAAAGGCTGGTAACCAAAATGTTCAAACACTTGATTGGCCGAACCGTAGAAGTTTACATTGATGACATGGTCGTAAAGACCAAGGAACCAAAGGATCATCTTGCTGACCTAAAAGAGGTCTTTGACATACTCAAAACATATCAGCTTCGACTAAACGCATCGAAGTGCGCGTTTGGAGTCGGATCCGGTAAGTTCTTGGGATACGTGGTGACTAGAAGGGGCATTGAAGCCAGCCCAGATCAGATCAAGGCCATTCTGGAATTACAGAGTCTGACATCGGCAAAACAGGTTCAAATGCTTACTGGAAGGGCGCGACCCTAAGCAGTTCATAAGCGAAGTTCGGACAAATGTAAACCTTTTTCAATCTGGTGAAAAAGGCCACGGATTTTCTATAGACAGAGGAATGTGAGGCGCTTTGGCCGACTGAAGAAATATCTTACCTCGGCTCCGATCCTCTCAACACCTCAACCCAGGGAGGAACTTTTTATACTTAGCAGTTTGAGCCTTGATAAGTCTTTGTGATAATCCGAGAAGAGAAGGGAGAGCAGAAGGCTGTTTATTATGTAAGTAAAACCTTGGCCGATGCAGAAACAAGGTATCTACCACTGGAGAAATTAATGCTGGCCTTAGTAATGGCCTCAAAGAAGCTAAACCATTATTTTCAGGCTCACAAGACAGTGGTTCTAACAGAGCACCCACTAAAATCCTTGTTGCAACAAGGAGACTTAACTGGAAGAATAGCAAGATGGGCCGTAGTTTTGGGCCAATATGACCAGGAGTTCAGGCCGAGAACAGCAATTAAGGGCCAAGTCTTGGCCGAGTTCTCGCCAGAATACATCGAACATCGGGCTCCGTTGAGCCGAGATGAACGATGTCCAAACAAGGAAGGAGAAGCCCAGCCGAAGGCTAAAGAACCAAGGAAGGAAAAACTCAGACCCTGCAACATTTACATCGGCGACTCCTTTCAACTTTTTGTTGATGGGAGCTCAAACCGCGGCGAGGCGGAGTGGTGTTAATATCCCCCGATGGAGAGATATTGGAGCAGTCCATTCGACTGGGGTTCAAAGCCTCGAACAATGAGGCGGAATATGAAGCATTGATTCTTTGGTGAAGGTGGCGATGGCAGATGCGATGAGGTAATAGTTTTTGTGACTCACAACTTATAGTAAATCAAACTACGGAGAGTTTGCTTGAGATGAAAGGATGTCGGCATACGCAAAAGAAGTCATCAGGCTGGCAGACATGTTACAAAACTGCCGACTTCTTTGGGTCAGCCGAGACGATAACAACCACGCCGACGCGTTGGCCAATTTAGCAAGTTCAATGCAAACCCGGAAAAGCGAGGACAATAATGATCGATTACCTATCGGGCAGAGCATAGAGCCACGAACACAATGCAAGAGGCATTATGTGTGGACATGGGACCAATTTGGATGGATGCAATTATTGCATTCCTAAAAGAGGAAAGCTGCCGAAGATCGAAAGGAAGCACACAAGGTCAGTTGAAGTCGGCAAGATTGATCTGACAATGAAGGACATCTCTACGAAGATCCTTCATGGACCTCTTTTAAGGTGTGTACACCCTCTTGGTCGAAGACTTTTATATGAAATTCATGAAGGAGTTTGTGGACGCCACGTAGAAGCGGATCGTTAGCTCACAGGCCATTACCCAAGGTATTGGTGGCCCTATATGCAAAAAGATCGAAGCCTATGTGAAGAAGTGTGAACAATGCGAGGTTTGCACCCTTAATACATCGGCCAATTCTTGACTGAACGGTTTCGACCCTTGGCCATTTGCCCAATGGGGCATGGATCTCGTTGGACAATTACCCCAAGCAATAGGCGTGAAGTACCTCTTGGTAGCAAGACTACTTCACAAAGTGGATAGAAGCGAGCCTCTTGCCAAAATCCGAGATGTGGATGTGAAGAACTTCATCTGGAAAAACATCATCACCGATTTGGGATTCCAAGAGCAATGCGTTGCCGAACCAACACGCTTGACAAACTCATCAAGAATTTTTGTGCAATGTTCAAGATAAAGAATTACTTTTCAACACCAAGCTTTCCCCAAAGTAATGGGCAAGCCGAAGCATCCAACAAAGTAATCCTGGATGGGATAAAGAAGAGGCTGCAGGCAGCAAAAGGAAAGTGGGTAGACGAATTGCCCAACGTGCTCTGGGCATATCGCACTATGCCGAGAAGATCAACAGGGGAATCCCCCTTTGCCATGGCTTATGGCACAGAAGCAGTCATTCCATTGGAGATCGGCATCCCAGGGATCAGAACACAGGGAGTTGAGAACGGGTCTAATGATGTGCTCTTAGCCCGAGATCTGGATCTACTAGAAGAAAGAAGAGAGAAAGCTGCAATCCAGCTTGCAGCATACCAGCAACAGCTTGCCAAAGCTTACAACAAGAAGGTCAATCCAAGGGATTTTCAAGTCAACGACCTAGTCTTGAGAAAATTCGTCGGCAATAAGAAGGATCCCAGAGAGGGCAAGCTTGGCTAAGCGGGAAGGACCCTCTGAGAATTACTTGATTGTTAGGAAATGGGGCATATCGGCTCGAAGATAATGAAGGCAAAACATTGCCTAGACCATGGAACACTTGTAATTTAAAATTTTTCTATCATTAGATGCCTGTTTGATTTTTTGCCAATATGATCAATAAAATCTTAGCAGAATTTTCAACAACTTATGAAACTATGCACAATGTTGTTTTTTGAATAATGAGAACCCACGTAGAACTTAGGTTCACATTGGGGGTAGAGAGAAGACAGTAAAGCTTAGCCGAAGTTAAGCCGAGATTATGTTTAACCGTAGTTAATTCGAGATAATGCTTAACCGAAGCCAAACAGAGATTATACTTAACCAAAGTTAAGCTGAAATAAATTCCTTATCTTTACTTGTTGAAATTTGTAGCAATTTACAAGTTAAAGTTAAGCCGATATAATTCCTTATCTTTACTTGTTGAAATTTGTAGCAATTTATAAGTTAAAGTTAAGCTGAGATAAATTCCTTATCTTTACTTGTTGAAATTTGTAGCAATTTACAAGTTAAAGTTAAGCCTATATAATTCCTTATCTTTACTTGTTGAAATTTGTAGCAATTTACAAGTTAAAGTTAAGCTGAGATAAATTCCTTATCTTTACTTGTTGAAATTTGTAGCAATTTACAAGTTAAAGTTAAGCCAATATAATTCCTTATCTTTACTTGTTGAAATTTGTAGCAATTTACAAGTTAACGTTAAGCCGATATAATTATTTATCTTCACTTGTTGAAATTTGTAGCAATTTACAAGATAAAGTTAAATTAAGTTTATATGCTTTATACTTGTTGAAGTTTATGAAAAATTTACAGGTGAAGTCCTAATGAGATAAATCTTGAGTAAACATACAGGGTGTTTCTCCCCAAGGAGATTGTACAAAGGAGGAGAGACTTGCAAAATATTCTAAGTATAGAATCATGCAGAAGCAGTCATAAGAATATAAAAGTATAAACACTCAGTAGAAGAAAGTTGTATCAAGCATAAGAATGGAAAAAGGCACATCGGCCATATACAGAGTTTGCATTGTTCAGAAGACAAAAGTACAAAAGAAAGAAAAAAGAACAAAAAACATTTCAAACGTCTTCAGCATTAGCAGATGGTTGAACTAAGACCTCGGAGGACTCTGGGAGAACCACCTCGGCATCTTTTTCTGCAAATTGATGGGCTGGTACCTCGGAGGACTCTGAAGGAGTCACCTCGGCATCTTTTTCTGCCGCAAACTCGGCATCAATTTCTGCTACCGTTTCATCAAGACTTTTTTCAACCAAGGGGACATCAGACGATACTTGTTCAGGAGTGGCCTCTTTAATAACCTCCTCATCTTCCTCATTAGTCAAGTCCATAAAAGCCAGACTTCTAGTGGGACTGGGAGAGAGTTAAGCTATAAAAGAAGGGCACCCCCGGCAGGTCTAAGGTACGCAATTTTGAGTCTTGAGCAGTAATTTAAGCACTTGTTTATCTTTGAGAGATACTGACTTGATCGTCGGAGTGCCCCCGGCTGGAAGAACCACCGCCGGAGCCTTTTCTTTCTGTGCAGATTACAGGGTGCCATCTATTCTGCCTGTGTTCTACAGCTGGATTACTAAGGAGGACAGTGTGATCGGAAATTCACTCACACAATTGATATATAATGATGGTAATAACATCATACTAAAATAATTTTTAGAGGTTACAGTTAGATGTTTAAATAGCAATATGATTGGTACCGTAAAAATCACAATAAAATTTCTGTCTCATCCTTGGGGGTTGCAACTCGTGCAAAATGGAGAAAATTCAACTTTCATGAACAGTTCAAGTTTGCAAACCCACACGGACACTCTGAGTTCAATCTTGCAAGCCCACATGGATGCTCTGAGTCACTCTTACAAGTTTGATCTGTCTTCGTCTTGGCCCTTTCCAGAATCTTCTCAGAATATGAAGTTGGCTGCTTCAACTAGTTCAATTGATTTGAACTTGCAAGCAGAAAACGGTGCTACAAATCATCCAACTGAATTTAAATTTAGCAGCATACCAGAATTTTCCCATATTGAAAAGAACCCTGCTGTTTCTGGTAGTGCAACTAATTATACCTCGGATAACCATCTGTGGACTATGAAGCTCTCTTCTGGAATGGACCCGTCTTCTGAAAATTTTTATTTTCACAACAGCCACGAGAAGCCAGTTGGTATTGGTAGTTGTTTTTTTCTCGTATTTTTTTATTTTTAGTGAAAATTTTAAAATTTTTAATCATTTTTTTTTTTTTTACATTTTCAGATGCACATTACTTAAATATATCTAAAAAGTAAAATATTTGTTAAGAAAAATTTAAAAAAATCAATAAATACACAAAAATACGAAAAATGTACTAAATTTTCATTTTATTTTATTTTTTTATATTTTTGATATTTAGTAAAAAAAATTAAAATCACAAATATTATACTTTTTAAGTGTATGTAGGTTAGATATATTTAAAAATAAAACAAATTACTTAAAATATTAAAAGAATCAATAAAAATATAAAAAATATAAAAATTTAATTATTTAAAAATAAATCTTAAATTATGAAACCAAACAAACTGATTGTCACGGAATTAGTCACTACCCTTCTTGTTGCCCACAAGTTTTGGATCCATTAAATGCAAATGGTGAAGAGAGAGAAGGAGATGGTTCACAAAAGTTTATAAGAACTTTTTGTAACATAAGACAAAAGAAAGTTTGAGTCCTCAAAATAAATCTGAAATTGAGAAAATGAGAGATGCCCCATATGCTCAGACAGTAAGCAACCTAATGTATGCTATGATAAGTACAAGACTTGACATCTGTCACGCAGTAAGATTGGTAAATAGATTTCAATCCAATCCAAGTAAAGAACATTAACAAGTAGTCAAAAAAATATTCAAATATTTAAAAAACACTAAGAATTTAAAATTATGTTTTGGTTTATGTGATCTAGAAATTAAAGGATACACTGACGCGAATTTTACAGGAGATGTAGATGATAAAAAATTTACCAGTAGTCATGTGTTCCTGTTTGATGGAACAACAGTCTCTTGATTAAGTAAGAAACAAAGTTGTGTTGCAAAGTATGCTATAAAAGCTAAGTGCGTAACTTGCAGCACAGTAAAATAGCATGTTTTCAAATGAGACTAATTGCCATTTAGTCCATTTCTTTCTCCCTTTTTTCGAACTATTCGAGTCAAACTCCTTCTCCAGTCACCTAACATTGCTCATGACCAAAATAGCCAAGAAAACAATTGTTAGTACGCTTCACAGAGGGCCCAGCCCTAGTTCCATAAAAGAAGTAAAACACATGTATTTTCTCTCTCTGGCTTTTTATTTACCAAAAACAAAAAATTACATATGATGGGCTATATAAGGCATGGATGAGAAATTAGGAGGTTGGTCTAATTATAGTAGCTATTTGTCTTTCTTTGTGGACAGTGGTGTGAATGCATAACACATAACATAAAATAGTATATTTAGTTTTATTTTGGGGGTTTTACTAACTCTTTAAGTAACTCGTGGATCTTCGAAAAAAATATGTTGGGTACAAAATTTATTTCTCTTAATTTATGTTTGATTCATTATTTTTATTTGTTATATATATAGCATCATAAAATAATTAACAATGATACATAGCACTGATTAGTACTACCATTAATAAGTTAGTACACTTTTTTTTTTTAAAAAAAAAAAAAACCAAGACACAGAAAAACTGTGGCAATGGATGGGCCCACTACCACATCAATAATGGTAGCACTAATTAATGATCTCACTCATTTTCCTAAAACAATTTACACAAAGTACTTGAGGTTTTTGGTATTCCAAAATTGGGTCCGAAAAACAGAATGGTTGAAGTTCCAAAGCATATGATATTGGGAATATTACCCATTGCCATTTCAAAAACTACAACCCTTAACTTTTTTAAATGGAATAATCATTTGCTCCTTGATTTGTGGAGGGGTCTCAGTTGGTCATGCTCTGCATTCAATGCAAAGATTTACAAATATTAAAGTTTAATATTTCATTAAGAGGAGAGATTAAAGTGCTTTAAAAGTTTATATTCTTTTCGCTAAATAATACATTGCTAATATTTTCGACATTTGTGACCTTGTATCGGATTAATAAATAATGTATCATGTAAAAAAATTAATTTATTTTCACAAACTAAAAGATCTCAATTAGTTTTTGTAGATAACTTTTAAAATCATTGGAAAAAAAATTAAAATATATATTTTAAAGTGCTAAAATAGTAAAAACAGATCAATAATTTCAAATTCACACCCAGGCCTGTTTGAGAATTGATTTTTTTTTTTTTAAATTATTTTTTACAGACAAATGTGTAAAAAAAGAAAGGTCATAAGTAAAGAAAGGTCATAAGTAAAGAATAAATTGACATAACTAGTGTTAAGTCCCTTAGTTTTGTCAATTCCGCGCACAAACATGACTTATCGAGTTGTATTAATTCCTGGTTGTTTGTCTTGCTCGCTCAAGCGAAGATAACTTGCTCCTAGTGGTTTCGTTGTCTGCAAAAATATTGGGAAGGTTATTTGTGCGCTCGAGCGAAGGCACTTATGGATTACAAGCGTAGTTGGTTCATCGCTCGAGCGAAAGAGTCTTCACTTGAGCGACCTTCGCGGTCCCTGTTTCTATAAATATCTGTTTCAGTTCATTTTAGGGTTACAACTTCCAAATATTCTTTGAGGGTTCTAGGGTTTTTTTCTAGGACTATTTTGTTAGTTTTCTTTAATGCTTGATTGAGTATTAAACTCACATGGTTGACAAGCATACATTAAAGAGTTTGATTGTTTGAGTGTTCTACTTCAAGAGTGTTCTTCTTCGATGGAATCCGGAGATTCAAGCATGGAGTATTCGAAGGAGTTTGAAGCTATGCACAGTCGTTGATTCGACACGAATGTTGTGGATTCAACATCAATCTGATCAATTCCGAGACGAAGGTTGCGGTGAAAGATTGAAGACAATTTGGTAGAGTTTGGGTAATTTGTTTAGTTAATTTGTATTCTTTCTTTCTTTCATAGTGAATTGATTAGTGGCGTTTAGCCCGTGATTTTTAATCACAATTAGAGATGCTCCAATTGTGATTTTTCTACAAAAAAATCTATTGTGTTGATTTATTGATTTTGAAGTAACAATCTAAATCATCTCCATTGCCGCCGTCGTTAGTTGTGTTGTTGATTGGGCATTTTCTAATAATCAACAACAATGGTGTTGTCCACAACAAAATCATTCAATGTTACATTCAATTTGCCATCGACATGTGAATTCGAAACAGAAGCTGAAGTGGTAGCACAACTATGAAGGACCTAGAAGTCAACACCGGTACCACCACCACAAAAACTATTGACACATTTTCCAACATCGTTCTGGGCCTATGGGCCCAAAAACACTTTGCAATGCTTGTGGGGTTCAGTATAAGTCAGGCAGGCTTGTGTCCGAGTACCGGTCCCCCCCTTCATGGTTTATAGCAAACTTTGGCGATAGAAGTCAACTCCAGCGAGTAACACTCTATCCGGTGTCCATCAACGCTGAATATCTTAACTAATCTCGAGGGACCAATCATGCAAGTGAGGGACCAATCTCACCACCCATTTGCGGGGCCCTATTTAAAACCAAAGCAAATGCTCTCTATGCACTGGCATTAAGGAGCTTTTTGTAGCTAGTGAATATTGAACCTAAGACCTAGAAGAAGTACACACCCAGGTCTCAAGTTGTGCCCTCTGGCATGTCCTCTTATTGTGCCCAATCCCCTTGCAAATGGTGCACCTCACAGTGCATGATCTTTTTGATGGTGCAGCCTCATCAACTTCTCTTCTTCTACTTTTTCTAGGTCTTCCAGGCATCCTCTTAAGAGGTAGAGGCTTCAACTCATCTCCAAGAACTGGACCCCATAAACTCTTATCATGCATTGGATGTATAATTTCTCCATATGCCTTAAAATAAATACCTAAGCAGTATTCGTTAGGTGTGTAACTGTTCCAATTATCATTGTCGTCTTCCTCAATGACTCCGAGACTAGCGCAAATGGTGGATAACCCTTCCATGTCGATCTGAACTTGAAATCGTATGAATTAGGGTATTCAAATGGGTCGGACTAGGGTTTGTCAGATGAATATGATGAGATGAGATGTGATGCGAGAGATGCACTTGAAATTATAAACTTTTAGATGTTGGCGTCGCTGCTAATGACTAGTTTTTCTGCACCACTCATCACTCCTTTTCATGCACAAATCAAAGGAGTGACAATAGTCAACTCACAACCATCAACCAAGCAATTTCATTACATGATGGCTCATGAACCAAGTGTACAATTCAATGACATGCAACAACAAAAGACTCAATTCCCCTCCCTTTTATGCATGGATCAAGGGAAGAGATTGACATTGATTCTTGAACCGTTTACGTCACTAACAAGTACGAAACGATTCAAAACTCAAAGGGTTCAATTAACGTCTGATTGAACTCTACCAAGTTGATTATCTTGCACCAATTTTAACCATTTAACTCCATTTTTTACTTTACCAATCCATTCTTTAATTCATTAAGTCCATTGGTGAGAGTCCTCTACAAGACAAAGGAGTCAAATCATAGGTTGCTTTGGGTATGAGAAAGGTCTCACACTGTTGATAATGAACCCTCAAAAGAGTAAACCATTAAGTGTGAAACCTCAATCTCACACTTAGGCAAACAAAAAGTTTGAAACCAAAGTCAAAGCAAAACAAAAAGTGAAGAATGAATTGAGGTTACAGAGGTTATGAGTGCTTAAATGAAGCAAGAAAGACACTAAAATATGCAACCAACTCAAACAAGTGGTGTCTAATGGCCTAAAACACCAAGCTTGTGAGGACTATTACACTACAAGAATGGAAAACAAGACTCAAATGCACTAAACAACCAAAAATAGAGGCAAAATAGGTCTAATGCAGTCCTAAAACATGCTGGAAACAAGCTACCAAAGGCTAGAAAAATATGCTAACACATAGCACTAATTAGGCTAGCAAACAAGACACAAGGAAGGGGGCTAACCCCTCTAATTTTAAACTTCAAAACATGATTTTGGTCACTAAAAAAGCTCTGAAATTCAATGGTAAAAAGCTCAAAAAAAGATAGTTTGAAAGTAGGTACTCAAACTTGACGTAAATCTACTCAGTTTTGATGTAGATCTAAGTAGATATACATTAGATCCAGCTAGATCTAAACTAAAAATAGTTATCAGAATACAAGACTTCTAGCTTCTGAATGCAACCTCCAAACATCAAAACATGTTTTAATTTGACGCTGAAGAATATTAGGAAAGTTTCTGAAGCTTTTTGGTACTTCTATAGCCTCTTGCCCCTTTCTATGGCGCAACTCATAATCGAAAAAAACATATTTTGACTGCATGACCTTGTGAATACACCCTGCAATAAATTACAGAGAAATTCCCAACAATTCAAATTTATAGTCCAGAGAAATTCTCAATAATAATGAAGCCTTGTGAACCAAAATTTCTTTGTGAAGTCCAGAGAAAATTCGACCAGAGAAGTTCTCTGTGAACTAGAATTTCTCTGTAAAGTCCAAAGAAAATTCGTCTAGAAAAATTCTCTAGATTGAATTTTCTCTGAATCGATATCAAAAGATTTTAGACATTATGAAAATATTAAGTGTCCTTTATGTTATATATAGCGATTTCGGTTTCGATCCTTCTTTCACGTTTTGCCACTTCAACTAGGTGGTCTTGGATAGACGGGATCAAGTTTTGCGAGGCAAGACAATTCCCTTAGTAAAAGTATTATGGAAACATCACAGAGTCAAGGAAGCGACTTAGGAACGTGAATTAGAAGTCCGAGAGAAATATCCGGATTTGTTTGTTGATACATGAGCATGTATTGAGAATTTATTGCATTAATGAAAAGTCTAAGCATTGTATATGTTTTAACTTATGAAAACATTGTATATGTTATAGTTGTTTGGAAAGAACATGGATTCAATATAAACATTGCTTATGTTTTGAGAATTTGGAATATTGATGTTGTTGTATCATTTTCGGAAGCATTGTATATGCTATATACGATTTTTGAAAATTTGGACTTTGGTTAAACATTGTAAATGTTTTGGGAAAATTGAAAATTTCATTTTAATTTAGGACTTGTGAATCGAGTCGGTGTGAATAGATGACCGGAGAATGGGTCATGGTGTTGAACTTGTGGGAATAACATGGTTGAGAATAGTTCAATTATGATTTAGAGCCTGATTTGTAATTTCGGGGACGAAATTTCCTAAGGTGGGGAGGTTATAGCGATTCTGGTTTTTATCCTTCTTTCACGTTTTGCCACTTCGACGGGGTCGGTCGAGGGTCGAGTTGCCCGGTCAGCTCGTGGGGGTCCAGGGGGCAGCTCCCCTTAGCGAGTCCGGGGCCAGCACCCGAGTGGGGTTGAGGGGCATCGCCCCTCGAAGCAAAAAGGAAAAATGCATTTGAAGTTACTTGTCCACTCGAGCGTCCATTTCCCCGCTTGCATGGAGAATGTTTGGTTCCTGCACTTTGAGCTGTCTACAAAAGTACTGGAAAGGTGTATTCGACGCTCGAGCCAATCTTTCCACGCTCGAGCAGGAGTCTGTGTCTTACGCTCGAGCGGGGCTTTCCATGCTCGAGCGGACCACGCTTTATCAGATCGTGAAAGTGACATTTCAGATCATTTTCTACTTTCTCTCTCTCTCTAAAAGTCTCTAAATTTCCAGATCTTGAGCTTCTCTCTCTAGAAACTCACATTCTCTCTAAGATTTCATCTAAATTCATTGTGTTCTTGACCCTAGTGTCTTTGAGAATAAGGTAAAGGGCTTCAAGAGCTTCGTATTAATCTAAGTAAAAGTGGGTTTCGTCATTTTTGGAGTTCAACCTTGCTTTGCTCATCTTCTCTTCTTGAGGTAGGGAATTTCTACACTCTAATATGGTTTTTAGCTTAGTTATTTGCTATTGTGTGTAGATAATGAGATTTGGTTGTGATTTGGACAAATCTAGGATTTGGGTGTGAAATGAAAATAGGGGTTTTGATGAATATGAGGTAAATGAGTATATGAGGTTTGAATATATGAACATGTTATGCTAACATAGTTGATTTTGGTGAATTGGGTTGATATTTGGAAAATGGGAGATTTTGCCCTAATTTTGATTAAATCATTATTTTGCATAAATAATTGGAATTAACATTGAAAATGTGAAATTGGAAAATTGTGGTTATAAATGGTGATATTGGATATGTAATATCTCACCTATGTAAGTTTTGAATAAAATATTTATTTTGAGATTGATCCTCTCTTTAGAAATAATTATATTGGGCTATCGGTGGAAAATAGCTATGATTGTTGTAAAAATTGCATGAGGATTAAGCAATTTAATGCTAATCCATTGTTGGTGTCATTGTATATGACCATGTTATAAATACATTATATATGTATGTTTATTAGGAGGAGAAAGGGGATGTACTCCATATATGACCATGTTATAAATACATTGTATATATATGTTTATTGTGAGAAGAAAGGGAATGTACTCCATATGTGATTATGTTTATAAATACATTGCAAATGTATATTTGTTTGGGAAGAGAAAGGGGATGGACTCCATTTTAAAGCAAGTTCGCCAAAGTGTCTTGGGTAAAAAACCCGAAATTATATATATAAATGGGTGTCGGTTCCTTCGGACAAAATATCCGTAAACTGGCAGGATTGAAGTGTTTATGTGTGTTTTGCATAGTTGGAAAACCATTGAGTTGTAGTCTCATTTTGGTTGTTGAAAAATAAAGAATTTAACTCATGAATTGAGTAGCATATATGAACTGGAAATGAATTAAAGGAAAATGGAATAAAAATGGCCTTAGTGGCATATGATTACACAGGCCTTGTAAATACTTGCGTATCGGTATTGTTTATGTACGTGGTATTTATACCTTTGCTAAACCTCATAAATTGTATAAGATTATCTCTACTATCTGTTAGCTCACCCTATACGGGAATATCATTTTTAGATGCAAGTGAGATGATATCTCTAAGGCAATAGGATGGATGGATTTTCGGGAAGCAAGAGCTTTTTATTTATGCCTTATGTGTGTATGTTTGTTATTTGTAAAGCTGAGGGCTCAAGATGAAATGAGCGAGACTCAATTTGTATAACCAAGCAATGACTTGGAAAAATGTAAGCCTACATGGCATGTAACAACCCTCACTTTATCTTAGGCATGCTCGCATGCATTCACATGAATTTGTCTTGTTAAGTTTGCATCTACAGACCTTGATTCGTTTTGTCTAAGTGTTGCTTGCATGTTTTGTTTCTTGCTAGGTGTGTGTAGCCGTTGTTATCTTAAGCCTAGGTCACACCCTTGAACCTCTTATATCTAGAACCATCTTGGAACCACTTTGGTTGACCTCCACCATCACTTAGGCATATTGGCCGAGATGTCATCATCTAGGCATCCTAAATCTTTGGTCCCTGCACCTGGTGATCTTGTTCCTGGACTGGTATGACCTAGACCGAGGTGTGGCACAGCTAGGCCAAGTGTTATCCTTTCTAGCCGAGATCATTGAGACCCCTTTTGCCGAAGCCGATGTTCTAACTTGAGATCCTCGCCTTACCAGAGTGCCTTTGCCACCTTGCTTGTTATACATACTTTGTCATACTCTTGTCTTGTCAATCAATCACCTTTTTGAGGAAACCTAATCCGGTGGTGCCACGTGTCCCAGCAGAGGGTTAAGTCTACTGGCAGTAGAGAAAACATATCATTTTGTCATCTCTTTGTCCTAGGAAGAGAGAGAAGCTCTAGGAAGAGAGGAAGAGGAGTTATTAAGAGGGAAGTAGATTTCCAAGCTTGATCCTTAGAGTCTAAACCGTTTGATCCAAGTGTTGAGGTTAGATTCTTGATTTACTCTTGTTATTCTTTATGTTTATTCGATCGCATTGCATGATCTAATATGATTCATGAGCCATGCATTGGTTTAAAGTTGTTTTAGAAAGAGAAAATGATGTTCTTGTGTTCTTGGAATAAAACCACGTTTTGATCTGAAAGTTTGTACCAAGATCCATATTTTTGTGTTTGATTTCATAAGATCTTCAAGTATGGGTACCCAGGTCCATGTTTTTGAACTCATCTCATGAAATCTCAGATTTTGAATAAAGAAGTTATGATTTTAGCATTCATGTTCATGTTCTTCATGTTCTTCAAAAAAAAGAAACCCAGAATTTCCAGACTCCATTTCCCTGAATGTGGTCATCGGGACCATACCTCGGCCAAGAGGTGTGGGACCTCGGCCAAGACCTGGCTAGTACCCAGCATGTTTTCCCTAGATGAAAAACAGTGATTTAACTCCCAACACGTGTTTTGCCTTGTCTTGACTGAGTTTTGAAAGAAATGCCGAGATCATTTACACTCATGCAAAGCTTGTTTTAAGAATGCATTTCATACCCATCTTTGAGCATCTCTTCTTGTCTTCTTAAAGTGCATTCAGTAAACTTTATTATGTGTTTGTAGAACTTGGACCCTTGCTTTAACGCCGACGTCTGAAGAGCTATGTGAGTGGTATTTTTAATAAAGCTATGTTATAAAGTTTTGATAAAGCTTTGCTTTGTCTTGAAAAAGTATTTGATCAAGCATGAATGATTATCCCTAGTTTTGTATCAAGTATTATATTTGTTTTGATGACATTTTTGGAAAGTCCTTAGTGCTAGAAGACTATAATGCAACTAGTACCCTTGTTTTGAAAGTCCTTAGTGCTAGGGGACTATAATACAACTACACCCTTGTTGAGATCTCTCCCTTGTCTTGCCACCGACGGTTTACCGTGTGCGTTTGTCTGGAATGTCATCCCTTGTATTATAATGATGCTAGTAAGCATCCCTTGAAATTTTGAAAGACTTAATAGATGAACTTGGTTCATCCCTTAATTTTGTACAAGTTATTATATGTATTGTTTTGATAAAGATCTCGGATATCATTCATTTAAACCTTTATTACTAATATCATTTACTGAGTATCCAAGCTCACCCTCTCCTTATATATATGTAGGTGACGAGCAAGAAGGCGGTGACGCCTAGATGTGTTTTGCAAGATGTTTTTGGATTCATATTTTTTAGCATCTTGAAGATTATGCTTCTTGGCTTTGTAATTCATTTCTTTTGTGTATGTCGGCTCGAGAAGCCTTTTGATCATGATGTATCTTGTACCTTATTTTATTTGTATTCAAGTTGTAAAACCACGTTATGTATGACATTTCATTTGATCTATGAATAGCTCTTGTGGAATATTTAGATTTAAATTTATTGCTTCCGCACATGTAAGCCCCATATGTATACTCTAATTGTGTGTGACTTCGTAAGTTAGCCTGCGGTAATCTCAGATTACTGGTCATCATGGCACCATTCTACTAGGGGCGGAATGGGGTCGTGACATGGCATTTAACTAGTTGTTAAACAATGAACTCTGATATATGAAAGTATGTTGTTTCTCATATTTATTCCGCATATGAGTTATCTTTATCGTATTATTTTGGGGGCTTTACATTATGAAATCTTAACACCAAGGACTTTAAAAGAAATCCCCTTAAAGGAATGAGACAAAGGAATGAGACACCCTTCAAGAGCTCAAATCAAGCTCAATAGTACCTCATCTCAAAGAGAAGGTTTTGGTTAAGGGTGTATAGGCAAAGGTTAATCAAACTTGAATTACGTATATACATACCATGCATGAATCAACTTGGGTTCAAAGCTTCCAAAACATAATCAAATGAGGTCTAATGGTGAGAAATGTTATGAAGTAGTAAAACCATGCTAGAATTACTACATCTATGAGACAAAATCTTTGAAAACAACTTCCAAACTCCATCAAATGGACATGCATGCATGGAATGCTCTTCTATCCTACTTTCTTAGCTCAATTCTTGCTTAACTTTGTTTACTTGTCAAGATTTCTAGTATTGACTTGCTTAAACTCAAGCCTAGAGAAAAATGAAAAGAAAAGAAAGATAGCTCGCAAGGTAGAAAACCTGAAAGGGCGGCCTTGGCAAAAATTAGAGCGCAAAAGGAGAGCGTTAATACCCGAGTGCGCCTTAACCCAGAACTACGTAAGGCCTGATTCCCATCCTTGGGATACATAGGCAACTTCATCCTGTAGCAATACTGAAGTGTGGATGTACTTGTACTTGAGTAAGAGTCGTTTGTGATTGTGAAAATTCTTTGATTTCCATAAAAGAAATAATCAGTTGAGAAATTTCATTAGTGCGGTTTTCACTGAGCAATTCCACTTGGCTAAGTTCTATTTTGGTTGCCAAACATAATTCCACCAAGCAATTCCACCTGGCATGTTTGAGTATAAACCAAAACCAAATTCTGTTCGGTCACTTCGCAACTAATCCCGTTTAGTAAAAACCAAAGCTAATTCCATGACGAATTTCTCAAATCAGTTACCTCCACTTGACCACAAACATGGAAACTTAATTTGTCTTCAACCATTACACTTAATTCTTCACCTTTTGAAACTGGCAACATGTATTACAAGTTAATTATCAAAAGAATAAATGCCCTATGGGATTACACCTTTCCAACAGTTATGGACATCATTCATAAAACCTTTACTCTGTTGTTATTCATTAGGCTCCAGCTCATTATTTATATTATGTATGTAGGTAATCAAGCACATGACCAGGCTTAAGACTTCCAGTTTGGATTCTATTTTTGTCAAGCCAACCAATGCACCTCACGTAGAGGTTCCCGAAAGTCTTTGTGTTCGGTGTCATGTCCCAAATTTAAACACCTTAAGCGTCAATTCAAAGAGCTACTTTTGTTTGAAGTATATTAGTTGGTCTACTTTTCAAAATGTATTTTCATGGCATTGGTATGTCATGGGTGAGAGAGAACTTAAGCAAAAAGCAGAGAGAGGGTGTGTAGTTGTGCAATAAGGCTATGTGTGCTATGCTGGACTAGACTTGTGTATGTGCATATGTTGGACTTAGTCTTGGGCATAGACTTTGTGCTATGCTAGACTGGACTTGTCTTGTGCATATATTTTAGACTGGGTGTGGATCGGGTTGTGACTCAATGCCCGTATCCATTTTGCGACTCATCTAGTTGAATTATCTAGTTGAATTATTTATATATTCAACTTTGTAACCATCATCTTTTGATGATGGAGTTGATGACCATATTAGTGGGCATAGGTTTTCAACTTTTGTAACTTTAGCCCTAATGGCTAGAGTTGATGGCCTTGGTTAATGGCATTTGATGGCCCTAATTGGATATATCCAACTGCTTAATTGGCCAATTGAAATGAAGAGCAAGACTGAGAAAAACTTAGATAGTAGGCTGCTTAGCCACCGGACTAAATGTCTCATGATAGTCAATGCCTTCTTCCTGTAGATAGCCCTTGGCAACCAACCGAGCTTTATGGCGAGCAACAGACCCATCAGAATTCTTTTTAAGCTTGAAGACCCATTTACACCCAATGAGCAATGAAAAAAATATGGGGTTAATTAGGGTAACTGTTCCTTAGATGAGATTTTCTGATAATGTTTCCTTAAATAAAATGTCACAATTTTCTGTTTAAATATATATATATAAATACAGAGTAGATACAGAACAAATGGTGATTATAAGTAACCAGTTCCATAAAGGAACCTCCGGATCCGGGTAACAGATAACAGATATGCTGAGCTCCATGATGGAACCTTTGGTATGGATAACAGATTGCAGACATATTAAGTTCTATGATGGAACCTCCAATAGCATAAAAAACTTGGGGAAAATAATGGATGAAACATAATTACAAAGCAATTGATTGTAAGTGAGACATATATTTGGTGTAAATGAGAACTGTGCCGACGGTGAAAGAGACGAGTTTTTGACAAAGAAGATGAGTAGATCTACGTCAGATTTGAGTAAATCTACATGAGATCTAACTAGATTTAAATAACAAATAGTTGTCATAGTACAATATTCTCTCTATATTTTTTTTTTCCATTTGATTTCTCAATTTTTTTATATTTTCTCTGCTACACACTTCAATTTTGTCACTAATAATTTCTCACCACATTTTCAACACATTTAACTATTTAAATAAATATCCTAGCCAACTAAAAAGTCATAAATCACAATTTATTGAATCAAAATTTCTATATTAGGCAAAAAAATATTTTTGTTTCAAGTGTCAACCAAACACCGAAAGGCAAAAATAAATAAATAAAAAAATCTGTGTAAGATCAATTTACAAGAAAAGTATTTTTTTTGAGTCTTGTGTTTTTTTGTTTTGCAATCAAAACTTTTTTACAATCAAATTTATAATAATATATACCTTTTAGATGTATCTAATCTAATCTATACAATTTTGTTTCACTTTGCATTTTTTTATTTTTTTATGAACATTTAAAAATTTTAACACTTCTTTTATGGCTTTATATTCACTAAATGTACATACATTTAAAACATTTCACATTTATGAAAAACTAAGGCCATGCTTTTTAGCCTAAAGAATGCAGGGGTGACATTCCAGAGGATGGTCACCAAGATGTTTGTCCCATTGTTGGGCAAAATAATGGAGGCATACATCGACGATATGGTAATCAAGAGTAAGAATAAGTCAGACCTTCTTAGTGACCTAGTTGAGATGTTTCAAATTCTAAACTCATCTCAGCAGTTGGGCATATATGGAATTGTGCAAGTCGGTCCTTGGTTTTTTTCCAACCTAAATCAAATCTGAGACACAATGATGGTGATTTTCAGGAGGCATAAGTTTCAAGCTTGGTTTTTGCACAATTAGCTTGCTTTTGGGCGTTGATTTTGCGAAATGATTTTAAATTCACCATGTTTTACAATTTTACACAACTTTCCTTGAGTTTTTGGCCCAAAAGAACATGATTTGCAGCGTTGAGTTGAGTTTTTGGTAGAGTGAACCTTGTATCAAGTTATTGTCATCCACAGGCACTGCTTTCTTGTCACTAGCAGGAGATGCAGCAGTAAATCCAATTTGAAGGACAAATTCGCCATCATAAACAATAACTAAAGACCTGCATATAGTCGCGACTGAAAGAGATTCCCCAAGGCCCAACCTATCAAGCAGAAGTTGCGCAAGATTCGTACGGATTGGGCGCTGAAAATCAAAGAGGAGGTTACCAAGCAGATAGGCGTAGGATTTTTGCTAGTATCTGAGTATCCAACTTGGTTGACCAACATCGTCCCTGTTGACATGGAAAATGATGAGGTTAAGTTGGAAAGTTCTGGAGACTTTGGAGAAAGAATGGCCATTCAGTTTGGCAGTTTTCAACTCACTGATTGCAATGTGGTTATGGAGAAATTGGAGAAAAAATGGCCATTCAGTTTGGCAATTTTCCACTCACTGATTGCAATGTGGTTATGGCCATCCCTAAAAGTTTTCTGGCCAAACCAAACCAACCAGCGCATTTGGTTGGTGATGTGGAAGACTTTACAGAAGCAATGGCCCAGATAGCAATCGCTCTCTCCCTCATTTCTCTTCCTCTTCCTACTACCCCTCCTCCAACTTCCCCTACTACTTCTAATATGAGCAAGGATCCACTCCTTACTTTATCTACTTGACCCTCTCCTTGCAATGGTTAAAATTTATTTTGAGAAAATTCAACAACTCAAATAATTTTATTAAAAAAATTAAAATTTAAAAACTAATTTTTTGGGGGGATAATTTGAGCTATTAAATTTTCTTAGAGTGAATCTTGACCATTGCAAAGAGGAGATCAAGTAGAAAAGATAACGAGAGGATCTTTGCTCCTTCTAATATCTTATTCATTATGTCTCACTACTTTTAGATCTTATTCATATGTCTCTGGGTTATTTTGGAAAATTGATTAAAAATTGACTTTTTGATTTTTTTTGAAAATGTGTAAAAAAAAAAATAGAGAGAATGATGTGACCTAAAATAGGTTAAAAGCCGACTTTTTTTTTTTTTTTTATCTTTCCAAATGAAGGCTCTATCGCTCGAGCGTAACTTTCTACGCTCAAGCAACCAGACACAATCGAAAGGACTCGCTCGAATGACAACTCCTTCGATCGAGCGGGGAAAGGAAAGCCTCAGAAGTTTTGGCAGCGCTACAGTGAAATTACTGGAAGCTAGCATTTCACACTTGAGCGAAACTTTCTTCGCTCAAGCGAGCACGCCTGCAAATCAGCAAGATATTGGGAGCAACAATTCTACGCTCGAGCGATGATTTCCTCGCTCGAGCGACCCTGAAAACAAAGTGTCACAGACACCCATGTATACGAGCGTTTTTCAAGACTTTCACCGTAGACACGCAGCCCAACTTAATTTGGTGATACACACATCTTTTCCACGTTCACCCCTTTTTACTCAAAATCATATACATTTTCAATATATTAAATGAGCAACAATGTTCAATGCACGTGGATGATAAGTTAGTTTTAGTTCACCTAATTCTCTTGCAATTTTTACAAAACTCATAACTATCCTCCACTAATAGCTCAAAACAGATATCTCTAAACAGATAAATAAATTTCATTAAAAATACACTTTTTCAAAATTTCAAGAAGGGAGATTAGTAGTCCCTATAGACCATGTTTGTTTGGACAGATTGGATTAAATTGGATTAGCATTCACATGACTAATAGTCCTAGGACTACGAATTCCTTTAGATTGTGTATCATATCCTATGTTCTGATTGAGTTAGTATTATAAGGAGGGATTAATAGTTCAGACTTTGATTTAGTCCTTCAATTTATATCCCACCCCCCTCTGTGAGAATAAATAGTCCATCCTATGTAGGATACCATGTCCGGATGGATTGTTAATCCGTACTTCAATTGTTTAACCAAACATCGGATTAATAATTTTATTGAACTATTAATCTAATCCCAAACTCATATCCACCCAAACAAACATGACCTTAAAGTGTTAATCCTACCGTAACCTTCCATAACTAAACACTCTCTACGTAATCCTGGCCCTTACATCATCAAATCAATTTGGTCAGGAGGAGCAGTTCTTCTCATGGACATAGACGGCCTCGAATTTTCCCAACCGATCAACATGGACAAGTTGAAGAAATACTATCCCTGAGAGGCTCGCTAAGCCAAAAACCCGGAAGGGAGACCTAGGCAAAAGTTAGAGTATGAAAAATTAGAAAGAAAAAAAACTGAGCTCGCAAGGTTGAAAACCCAAAAAGGACGGCCTTGGCAAAAGTTAGAGCGCAAAACGAGAACGTTAATACTCGAATGAACCTTACTCGGAACTACGTAAAGCTTGATTCTCATCTTTGGGATACATATTTAGGGATTTGAACAGGGCTAGTCCGAAGGACGATTTCCCTCTCCCGCATATAGATAAGCTGGTGGACTTCACCGCAGGCCACGCGCTATTGTCGTTCATGGATGGATTTTCCCGGTATAACCAGATCTTGATGGCGCCCGAGGATAGAGAGAAAACTACGTTCACAACTCCGTGGGGGACTTATTGCTATAGGGTGATGCTAAATGTGTGAAATGTGAATAAAATTTAATTACATTTTACTTACATTTCACACACATTTGCCTTTTTATTTTTCAAATCCCTTTCCAAATCTATGAACCAAACGCAGCCTAAAAATTTGTTTAGATGGATGCAAATTTGAAATTCATGGATTTGAGATCACTTATATAAAGAGAATAGCTCAAATCAAGATTTAATAGTCAACTTATGAATTAAATAATTTTATTATGATAGATTCGAAATAATTATTTGAAATCATATTAAGGAAACTATTCTAACTACAAAAGTTCAATTAAAATACATCTATTTTGTTTTAACTTTTCTCTATAATTTTTCTCTTCACATATAACAGTTAACTCTCTAATATTTTTTTAATTTCAAATTCTTTGATTTGAAATTTAAATCCATCCAAACCGACCCTAACTTCTCAGAAGCTAGGGTTTGAGGATAGCAGTGGACATTTAGCTAAACAAGAACAGAAGCTAACAAACACATGAAGATGATTAGAGCAAATTTGGTTTTGCATGTACCCCCAATTAATAATCTTTTGTTTGATTATTACTAAGTTTAGTCTAGGAGTTTTCAGACCCCCAAAAAAATCTATTTTTTGTTTTTTTTTTGTTATTTGGCTTCATAGGAGTATTTTGTCTCCAGGCCGGCCACCTAGTAACAAAATTTTTTAAAAAAATGGACAAAAAATGGAGGATTCCCTTAGCTCATTCGATATATGAGAGAGAAAGAGAGAGGAGAGGAAAGTTTCCAATACATGTCACTCTTATCTTATAGAAATGAAGCAGACCTTAACAAACCCCTAAATGCAAAATCGAGGCACATCTAGTACTTGTATCTCCTTGAAATGGGGAGCTCAAAATTCATATGAGATTCTATGATTTGAAATTTCTCTATCTCCATGTCACAATATATTCTTAATTCTATAATCATATCTTTAAATTCTTATATTTTGAAATTCTTATCGTATTATACGATTGTAAGTGTATTAAAACACAAAGACTAAGAAAATTTCAAAACCTTATTATTGAGTAATGTTACATATCCCACATTCACGTGAGTGGTTTGATAAAAATTTTGATAAAATATTTAGGGCCTCTATCATTTTTTATTAGAAAAATACTTCATCTACATAATTTCTCTCCCATAAATTCTCCAAATGATGTGGTAAAAAATAAAAAAAATAAAAAAAGACAAATTAATGACTCGCGCTCCTACACTCCTCTTCTCTCAAAACCTTTCAACCAACCTTGTCACGTTATTCATAGGGGTTCGTGGAGGAGAAATTATGCAAATGTAACACTGCTGTTTTTATTATTATTTGCTCCAAATATAAGGGATGAGAGATATTTCTTTTTCTTTTTCTTTTTTTTGCTTGGGTGCATGCGAATTCCTACGACTTTTAAAATCCCTCAAACTAAGGAAAGGTTATTCAACGGTCTTGGAATGTGGTTAGATGGTGTTCTAAGACGATTGTGATTGATGGAGGGAGTAGAGTCAATAATTTTATATTAAGAGATAAAGGAACAATAGAGAGTATGACAATTGATGATTAGTTGATGAAAAGAACACATGAGTACCTAACAATTTTTCCAAACCAAGAAAGAAGGCAAGTCAATCCAGAGACACCCGGTTCACAAGGCCGGCTCAACATCCACTTGTCTCTAAAGTTGATTTCAATAAGTTTTTTTAAAAAATAAAAAGGAGGAGAAGAAAAAAGAAATGGATGGATAAATTTTTTGAGAAGTGGACTACTAACAAATCTTGTAAATCCATATATTTTGTGTCTGGTTACGCATTCATAGCATTGTTTAATTGATTTTTTAAAGAAAGAATATAAAGAGAATGTACATCAACCCAAACCAACCCCCCCCCCAAAAAAAAAAAAAAAAAAAAAAATAGCAACCCTTGTGAGTATAATCTGTACTATCTTGCTAGAAATTTTGATGAGGGCATGCAACTAAAACAATTTTGCCTATTTCATTTATGCAAACTAGGAGTACTTTACACTGAAAAGGGTAAAAGACTACTTCATTGACATTCAAAAAGAGAATCATCTTCTTCAGTCACTTCTTCCTTTCAATTTCCATGAAACCCTTCAATCCACAACTTCAAAAACTACCCTAAAATAAAAATTCCTGTGTCAGAATCTTCTATTTCCCGTCTTAACGCTGCTCCTCTTTTTCACACGAACAATTATTCATCGTCACACATCACATGAATAATTTTTGTTACCACACGATTAGACCATAGAAATCCATGTTCTAGTAGAGATGATTATTCATCCAAATTTTTCCGATTCTCGTCTCAAGACCCCTCTTACCACACTATTAGCTTAGAGAGATTCATCTTACGACAGAGAAGTAGCTTGGAACAGTGGAATGGGGAGAATATTCCAATCTCAAGGCCCTCCCACCACACTACAGCCAAATTATCACATGATATAAAGGTGGCTTGGGACAATAGGATAAAGGGAGAATCTTCTTGTCTCAAGGTGCTTCTCACCCTACTACTATCATGCCAAAGAAATTCATCATGCACATGCAGTTTAAGACAAAGTAAAAGAAGAGAATCCGGACAGAGGATTTGGCCTAGAAGGAAACACTATTTGATGATCCTCAACCTACACAACCTCTCATCATTGACCTAAACTCTTGAAAATCCACAAAACCATCACCATCCTTATCAACCCCTTTTATCATTTCCCTACACTCACTAAGTCTACAAGTTTCATACCCAAGACCAACTAACACCCTCTGCAACTCCTTGGCTGATATCAAACCATTCTTATCCAAATCAAATATGAGAAAAGCACCCATAAGATCATCTTCCTCGCCAACGCCCCTGGCTGCGTTGTCAGTAGTATTCACAGCTCTCATGAACTCATCTATGTCCACCAACCCGTCCCCATCACGATCCATTTCTTTTACCATCCCTTCTGCTTCCTCGGCAGCCATAGACTTCTCATGTCCCAAACTCAAAAGCACTTCTCTCAGCTCCAAAGGAGAGATCTTCCCATCGCCGTTTGCGTCATAGAATTCAAAAACTTTTTTCAGCTGGTTGGAAACTTCCATGGTTGCAAAAGATGAGGCTAACTTGTTGAAATCATAGAACTGCCTCTTGGGTTTTCTTCTCTCCTTCCATCCCTTGATTTTGCTCAAAGACTTGAGTTGTTGAACAAATTTGGTAGCATACTTGTGCAGAGGAGCCAAGCAAAGTTCAAAAAGATCAGACATGGTGGAGAGAGAGAGAGAGAGAGAGAGAGAGAGAGAGAAGTGGTGGTGGAAAGTGTAGTTATAGTCGAGAGATATATATGGATGGAAGTGATAATATATATCTATATATAAATGTTGAAAAGAGAATAGGAATGGAAACAAATGGTTGGGATTGGGTGCTTTAGTGGATTGGCATGTGATGTTTGCATTTGTTATGGCACTTCCAAAGAAACCATTGGTACCTTCCAATAATTCCACACCCATAAGGGCCTACCTAGACCAAGCACTATATGCGGAGACTAGATAAAGAAGCAATTTTTAAATATGTATGAAATACAGTCATGATTAATATATTAGTAAATAATAATATTAAAATTTTTAAATCCTGTTGTATTTGTTGATACAATTTGTAGTGAACAAGGTGGTAAATAAAGTAAAATTGTAGATTTTATTTTGATTAATTTTAAATTGCCACGTCAATTTAAGTTTTCAGCTCAATCAATTATAATAATATGTTTTAAAGCCCCCAATTTGCCAAGATTTACCTCTTCAAAAGCAGAATGTCTTAACGTCACACTTTTCCAATACTAACCTCTTGGGCCACATTTTTTCTTGATTTGGTTAACGTGGTAATTTCAGACCCAACGAATAATTATAGTTAAAAAAAAAGTTGGACTTTACAAACCAGTTTGACAGGACAACTCTTTGGAAAGTAGAAAAATAAATTTCAAGTTGCACTTTTTTTTTTTTCTGATTTAACCGATCATAATCGTTCAAGATCAACTTGATAGTCTCAAATCACCAAATAATTGTCCAATCCACGACTTCCCATACCTATCCAAACCCAGAGAGAGAGAGAGAGAGAGAGAGAGAGAGAGATGTGTAGACGGAATCCTTCCCTTGATGTCGTGCTGATTAGGTTACTGTAAATTTCTAGAAGTGTAGACCGGATCCTCCCTTTGATGTGGTGCTGATTAGGTTGGTGTAAATTTCAAACGAGTGACAGCAATAATAATAATGTGGTGTTGATTAAGTCTAGTTTAATGGATGCCAATGGAATTACGTTAAAGTGCCGGCATTTCATTGCCAAAAGGACTTTCATGACTGTTTCAGGTGTCCTGGTTTCCGCAAATGTAGGAGCCAATTTGATTGAACCACTTATTTTGTTGGTAATCATGTTCTTGGATTTTTATGATCATCTCATTAACCAAGAAAACTTTGATTATCTTCCGCTTGGATTTTTAATCAATAGGAAAAATACTAAAGACAATTAAAACACAACAAAATTATTTACAAACAAAATTTCTATATATTAAGCTCGTGTAGACAACGACATTTTTGTAATCTTGAACCAACATTTTTGTTTTGAAATGAAAAGATCATAAAAATCACATCATTCTAAAAATTCTACGTTACCTTTGTTAAACTTGTCCCATATCGTTTCTCTATATCACTCGAGTTTTTACTCATTGTCAATTGATTTTGAGTAAGATGTTTTAACAACTCACATATCAAGTCTATTTGGTGCAACTTTTCCCAAACATATAATCAGAAAGCAAAAATGAAAATACCCCTCTATCAAGATAATCTAAATTTTTTTTAATTTATTTAAACAAGAAAATAAAATTAAATAAATAAAACTTCAATAAACTGCACCAATTGTCATGCAAGAGATAAGAAAAATCAAATAGAATTTTTTTTTCCTAACTGAAAAGTGGAAATATACTAATATGCAAATATTATAAAATTAGGTATCTAGTTTTGGAAACAGTAATATTAGTAATTCAACCAGGCAACCATGAAAGCAATCTTTAATCAAACCGACCCATCCAACACATTTCCAGTGGACAATAGACACTAAATCACACGGCTAGCTTAAGCAACAAAAGCTTTATTTGATTGGATTTATTATTTTCCACCAAAAGAATAGTGGGATGGAATTGCCCATGAGAAGGGAAAATATATGATTCTGGGCCACCACGTCATCTTTCGTGATGTTTCCACCTATTCAGAAAAGGGGAAAAAAGGTAGAATCTCAGTCTCTACTTTGTTCCTAATCATAAAAGTCTACTCTATAACTCATGGCTAATAAATATCAATGTTCCTTTATGCATATAAAAGGGCATTCACAGTGCACATAACTCTTGCCACTGCAGACTCTACTCTGGGAAGGATTAGTTATACACAACCTTATCCCCAGATGTGCAGAGACTGTTTCTGTGATATGAACTCGCAACACTCAAGTTGCAATGGAATGACCTTACCATTACACCAAGAAATAAACTCGCACAATATCACCCCAGCTAAAGAACACTACAGAACCAAATTCCAAACAAAACCTCTAGTTTCTATGCAGAATACGCAATCCTTTTTTACATGAAATTATTGTTCTTAAAGTAGCCTCAAGAAACACTAACATACAACATCAAAATTCCTCATAACAACTGTGCATTCTATATAAGAAACTAAGCCCCCTGAATCAACTTCAGAAGGTTCAGAAGCACATGGTAATCAAAAAAACAATGCTAACTCTTCATACACTATGAAACTATATTACCAATAAAAATTATTAAAATGCAGGAAAAAAATTAAAAATGAAAACTGCAAGACTTGGATAAAAATACCTTACATCTCAAAATGTGAGGTCAGGCTGTGTAAGATCAACACGATCGAAGCAAAATGGGACCCACTGACAAGCTCAGCATTTCACTAAGGGCTACTTGAATCTCATTCGAACCATGCTCACAACTTACCAAGGTCGAGAGTAGGGGAAAGAAGTTATTCAAGTTCTTCTCAAATGAAGAATCTCCTAAACCACATATAGCTTGGAGAGTTGCAACAATAAGAGGTGCTCGTGCAGCCAATTCTCTCCGTTTACCCGAACCTAAAGGAATCAACCATTGGGGCCGCCCACCAAGAGATGACTCAGACGTTTGTCCAGAACGTGCAATTTCAATATAGAACTGTAGCACCTCTTGGCAAAGGTCAACAAGGTAAGACTCCACTTCTGCCTCATCATAACTTTCAGGCCTATCAAGTATAAGATTCTGTAAGAATGTGAGACAAATTTGATAAGACTCATTCTCGAGACGTAACAATGGAGGGTCTTGCATTTGGGTCATGGACGCAAACTCCTGAAGCTTTGAACGTAATGTCATATCGCTGTTTATCTTGTGAGCGTGAAATGCTACAGCATGCACAGCTTCAAAGAGGACTATGGTATTTTTGGCTGAAAGCAGAGTTCTATACATGTTGTAGATCTCCATCACCGCCTGCCAAAATTTAACGGAAAAAATAAATAAAAATCTCATATCCAGTTTTCTAACAAGTGCATAAAAAAAATTAAAATGAAGGCTCAAATAACTCAAATGAAAACTAACAATTAGGTCTAGTTCTCGTGAGAAAACAAAAAGAGGACTAGGCAACCAATTATGAGAATTACACATGGTAGGAACAGCAAACATTATTCTCCTACTATAGTAATTCCACTTAGCCTCTGCCAGCTTCAATAATGAATTAATCAGGACTGAATGAATAATGAATTAACCAGTTTTCTCTTGTTTTATAACTAATTATTGGTGTGCCTACTTTCAACTCATCCAATGTACTCAAATCTAACTTTTCTCCTCTCTTGTATTGAGACATTCATCTCAATATTCCATTTCAACAACAGGAGTGTAGTGAAGATATTTCATAAATGCACAATTTGTTTCCCATAAAGCAAGCGTAGTCTTACAATGCTCTTGTAAACATCAAATTCAACTTAAGTTGCCTAGTTGGCGAATACCCGAGTTATAGACAAATACTATACACAATTTTCATTCACATCAATATTATAAATGTTCAACTACTTATCTTACCTAATGTAAAGATTCTCTTAACTTCTCTTACCTAATGAAAAGATTCTCTTAATTAATATCCACATACCATATATGATTATCAACAGTATTAAACTCTCATTGTCATCATCTGCAGCGATGGTTGGCATCCTGGTATTTTATCATGGTATTTATCCCTCTTAATTCTAAGGCTTCTCTCCATAATTCCAAACTGAAAATAATCACAACTCTTGTAAGTGAACTTATGTAAAACATGAGAATATCTCTGAGACTTTAAATGGGGAATGTCATTATCGATTCATTTGTCTAAAATGATACATATTCTTGAGCAATGAAATATATACACTCTATTTTGAGCATCTCATACTCCCCTTGTGAGAAGCTAAAAGACCCAACCTTTCAGTACATCAGGGGTTCAGTTTCAAGGCCCCCTTCCCACATAAATTACTACAATTGGTCCTTCACCGACCTTGACACTCTAGACCATCCTTAGACCTAGTAGTTACACCATGCAACCCCCTGAAAATGGTTTGAAAAGGCACACTGCAGAAGACAAACCTACTTTACCAGCTAACTGAGCTTATGTGACACATATGGCTGCATATACACCACAAGGTAGAGAGTATTTCGCACAAACATCCAGAACTGAAAGAAGACATCGGCCTACCTGAATCAGTAAAAGTTGGACAGCAGCTCGGCACTTGGCATCAGAAATAGCAGCAGAAAGACTATGCATCCTCGAATTCTCTGAATCATCATCAGGCATACCAGACCCAGAAGGCTCTTCATTATTCTGTTGAGATGAAGGTTCTTCATTGCTCCAAAACTTAATGTCTCCATTAACAATATAGGAGAAATCAGGAAGCGTAGCATTGACTGCTTCTTTAAGAGAGAAAACCACTTCTAACCACTTGTCATCAGAAAAGAGATCCCCTGCATTGCTCATCAAACGAACAAATGCAGCAATCCCAATACCAGCAAGGCTTTGGTGAGGACGTTTGATAAAACTTACCAACAGCATCAACACTTTCCTCAAAAGTGGATTCACAGTGTCATAAAACTTAACAAAAAGATCTACAACTAGTTGGAGGGCTAATGTGCATGTCTCATAGAGCCACGCATCTTGGTCAAGCTCACCCATATCACTATCAATACCCTGACTGGGTGAGTCTCCACCAGACGGATCAATAGCATGCCGAACATAGTCAAATATAGGAAATAGGACTGATTCAAAAACTCTTTCCCACAGAGGTAAAGAGAAAAGATGACCATGATTGCGCAAAGTATCAAAGAGTACTTGTAGAGCACTCTTTCTGATTTCAGGCCTTGGATCAAAACTAAGTTCTGACAATCCTGGGGAAAGAAAAGAGAAATGCTTCAATGATTTTCCAAGTAAGCAGAAATATCAACAACAAATATATATATATATATATAAACTTGATCAATTTGTACAGTTAAACACCATTCAAACATTTTCCTTACCAGCTAACAAAGGGAACCAAAAGTAGAGATGATCCTCCTTATCTGCCAAGTCTACGTTGTCATGTTTTCTATCTTTTCCTTTTTGAGGTGAAGTTGGAGAAAACTTTCCAGAAGCTTCCTTCTCCTTATTCCTTGATGATGAGCCTAGGTCTCCTTCAGCCAGTTTTGCAGCACAGTATCGAAGGAAAGCAATAGCATTGAGACTAATGTCTTTGTTGAACCTACTATTGGTGAATGCAATCAGGCAATTCACACAATCTGTAAAAGTGGTAGTTTCAGTCTCGGTAATATGTGGGAAATAGTCTCGCACAATCTTCTCAATGATTTCAAAGGCCAAGAGTACAATGTTTTTGTGGTCATCATAAGCAGCTGTTGTGAAGACCTGAAAATGTTTACATTGTAATGAACTCAATGACAATGTGTTTAGCAACAACGCTTTTAATTGATTAAATTGACAACAGATACTTCAAGGATAACAATGAGAGAGAGAATGAGAAGCTGGAAGATTTCAGTACCATAAACATGCTCTTCCATCCTGATTTGACATTATTGACACGAGACAAAACCATCTGAGAGACACATCTGATGATTAATTCTCTAATTTCCACAGCGCTGCTTTTCCGCATAACAATTACAAATGGCTTCATAAACTCATTCTGAAAATTATAATTAGCCAGCTCTTCCCGCTCCAAAAATTTCATTGATAACTGGCGTAATGAATCCATGGCAAAAATTGCAATTGAAAGGTTTTCAGAACAGCCAATGGTAACGAAGAAGTCAGAGAGTACATGCCAGATGCTTGACCACACAAGTCGGATACGGTTCATGTTATAGTGCCTGCTCAAAAGCAAAGAAATAATGTTAGATCTTCACAATAGTTTGAAAGCAATATATTAACTGTATAACACAAAATCATTAATAAAGAATACCCAAGAGAGGAACAAGACAAAGTGAAGATAAATCATACGCAATCTCAACTATCTTTGTAAGGCTGAAAACACGTGGATCAGATGTAGATCGCAATTCTTCCATTGAGACCTTGCAAAGAGCCTTGACAAAGTCAATTATCGCCTCACTATTTAGCTTTTGACTCCTTGAAAATATGCGATTCATCTCACCAACTTGTTCCAACATATTTAAGTTGGACACTAAATTGTTCACCTGTTCAGTGGTAATTCCTCCAGAAGCATTACCGCCAATACCAGCACTATCATATGAACCCCTTCTCACAGCCGCAGCTGCATACTGAATCCTCCCCGGTCCCTTCTTCTTTAGAACAGGAAGGATATTTGATTTGGCTTGTTTTGATTTTTCAAAATCATTATGAGGAATAGCAAAGAAAGTTGCATCTGGAGGAGCACCCTCTCCCAGGAGATGCAAATGCTCGAAACGAGAAACACACGTCAAAATATGCTCCCAGGCTTCCTGCAAGTAATTCCCATCTTCATCTGCAATTCTAACTATTGCCTGTTGAACACAGAAGAATCGTAATCAGTAATCACAGTGCCAGTTTCATAAGCAAAAAGCTATTTGCTCAAAGTCCAAGACATCATCAACTACCAAAAAGTTTCTAGCAAATTAGGCCTCGTTTGGGAGCCCTCTTTTTTAGTCAAAAAGTCAAAAAGTTACTAAATTAGCCAAAAAGCCAACAACCCATACCAAAAAGTCAAAGATTCTCTTTTCTCTCTACTTTTTGCACATCTTTTCGTAAAAAGCCAAAAAGTCATCCCAAACATACTAATTTTTTTAGCTCATATTTTAGCCAAATAGCCAAAAAGTTACTAAATTAGCCTGTTCCCAAACGAGGCCTTAAGCCCCAAAAAGTCATATCCATCATTCACTAAACAGCTCTTAGTGAAAAGATCATATACAAACAACTTTTGTGTTCTAAATGTCCAAGAACATCGTTCCATGGCACAATAACCACTGACAAACATTCATGCACACTAATTTAAAAATAAATTATAACCTTATATGGTGTTTGTGTTGACCATGTTCAGTTTTGCTTCATGGTTACATTGGATATGCATCTTTCACCAAATCTATTTATACCCAAACTTCTGAAAAATGTAAAGCTAAGACGCACAGATACTTCTAAAATGTTGACGCATACAAACATATATCAGTGTTTGTTAGTATTAGTCCACCCATGTGATAAATGTGAATCTCATACAGTTATTAGGTTGGTTTATACATGTATTTGGGCTAGGATAGTAGATTTCGGAATCAACTAAGAAACCTATTATATGTAGGATTTGGTTACCTAATTGTGGGGAACCAGGATTCTCATGGGTAGACTATTATAAATAGTCATGTGGACTATATTTCTTTGAGAGAGTAGTGAGGGAGATGTAAGGGGTGAGAGAAAAATACTGTGAAGGCACTGGGTGAGCAGGGGCTCAACTACCCTTGAGCATAGGGTTCGGGTAGTGGTGTGGGTTTTGAGTGTTTTGGCCATTTCACATGTATTCTCTATTTACTCATATAGTGGAAACTATGTCTCCTGTGGATGTAGGCAATTTGGGCCGAACCACGTAAATCTGTGCAATTATTCTCTCTGGTGTGTGCATGGTGTGCTTCCGTTCGCATTGGTGGTATATGGTATAAATCCCAACAATGTCCTCAAACACTCTCAAACAGATATCCAACACGCCTTTTCCATGTTCATATCTAAACCAAACCAAACCTTCAATCCCATCAAATGGGGTCGGCTCCATGTTCATATCTAAGATATAAAAAATTTAATTGACACGTGTCCGACACTCCTTTTGGATACTTGCTAACATGTGATTATGACTATCTTATACCATGAAAAGAATAATGTATAATTTGTGTAAATTATGCTTGTAATATATGAATATATATATATATAAACACAATTGTCTGTAAGATGTCCTAGCCGTCATGTTGCTTAGTGTCTGTATCCCGTGTCCATGTTTGTCCTTCATAGATGCGAAGATTTAAAAATCTAAAGAGTAAGCAATATTGGTCCACCTTGATTTCTTCTACTCAAATCAGCCATTTTCCACATAACAAAGATAATTCATTTCAACTGGAACTACACCTTAGGTTTATAACATAGATTTATCAACCACAACGAACATTCAAAAATTTGATTTGTCACAAGCCCTTTTAGTGCATTGTCAAAAGATGAGAGCAAGCCAAAGTTGTTGTACAGTGGTTAAATGCCAGTATGCATTCAAAAGGAAGCAGTGAGAGGCTCCTATGAAACAAAAGACAGAGCCTTCTCCAATTATTAGCCAACTTAGGCCCACAGATGAATCAATAAATGATCATTAATTGCAATTGGCAAGTAAGTGTGGAGGTGGGAAATAAGGAACAGGACCCTTTCTTTAAGTTTGCTAGAGCATTGTCATTGTGTTTTATGATTTCTTCCTTTTCCTTTCTTCCTCTTATCCTCACATGTGTGTCTCTTTTCTGTATACTTTTGACAACTCTACATAATTCCATTTGCTATAAACTTAGAAAGGTAACTAGCAACAAATCACAAATCAACATAAAGAAACATAAAGCAAGCTAAAATGCAACATGTTTGGTCTATGGTTAAAGGCATGAGAACACTAGTAACATTATTATAAAGGAAAAAGCTAACCACCACCCCTCCCTCCACATGTGTATAAAGAATATGGGTATCTGTGAAAAGTGTATAGAAATCTGAGAATGTGTATTGAGATATATGAAATGTGTATAAGAGTAGTAACCTTTTTTGGCATTATTTGTATCTTAACCAACGCCTATTGAGCGGTGGTTAGAAAAACCTTATTATAAAATCAAAACCACCAGAACACAAGTGCCCATATCTGATAAAAAGTAGCGAAGTCAATCACAAAGCAGAAAGCTTCATTTAAAGATCAAAAGCATGCCTAAGTAAATAAACCACCACAACTTCAGTATGGTAAATACATCAGAGGAAACACCAACCTTAATGGCATCTATATTTTCTGTCTGATATCTGCAGGTGAGTGGAGGTAAACTTTGCAAGTGAAGTCACAAAAGCATCTCTATGAGTCTTCAAGGACATCACAGCAGTAACATGAATTGCATAACAAAAGCCTTCCAAACATTGAGATATTATTACTTCATCATCACTTTGGTCAAGAGGAACACTGAATGCAGCCAACATAGGAGCCCAGCACACCTCAATCATGAATCTAAGGATCACAACATCTGTTGCTGCATAATAAACTGACCTACAATTGAGAAAAGTAATTCAATATCAAGGACAAGATTTCGATACTCGTTTTTTCAGAAGATTATAGCTACAATAATTGGCTTCAGCTACATTAATCTTTATTTTACCACTGTCTTGCACTCTAGAGCCAAATTGTTTTCTCTCTCTCTTTTTTGTTTCTTCCTTTCTACTTTTCCTTTTTGGATACATTTCATTCCATTTTAGAGCCCTATCCGTACTAAACTGTCAACAATTATTCCTTTTTCACAACCATGTTCTTTTTGGCCTTTAACACCTTTAACTCGAATCAAATAAGTCACCCTTTTCAGCGAACCATGCAGAAAGAATGACCACGCCAGTTAAACGTGAAATTGTTCACTCCAAAAACATTACAAGGATAAAGAAAAGATCAAAAAGACATAGATTAAGGTGATAAGAGAACATTCTGATGTAAAGAGTA
>CM045760.1:31049886-31076650 GCA_025200525.1 Camellia lanceoleosa
AACTGACTTGTCTACCAATAACACAAGCAGCCAAAGAAAGAAGAAGTTAACGGTAATGAGTGGCTTGAAACTCTACATGACCAAGAAGGCTTACTCGAATTGAGTTCACAACTAACTGAAAAAATTACAAAACCAATATTTATCCTATGCATCTTCTTTAGGTGCACAACACAACACAACACTTTTTTGCCGAAGTGACTATAATTTGGCGAATCAATTCCATACATCCATTCCAAATATGACTGAAACAAAAGTTTTTCCCAACCAAACACCTTCCAGGAAAGTTTTCAAATTCTATATACCATCCATATAGAATATACCTTGGGAGATGGATGCTCGTCCGAGAAAATAAATAAAATTATTTTTTATAAAAAATAAAATAAAAAAACTTGAGGACATGTTTGCATCACAAGTTTGGTTCGCATTATTAAGCCACGTGAAAATTAGCAAAAGTCATAACCATGGAAATTAGCAACAGCCATAACCAAGTAACTGGCCTGTTATTGTTGAACAATTGCGGGCTCACATGATGACATAGAATTTATATTGCCTAAATATAATAGTCGGGTCAAGGGATTATGGATGAAAAATAGTCAAGGAAAACCAAAAAAAGAGAATTTTTCCCTGTTTTAGGGGGTTTGTTCCTTGTTTGAGGGGCGGGAAAGGGGGCTGCTTCTCTGTGCAGTGGAGCATCAACTGATGTACAGAACATAATTAATTATACTATGATACACGGACACAGGGACACAACACGAACACGCAAATTTTCAAAAAATGGGAGACACAACACGCTAGGGACATGCTTAATATATATAATTTTTATTTATTATATGTAAAACTAAAAATATATATTATTTATTTATTTACTTTAATATCAAATTTCATTTACAAATTAATTTTTTCCTACAAATAAAAATAATTTATTTTATGTATATTTAAGTTGAGCAAATAAGAATACTCAAAGAGAGAGAGAGAGAGAGAGAGAGGAAAGAAAAAAAAAAAAAAAGGGTTTTTTGTTTATATATATAATACATCGAGGAGAGGAGAGGAGAGAGAGAGAGAGAGGCGATTGCACTGAAACAAGAAAGAGAGAGTCAAGAGGCGAGTCGATGAGTTCAGCACAAGCGAGAGATAAAGTCGAAAGCGAGAGAAAGAGAGACAAACACACAGACTCACGGAGAGAGACAAATAGAAGAAGAAGAAGAAAAACGAAGAAGAAAAGAAGAAGAATAAGAGATTTGAAGAAATGAAGATAGATTTGAAGAACATACCTCGATTTAGGACTTCAACAGGTTCTTCTTCACCCTCTCTCTCTCTCCCTCTATATATATATATATATATATTCAATTAGTTAGGGTTTTTATCTCTCTGTATTCAACGAGTTAGGGTTTCTCTCTCTGTGTCTCTAACATGTCCACAATGTGTCCAAGCATGTCCAGTTGGAAAAATTCAGAAAAAAAAAAAAAGGAAGACACGTTAGGTAGAGTGTCTGACACGTGTCCACTACGTGTCTAAAGCATGTCTGTGTTCGACACATGTCGACTTCATAGTAATTATACAATTTTCTCAAAATTGTACAAAGATGCAGAGACTATCAAACCCAACCTGTTAAATCTATTATGTGAGCAATGATTTTACCCAAATTCACAATAAATGATATTATACAAGCAAATGAACCACAAATTTGCTCTTAAAAGGGTATTATTGAAAACAAAGGAACTCAAAAAGTCTAACATCAATTTTAACAACTTTACAGTATAGTAACAACTTACAGCTCAGAAGTTAGTAATACTATTTAGCTTCACATGGAGTCATAATAATAGCAAGGCTTTTTCCAAAAGAATATTTTCTTCCCAATTAAACAAACATGGGAATGCTATTTGAATTAAAATTAATTAAAATCAACTAGGGCTTATTTTATAGCCATTGTTTAGGCCTTGATTTTGTTTCTTTTTTACGTTATTTCCTCTTGTAAATCTCAATCAGTATATATACACAGGCTAGTCTCCATTTTAGACTAAGCCATTTAATTCTGCCATTCTTCTTGGTATCAAAGCCAAACCCTAACCCTTTTCTCTTTACTTCCATCTCGACCGTTTGACTTCCACCCTTGCCCAAGCCCAAGCCCAAGCCCTTCGCCAGCCACCACTAGGCTCCGACAGCCTCTCTCTCTCTCTCTCTCTCTCTCTCTCTCTCTCTCCTTCCTGGCCCTTACCCTCACAAGTCAACTATTCTTCTTCCTTGGCCTATCACCTTAGTTGCAATTGACAGCCATCTCTAGGCTATTTAGCAGTCCTATTTCCAGCCAACTGCCCTTTTAGGGCAATTCAGCAGGTTCTGTCCCTGTTTCAGGACTTGGTGTTGATGCTGTAAGCATTTTTTTTCTTCGTTATTTTTGTTAATGGGCTACCGGGTGATTCGGTAGCAATTGTTCTATGATTTGTGTATAGTTCTGGATTGTTAGCTATACACATCACCTGTTTCTCTAGCCACCATAACTAAGTCTGATATTTCTCCTACGGTTCATGTTAAACTCATTCCAGCGAATCCAGATTTTTCCCTCTCACACCATACTCCGGTTCATCTTATTACAAGTGTGTAAATGAGAAATTTCGCTGCCTGGAGTTGTTCCCTTAAACTTATTTGGGGGGAAAGGAGAAAGCTCATTGGCTTTCATCTACCACTACTCAATCGGATGCTACAAATTCTACACGTGGTCAATGGGATATTGACAATTTATCTTGCGATGGATGTTCAATTCCATGGAGGACCGAATTTATCATATATTCTTATATTGTGATACCGTTCCTAGTTTATGGCACACCTTATCTCAAATGTATGCTCATGCTCATAATGATGTTAAGTATCTTTGAGCTTTATTAGGATATTGCTCGTGCTTCTCAGTCTACTTTTGGTATTTTTGTGGCTGAATTTTTTGGGAATTTTCAGGCACAATGGGAAGAGTGGCTCAATATATGAGCCTTTAACTAATCTTCCAACCGAGGCTGCTTCACTTGTGACCAAGAGACTTGATGGACAACATACATATCAGTTTTTGATGGGTTTAAACTCTAAGTTCGAGTCTCTTTGTATTCAGATTTTAAACACATCTCCTCTACCTTCCCTTTTTGAGGCCTTTGCTATTATTGATAGCGATGAGCGCCACCGTCAGTTGGTTCCACCTATTTCTACTCCAGTCCCTAAGCCTCCTGTCTTCTCTGATCATATGGCTCTTGCTGCACAGACTAGGTCTCGTTCTTCTATTGGGAAGGTAATTTGTCATCATTGTGGAGAACTAGGCCATCTCAAGGCTCACTGTTTCAAACTCCACCCTGAGTTGAGACAACGTTTCTGACGTGCTCATACTGCTTTGTGGAAACTATCCCGAGTTCCACTACTCCAGATTTGCATCTCCTTCATATTCAGATTGGTCAACTTCAGGCTCAACTTGGTTCTATGATATCTTCAGGGCCATCATCCTCGACTGCCACTTTGGCTACAAGTACTCCTACTACTTTCCATGTTCGCTCTGTACATCCTACTTGGGTTCTAGATTTTAGGGCTAATGACCACATGACCAGTGAGCTTTCCTATCCCTCTTCTCCAGTTCTTGCTACCACCCAAACTATTTGTCCTACTAATGGTTCTACTACCTCTATTTGTCATCAAGGTGGTGTTACTCTATCTCCTGATATTACTCTTTCTTCTGTCCTACATGTCCCTAATTTTGCATATAATCTTATCTGTGAGTCGGCTTGCCAAGGCTTGTCATTGTGTTGTCATTTTCTTTCCTAATTCTTCCTCGTTATGGGACCTGAATTTGAAAAGGATTTTTGACAGGGGATATGAGTGTGACGGTTTATACTACTTTGAAGATCCACCAGATCAGCCCGCTTCTTTTTAGGTTTTTTGCTTTTGTGTTACTTGAGGATTTATCCTTCTATGTTTTTTCTTTTAAGACTTTAGCATTGTGGCATACTCGTCTAGGTTATGCAAATTTTCAGTATTTATGTCTACTATTTCCAAATTTTAATAAAGCTTGTAAGACTCGTAAGTTTCAATGTGATGTGTGAGTTAGCTAAACATACCCCGTACTACTTATATTCCTCATATGCATCGTGCTTCTTCTATATTTGATCTTATTCATTCTGATATTCGAGGCCCTTCACCTGTTACTGCTTTGTCTGGCATAAACATTATGTGACCTTTATAGATGATCACACTCGTTGTACTTGGGTTTATCTTATTAAGCATAAATCTGATGTCTTTCCCATATTTGTTCAATTTCTTCAGATGGTTAAAACCCAATTTCACACTATTGTTCGAAATATCCAATCTGATAATGGTGAGGAATACATCTTTGATGCTTTTCGTTCTCATCTTAATCAGGCCGGTATGCTTCAAGAACTTGTCCTAATACTCCTAAACAAAATGAGATTGCTAAACGGAAAAACCGTCACATTATGTCTATGGTTCATTGTCTTCTAAGGGAAATGAATGTACCCAAGTCTTACTGACATAATATTGTTCTTACTGTCATTTATCTTATTAATTGTAGTCCTAGTCGTGTTTTGCATGGTTGTGCCCCTCTCCAGACCTTCCATCCTACTAGGACTCTCTTTCCTCTCCTACCTCGAGTTTTTGGATGCACTTGCTTTGTTCAGAACCGGAGTCCGTCCTACTCGCACTAAGTTAGATGATAAGGCTATTAGATATGAGTAATGCTAGGTATCATGAAAAAAATATCATAAAAATGATCACAAAAGATTCTCTATCGTTAGATTACACATATAAGAAAATACCACACACTAATCAAAGGTGAGAAATCTTCATGAAGCATTTCATGATATTTTTTTTATGATCTCTAATATTATTCATTAGATATATTTTGGTAAGGTATTATACTATGTCCAAAGGATATCGTTGTTATGATCCTAGCAATCGTAAGAAGTGTTTTAAAAAGCTCCAAGCGCATTGAGGAGCTAAGGTCTTCAAGAGATTAAGCGTAAGGCGTGAGGCGAGATGCGCACCTCACCGAAACGAGGCGCAAATTGTTGAAGATAACCAAAATATTAATATGGACAAAGTTTTTAACATAAAACAAATATTCTTAGTATTTCAAAATAAGTAAATAAATAGAATGACATTCAATATTCCAAAAATCATGAAAAATAACATTCAACATTTCAAACATTTCTCAAAAATAACATTCAATCTTATTTTGCCCTATACTATTTATCTTTCTTTATCAATTTATTAACATGATTCACTTTTTTTTTTTTTTTAGATAAGGAACTCACACCATATAATACTTTAGTGGCTTTAATTTTAAATCGGGACCAAATTGCTTGATAGCTTCAATCATTGGCCCGAAACTGTTGTAATTTACTAAATTGAAAGGAATTACAAAGCCATATATCCATCTTGCAATCCCAGAGCTTTTGCTTAATGCCTAGAGTTTTTTTTTATATGAAAATTGAGACTTAAAACATGTGTTTACATTTTATATTAAAGGGGTTATAATTCTATAAAAGAATAAGGATGGAGCAAAAATTTAAATGAATAGCATGAGGCGTGTGCCTCACGCCTAAGCCTAAGGTGAGCACCTCAAATGCGCATTTCCTACTGCGCCTCACCTCAAGCTGTCTGAGGCGCCTCAGGTGTGCCTTGCACCTAAGTGCGTGCTTAGGCGCGCCTTTTAACACACTCGTCTATACTATCAATCTTGTGATGTGACGTTCCATGCTAGCCTGTTTGTGGAATTGATGTTCGGCCTCTTTCCATTTTTCATAAGGTTGAGACTGTCTCTCCTGAGGTTAAAGCTGATGCTGCTGCTCCTTCTCCTCCTCCATTGCAGGTATATTCTTGTCATCCTCATCCCCTACCAACAACCCCTCCAATACATGGGTCAGGTAATTCCTCTCCTTTGGTTACTGCTCCTCGTCACAACCCTCCTCGTAATAGGCATCCCCCTGATCATCTTGGTTATCTTTGCAGTACTAATCATCCTATTTCTCAGTATCTTTTTTATGACGGTGTCTCCCCTACCTATCATTCATTCCTTGGCAAGTTCAAGTTGGAAACTATTCCTCGTTTTGTGTTAGAAGCTTTTCAGAATCCCAAGTACGTGGCTGCTATGCAAACAAGGATGGCAACTTTGGAACAGAATCAAACCTGGCAACTTATCTCTCTTCCATTTGGTGAAAAGACTCTTAGCTGTAAATGGGTGTTTACTATTAAGTATCTTGTTGATGGTAATGTGGCCCACTACAAAGCACAACTTGTTGCCAAGAGCTTTACTCAGGTTTCTGGCAAGGATTTTGGGACTAACTTTGCACCGGTCGCCAAGCTTACCTCTGTTTGGCTCCTTATCTCTCTTGGTGCCTCACATTCTTGGCCTCTGCATCAGTTTAATGTTAAGAATGTCTTTCTGCATAGGGACTTACTTAAGAATTTATATAGATCCTCTACCTAATTTTCAGGCTAAGGGGGAGTATGCAGGAAAAGTGTGTGACAGCGCAAGTCCTTATATGGGCTTAAACAGTCTCCTTGGGGCTAGTTCAGCAGCTTTAGTTCTGTTATTTTATCTATGAGATTTGTTCAGTACCACTCAGATCATATTTGTTTTATTCGCAGAACTCCCACTGGTTAGTGTATTATTTTGTTTATTTATGTTGATGATACCATTCTTACAGGTGATGATTCAGTTGGCATAGCAAAAGTAAAGAGAGATTTGAGTCAAACATTTGATATTGAGCATTTGAGTCCTCTCAAATACTTTTTGGGTGTTGAGGTTGCTCGCTCGCATTAGTGGATTTCGTTGTCCCAAAGAAAGTATGTTCTTGACCTTCTTCAAGACATTGGGATGCTAGGGTGTAAGCCAACTTCTACTTCTATGGATCCTAACCTCAAGCTTACATTAGAGTCTGGTGAATTACTAAAAGATCCAGGCATGTATCGGCTCCTAGTTGGCTGTCTCATATACTTTACTAACACTAGACCCGACTTAATATTTGCGGTTAGTGTTGTAAGTCAATTTATGCATGCACCTCATAGAGCATCTTGATGCAGTTTATCATATTTTCCAGCATTTGAAGACTTCTCCTAGTTTAGGATTATTTTTCACAACTAATCCTCAATTATGGCTCTCTTGTTTCATTGATCACGAGACTATGCAGGATTTAGAACTGATAGATGGTCAACGTCTGGTTTCTGTACTTTTTATGGTGATCACCTTATATCATGGAAAAATAAGAAATAGGCTATTGTTTCTAGGTCTTCTACTAAAACTGAGTATCGAACAATGGCATAGGTTACATGTGAAGTTTTGTGGCGTCACTCCATTCTTGCAGAGTTAGGATTTGCTGAGGATGCTTCCTCTCTTTTGTTTTGTGACAACAAATCAACTGATTCAGTACTTCATGAGCGGACGAAACATATTCAGGTTGACATACATTTCATTCGAGAAAAGATTCGGACTAATATTGTGAGTCCATCATTTGTCTCTTCTTCTGAGCAACTAACTAATATGTTCACAAAGTATGTTGGTCCAACATTACTTCAACCATCTATTGTCAGGCTAGGTTTATTGATTGATTTCGCACCAGCTTGAGGAGTGTTGGAATTAGAATTAATTAGAATCAATTAAAACTTATTTTATGACCATTGTTTAGGCCTTGATTTTGTTTCTTTTTACATTATTTCCTATCTTGTAAATCTCTATCATATATCTACACAAGTTAGTTTTCATTCTAGACTAAGCCATTCAATTCTTTCATTCTTCAACAAAGACATGTATAGAGTAAGTTGAAACTTACGATCCCATGCAAGGAATAATGAATAAACAAAGAGACCAAAACCTATCACAATAAAAGATGAAATACATAAAACTAATCAGACAAATCTCTACTCCCCACAAAAGAGATATTGAGGTAATAACAACACTGTGATTCTTGCACATCTAAATATCATAATGCAGCATATTGAGACTTTGCATAATATGGAGAATTGGGAAGTGGAAAGGATGGTATATGCATGGACAGCTACCAAATCAGGGGAGGCTCAAAGGTCAAATCTACAATAAGGAATTGCCTGGCACGATTGATGATCTTTCTTCTCAGAAAGGCACATGGAATACTAAGTTCCTTCTAAGGTTGCTTCTTTTGGGTGGGAGACAGCCCATGGGCAGATTCTTACCAATGGTAATCCGATCAAAGAAGAAAGTTCTTCTCAAATGGTGTTATATGTGCAAGGAGGTGACAAAATTGGTGGTTCACCTCCTTATTTTTTATGGGGACAGGAGAAATGAGGTCTTTCTTGTTAGGTACATTTGGTTTTCATTGGCCTTTCCATTAAAACAGTGTTGGAACTGTTCAACGACTTCCACCGTTCCGAAAAGAGTATGGTCAATAACACTGCTTTGTTTGATGCATTGTTTGTGGGGAGAAAGAAACTGACAATCTTTTGATGATATTAAGTCACCAACTCATCATCTGAATAGTAGATGTTTAGAGTATTTTGCATAGTTGGGTCTCAAAAAGGGTGAATACTTATATTGACGGATTTTTGGACTTTATAGACACTATGGACGTATGCTTTGTTGTATAGGGATATGTTTTAGTTCTACTTTTTTGCATAGGGCCATTCCCTTCAGTACCTTTTTCTCTTCATATATTTTTTCCTCTATCACATAAAACTAACCAAGCATGTTCATATGGGAAATAATTGATAAACCTAGAAAGAAGCACGAACACAGATACGGATACAAAATGGACACGCCGACACATCAATTTCTAAAATACATAGGACCCAACATGTGAGGGACACGCTCAAAATATATAGTTTCATAAATTTATTATATGACATATATATATGAATATTTCATTGAAAAATTAAAATACATAAATAAAATATAACAAAAAAGTAAAAAGAAAAAGCAACATAACAATAATTCCAAAAAAAAAAATAATAGACATAAATCTCCATTGTTTTTTTATCATTGCATTTGTATTATTTTGTTCAAACTAATAATATATTGTGCATCCCTCAAGTGTCCGAAGCAATCCAAATTTTATAGAATTAGAAAAATAATGCCACATTTGGATATGTGTTGACACATGTCAGTATTGGACACAAACACGCATCTTCTTAGAAGTGTGTGCTTCTTAGCCTAAGTGACCCACTCCTCAATCCTTGAAACCTACCATACCATCTATAAATCATCAAATTTTTGGGATGAAAATTTAGACTCTCATGCTTTTTATTAAAGAATCTAAAATCTAAATAAACAAAATGCATTCAACTCCACTCAACAAAGCCAACTATTTGGAAACAAGCTACCTGTGCCCTATTTTTTTTCTATTCTACTCTTTAGGGCATATTTCAGTTAAACAACCATATATTGTTACACTATCTTAACCCACTTTCAATGTAGTCCTCGACTTTCCTGTTCCCGCTTCCCTAAACATCACCCCAATGCCTACCATACCAATAGCACAATTATTGAACTATACAGCATATACCCAAACCATCAAGTAAATTTTATTTCAATTTATCCCCAATTGATGCCTCATTCACCATCTCATGAAATGAGTTCCTATCGAATTTTATCCTCATTTTACCACACCCAACACAAACCTATTACCTCCACTTAACCCATCTTCTGTTTATTCTATAAGTCATCTCCAATCAAAGGTCAGAAGCAAGGTGGGTTGGGGGGGGGGTGGGGGGGGGGGGGCCATGGCCCCACTAAACTTTTTAAAAAAAAACCCTTTCGAATTACCTTTCCTAGTATCCTTATTTTTTTAGTATAGAATATTTGTCCAAAAAAATAGATCATGCATCTAGTATAAATAAGTAAAGTCCCACTCGCATAAATAAAGAGGGTTTTTGTTAACAAATACCCTAAAGGTACTCGTCAAGAAGCTTGAATGGTTGTATATTCCTTATAAAAGAGTGTCGTAAAGAATATGCAACCATTTTAAGCTTTGTTAACCAATGCCCTTAGGACTCTCATTAACAAAGCCCAAGTAAATAAATCTCTCAATTTTATGCATCGAATGCATACTTCTTATTTTTTAATAAAAAATTATCAATACCTAATAAAATAATTTCACATTAAATAGAATGCTACCAAAACCCACTTTGGTAACAACATTCTTACCCCCATCATTCTCAACCCCCTCTGACACTCTCTTTATGACTTTTACCAAATAAAGATTCCTTCCTACCCTCTCTCTCTCTCTCTCTCCAAATTCAATCGACCCACGTGTTCGACTCTCCCATTGTGTGCTCCACGGCTTCCTGTCCCTCTCCAAATTGAGTCATCGGTGATGAACCTTTCTTGTACTCATTAAGTGTGGCAAATTGTGGTCTTAATTGCTCAAGATCAGTTACACAAATGTGACAAGTGTGTTTATCAATTTTTTATTTCTTTGATGTCTTACATTTACATTTTTATATGAATTTAATTATGGTGCTGTATATAAATGCTTTATTCATATTTATTATTTTTTTGAATAAAAATTTTGACAAATCAATTAAAAAAATGTATGTACTTGATTTTCATGCAAAATATCTAATTGCATCATGAAGGCAATAAAAACTTGTATATAAATTCTTTTATTCATATTTATTATTGTTTGAATTTTTTAAATGAAGAACATGGAGGACGCTTAAAAGGGGAGGAAGTAGCTAGGAATAAGGAAAATCAAGACTACAAGTTCTATCACAGGATTAGAAATTTTGAAGTAGAGATTACACTTAAGAAGATGAAATTGGATAAGGCTTTAAGACTCGATGATATCCCTATTGAAGCTTGAAAATGTTTGGATAGGAAGAGGATTGCTTAGTTGACTAGATTATTTAGCAAGATTTTGTTAACTAAAAAATGCCAGAGGAGTGGAGGAAGAGTATTTTAGGCCAAGTTTGACATCTACTAAATAATACAAAAAGTCAAAAAGTCACTATCCTATTTAAGTCACATCATCTTATTTAAATCACATCACCTCTCTAACACATCACATCAAACCCAACCCATATAAGCCAATAAGTCAAAAAGTGTACTTTTTAGAACATCCCAAACCAACCCTTAGTGTCAATCTATTAAAAAAAAAGGAGATGTCCAAATGTCCAGAATTGCAACAACTATAGAGAAATCAAGCTGATGTGTCATATAATGAAAGTTTGGGAGGAAGTGATAGAAAGTCGATTACCAGATATAATTTATGCCCGGTAGGTCAACAATGGAAGCGATCTATCTTTTGAGAAGAGTAATAGAAAAGTATAGAGAAAGAAAAAGAAAAGAGAGATTCATATGGTTTTTATCAACGTTAAGAAAGCATATGATAGAGTGCCTCGGGATGTAATCTAGTGGGTGTTAAAGAAGAAATAAGTGACAAAAGGCCATATTGATGTGATTAGAGACATGTATGAAGGTGTGGTGACCACTATTAGATTGCCGGCTTGAGAGACAAGTAAATTTTCAATTATTGTAAGGTTACACCAAGGATCAAACTTAAATCCTTATATTTTTGTTTTAGTTATTAATGAGTTGAAAAGAAATATTCAGGATGACGTGTCATGGTGTATACTTTTTGCAAATGATATTGTATTAGTGGATGAGACTAAAGAAGTAGTTAACACTAAGTTGGAGACTTTGAGAGAACCACTTGAATCTAAAGCATTTAGGATAAGCAGAACTAACACAGAGTACATAGAGTATAATTTTAGAAATAGTAACAATGAAAACAGAAGATTGAGAACAAATAACTACTTAGGAGTGAACATTTTCGTTATTTAGGATTGATTATCACAAGGCAGGGGAGGTTAGAGAAGATGTGATCCATAGAATTAAGGTGGGTGGTTTAAGTGAAGGAGTGCGTTTAGGATACTATACGATAAACGAGTACCCACTAGATAAAAAAGAAAGTTCTATAGAACAGCCATTAGACTAACGATGTTGTATGGGACGAAATATTGAACAACTATGAAACAACATGTAGATAAGATAAGTGTTGTTGAGATGAGGCTACTAAAATGGATGTGTGGCAAGACTAGAAAAAACAGAGTTAAGAATGAGTATATTGGTGGGTGGCGTGAGTAGATAGAAGATAAGTGAGAGAGAATAAATTGAGATGATCTGGTCATCTACAGAAAAGCGAAGCAATAGTGAAAAGATGCGATATAGTAGCGATAGAGGCGTGTTAGGGAAGAGGCAAACCTAGATTAATGTGAGTTAGTATAGTAAATAAAGATATGAATCTCATTAGTTTGACTAACCAAATGGCTTTTGATAGAGTCAGGTGGAGAAAAAAGATTCATGTAACCGACCTCATTTGATAGGACTTAAAGCTTTGTTTGATTTAACTTATTTCTTTAAATATTACTTTAAGTTCAGTCCACATACATAAAATTCCTAGTTCCTAAAATAACAAAAATATTCAATAATGGGAATATTCTTGTCGTTTGATATCTACCATTCCCTTACTTTAATTTCTATCTACTAATGTTATTAATAACTCACGATTCACGTTTGATATGTTTAGAGAAAACTCAATATGTATTGCCAATATACGTGTTATGTTAAATATATCTTATAATACAATATACAATGCATGATATGATCTATGATAAATACATGATGCATATGATTCAACATATAGGGCGTGTTGGAGGGTTCAAGAAGCGTCGATGAATTGTTCTTAAAGTGTTGCTAAAGTATTTGATGTAATAAATTTGATTTTTTAATGAAGACACATTGAAGAAGTGTCGACACGCTTTTAGGAGTCTAAAGAGTGGACCACGATACACTTCCTTAGTACAAGTGTTTGTGCTTTTTTTGTGGGAGGGGGCCATTTGGATGCCAAATCCTTTCAAGGAAGTCTAACAACTTCTCCAATGAAGACAATAAGAAAATGATACATCATATTGAATGGGATTAAATCTACCTAGTCAAGTGGAAAGGAAGCAAATATAATATACTTGGAAACTAAATAGGATCAATAGAAAAATGGAATTCTATCTTATCCAAGTGAGGGATTATAAACTATCAAATACAATTTCTTCTTCCATAATCAAATATATACGGCCTTGTTTGGGAAGTTGGCTATTTTAGTTGCCTATTTGACTTTTTTACTATTTTAGCCTGAGTAAAAGAGTTGTGTTTGAAAAGTTGACTGGCGTATTCTTTATAATTGAGTTGGTTGGCTATTTTGGCCATTTGGATGCCAAATCCTCTCAAGGAAGTCTAACATCTTCTCCAATGAAGACAATAAGAAAATGATACATCATATTTGAATGGGATTAAATTTACCGAGTCAAGTGGAAAGAAAGCAAATGTAATATAGTTGGAAACTAAATAGGATCAATGGAAAAATGGGAATTCTATCTTATCCAACTAAGGGATTATAAAATATCAAATACGAATTTCTTCTTCCATAATCACATATATAAGGAATCTAAGGCCTTGTTTGGGAAGTTGGCTATTTTAGTTGCCTATTTGACTTTTTGACTATTTTAGCCTGACTAAAATAGTTGTGTTTGAAAAGTTGATTGGCTTTTTTTTGTAATTGATTTGATGATTGTGCGAGAAAAAGTGAAATAATTATGGGTTACATGTAATATTTTTGTCTTATTAGCTATTTTAATATATTTTGTCTTTTAATGCGCTATTTTAGCCTAACCATCTTCCCAAACACCCCTTATGTAGGGAAAACAATGAGATCGATTTGAGATTAGGAGCTCCTTTCCAAAATTGTCCTAAAAAGAAATATGACCCCTAGACCTCACCCCAAACAGATGTTGTGGAGGGATGATGAGAGGGCTAAATTCTAGCAAATCGTGGCCATATCCCTAAATAATGTTAAAGTTTCAACTACATTTAATATAAGGTGGTAATTTTTTAGAAAAATGACAAACAAGCAACAAAGAAAACAAAAGCTTCACACATGGCAACACCTTAGAGAAGCACTTATCACTAGCTTTGGAGAAGAAGGATTCATATAGCCGATCACATTTGATGGGACTTAAGGCTTGACTTGGTTTGGTTTGGTTTGGTTTGGTTTGGTTTATATGAAACTAAATGGATCTCACTATTCAATGAAATTGTTGAATGGGAGACAAAACAACAACTTTTAAATCCGTTGCTCCCATGTGATTGAAACAACATATTTTGATGTTTCAAAATTACTTATGTTGTAAGAATACATCCCACATCGCAACTATAAGGAAGGATTTGACATAATACCTTAGCTGACTAGTGATTCTCAAGGGGTACAAACGAATCATACTTGTACACAACTGAGGGGGGGAGAATCTCTCTCAAAGCAAATGCTACTTGTTTTACTACCTCAAATCTAGTTTAAATGTGAACTTTAACATGCATTTAATGATCAAATCATTTATTCTACCATATCATTAGCTATCAGTCATTTGCCTTCAACAATCAACCACTATTGATCACCGCCATATCTCAAACAATTCTATTCCAAAAATATCTCACCATTTAGATCCTCAGATCCAAAATCATATCAAGAACACTTTAAAGGCTGCTGGGAACCTAAAAAGATTATATTTTGACAAGTTCAACTAAACGCTTAGGTTTCCAGATTTCACTTCCATTTTCAGCACAACCTAGAAATACATAAACCAAAATTTGAATAGTTGAAAACTCTCAATTGCATAAATGGAATTCAGACAACCTATTGTAACGTATGATGCAGCCAAGAAGTACCTTTCACTAGTTCTGAAGACAGCCCCTGCATTCTCCAACAAAATCTTCAGCAACTCTAACGCCACAATCTTTCCACGCATCAACTGTGGATCCGCCAATGCCTCCTTTGGCGGAGTCTTCATTGAGAGCTTACAAAGTGCCCGAAACACCAAAAAAGCGTCTCTCCTCAACTTATTCCCGATCTGAACCTCCAAATCATCGTCTCTCTCCATCTCCCCATCAGCCAATTCCCCTTTTCGTCCCTCCAACGCTGTCTTATACATACTAATCTCCCAATACTTGGCATCCAACATATCCTTATCGGTCGAATCCAACAAATCAGCTGGATTCGTCGACTCTAGTGTAGGCCTAGTCTCAAACGCCCCATCGTGCAACACCAGCCCCGATTTCCCAGGTGTGGCCGGATTCAAAACCCCATCAATGTCCTGCATAATCTTGGTTATAAACCCTTGCACAAACATAGTCATCGTCCCGTCCGCATCCGCCTTCTCCACCGGCTCCATCAGCTCCGCCACCACAATCGGCTGCACCGGCACCGTCGACGAATCCGCCTCCATTCTCCTAAACACAATCACAAGCATCTGAATCAGCGACGCTTTGGCCGTAGTCTGATTTATCACATTCCTACTCTCCAAATACACATCATAACAAGTCCTCACAATCTGAAGCAAACAATCCCCATGAATTCGCAGCGAAACCGACGTAACCGCAGACAACAAAGTCTTGAGTACCAACAATTCGATCGATTCATCCCCCAAATCGTGACATTTACACACCGATTCGATCAATTTGGACAACAATTTGGCTTCGGGACCGCCCGAAGTGTCAGCCTCGCCGCGGAGATAGCCGTGGGCGATGAGTTTCTGAATGCAATCTAGGGCTGGATCGGCGATCTTGAGATTGCCGGAAGAGCAAGCGTTGATGATGGGGGTGAGGATGAATTCAGAATCAGCGAGGGAGAGCTCGACGGGGCCGCCGTCGTGGAGGACGCCGGGGAGAGATGAGGTGTCGAGATCTGATTGGTTGTTGGGGGTGGTGGTGCTGTCAGGGGTGGTGGGACTCAATGGGGTTGATTTTTCAGGGGAAGTGAGGCGATCGAGGACCGATTTGCATTGGTGGACGAGCTTGGAGTGTTTGCGCCAAGAACCGTTCTTGATGATCTTGTCGAGGGCAGGAGTGAGGACTTGGTTCAGGCGGGAATCGGCTTCCGAAGAAGCCATTCCCGGCGGAGGTGTTGTGGTGGTGGCTAGGGATCAGATCTGCGTTCTGGTCTAGTTACTGGGGTGGACGGACCAGAGCGACGGTGGTGGTGGAGCGGTGGTGGTGGTGGTGGTGGGGTGGTGGAGCGGTGGTGGTGGATTCTTATCGCGGTGGGAGTTTGAAGTTTGCCGAGAGAGAGAGAGAGAGAGGGTGGAAGAGAAACTGTGTGAAGCTCCAGATCGAGTTTTGGTAAGCTTTTTGACTGTTTTACTGGTTTTTTTAAAGTCATCATGTGTTGAAATTACTGAAATGTCCTTTATTCCCTTGACTATTGTTCACTCGACATCTACGGTTTTTTTCCGCACCCGCCACCAGCAAGGTTTTTGGTGGTGGTTAATTGTTATTCCAAAAAATACAATCAATTTCAAAAATTTTTAGATAATTGTCTTAAATTTTACTATTATTTTGGGACAGAAAAGGGAATAATAATTTGAAATATTATTATCTCTACCTATTTGGGGTAAATTACAATTTTTTCTCTTAGAGTTTCACTCATTTTTTACTTTAACCCTTTAAATTTAATTTTTTTTTAATTTTGACATTTTGTGGGGGTTTTTTTTTTTTTTTTTTTTTTTTGAACCGGAAAAAAAAGGGTTCTCTGTGGTGTCATCATAGTCGTTAGACTAGCCCGTGTAACCAGGTTGCTTAGGAATTAACCCCACTAAGTGAGGACCCACCACCGGCACCAATGGAGGCAACCCCACGTTGTTGAGGCGAGGCCGAGGAGTAAAGGGATTGCTCACAGGAAGTGATCTCAAATGCCCCTCTCAGGAATCGATCCTAATTCCTCGGCTGGGGAATGAGCCGCATCCTCCACCAGGCCACCAACCCTGGTGGTACATTTTGTGGGTGTTTGGGAAGTGAATTTTTTTGTAGATTTTTTTAGTTGTAGGATATTATTTGAGAAGATAGTTGGGTTATTTTGTGGTTGGAAGTGATATTTGTGAGAAAAAAAGTGAAATAATTATGGAGTTGATGTGATATTTTGTTTGAATTTGTTTTTTTTTTTTCGATTTTATTACCAATTTGTCTTTTAGTAAAAAAATCAAAAAAATTGTTCCCAAACACCACCAATCATTTCCACTTTACTCCCAAACCAACTTTTCATCCAAAAAAAAGAATAAACTTGCCACACCAACAGCTTACCTATAAACTAAGGTTGGATATTTATTTTTTGAAATACAATGTTTACATATGCTATGCACATGTAGGAAAAACCCCAATTGTTTTAGGGTTTATTTGCTTAAAACCCCAAGGAAATAAAAGAAACGAGAGAAAAGAAGATAAAGGTTTGAAATTGAGGTGAAGGAGTGAATCAACCCCAAATTGATTGAAAAGGGAATCAACAACAACTCGAGTTCTTTATTTTGAAACCTGCAATGGTAGGGACCGTTGATCTTGACCCCAGTAACTACTGTTGAAGATCTTGGTCCTAGCAGCAACAGTTCGGGTTCGAGATCTGTTGAAGATTGTTGAGAGTTGCAATAGTAGCAACAATTCGAGTTCTTTAGCTTTAGTTAGAGATCTTAGTCTTGTATCATTTAGAGGTCCATCTCTTGCATCATTTATATTGTGTTTAGTTGGGAGATTTGAGAAGAAATTTAGAAAGAAAAAGGGAAAATGTGTATGAAATTAAGTGAAATGTAAGTATATTGTATTCATATTTCACATACCTTTTTTATTTCTCTTTCCAAATCCCTTCTCAAATCTCTCAACCATACACAACATTACCCAGACCACCCTTGAGGCCTTCTACTATTGGAAGAATGTATATTGCCAATGGGCAATACCGGTGGGGCCTGGATCTAATCAGCCATGACTTGTTTGTTTTCTTTACTTTGCTTTTTCATACTTGGATATATTTTGAGGCCTAGTACTCTTTGTTTGGAATTGGGTAGCTTTTTTATTTTTTTGAGAAACAGTTGCATAGTTTATTGTGTTTTTGATTTGTATAACATGTTAAATATAGATATGATTAGTTTTGACCTTATATTGCAGTTGTTACATTTCATTTTATTGCATAGCATTAATATTCATTTGTTAAATATGGATGTGATTGGTTTTGACCTTACATTGTAGTTGTTACATTTGATTTTATTGCATAGTATAAATTTTTATTTCAGAATTGATAATATAGGGGTTTGAGTTGTCTTTAGTGAGCCTTTTTTTTTTAGTTATTAATATTATTATTAGTTTTGTGTGTGTGTTTTATAGGTGCATCTAGATGCATCTATAATGTAATAATGTTATGAATAAATCTGGAAAAAAAAAAAAAAAAAAAAAAAAGTTCACTAAAGACCCAACAAAAAAAAAAAATCTATTTTTAAATTTTTTTTTTTTTTTTGTTGGTATCTTTAGTGAATTTTTAAAAAAATTTATTCACAAATATTTTAATTTTTAAGTGCCTTTAAAAATTTAGATTAAAATTAAAAAATTTGTAATTTGACCTTATACAAGCAAGATAGCCCTTGGTTTTTGGCTGGAAAAATTCCCTCAAGAAATTGGTGTAATTTAATAAAGATCATATAGTTAAAGGGTCAATGTTAAATTTTGAAATTGATATGGATCGGCGTTTTGGTGGCCTTTGATTATGTCATTTATTTGGATAGCGTTGGGTCTAGGAGTAAAGTAGAAAGGATTGCAAACATAAAGGCCAAAGTGAGAAAAATCAAACTTAAAGGGCCAAATTGAGAAACGGATAAAACTTTAGGGGGCAAAGTGTAATTTTCCCATCTATTTGCTTACCTTACCTACCTGTCTAAGGGTTGGTTTGGGATGTTCTAAAAAAGTGCACTTTTTGACTTATTGGCTTATATGGGTTGGGTTTGATGTAATGTGTTAGAGAGGTAATGTGATTTAAATAAGATGATACGACTTAAATAAGATAGTGACTTTTTAACTTTTTGTATTATTTAGGCCTTGTTTGGGAACAGGCTAATTTAGTAACTTTTTGGCTAATTGGCAAAAAAGGTTGGTAAAAAAAACTTGTATATTTGGGATGACTTTTTGACTAATTACGAAAAAGATGTGCAAAAGTAGAGAGAAAAGGAATCTTTGACTTTTGGTATGAGTTGTTGGCTTTTTGGCTAAAAATGTAACTTTTTGGCTAATTGGCTAATTTAGCCACTCTCCAAGCAGGGCCTTAAGTTTATGCTAAACCAATCCTAAGTATTACCTACCCACTCCTTATCTACTGTCATTTAGTATTTGTTTATATATATTACCTATCGATCTATTTTAATTTACCTATTTGCCATATCATTGCCACCACCACCTATCGTTCTTGTTGACTACCTTTAATGACTTTTAACTAGTGTAGATCAAGTTAAATTCACTAATTTTTTATTATTACTCTTATTGGTTTGGATTGAAGCTTGATAATGCTAGAAATACATATATCAAATTTAAAATGGGACACATATGTATCACATGGAGTGAGGTTACATGATATGGGACCTACTTATGGGACCCACCTCTTGTGAGACATATGTATCATATTTTGTATTTGATATCTATGCACTTAAACTTATTTGGATTGAAAACACTATATATGTGTTAAATTAGTATTCTATTGAATATTTACTTGTTAAAATGAAGTTAAAATCAAATGGTGTGGCTGACTTAAGACGTACTTGGGATCTAAATAAATATATATTTTAACTTTTTATAAAAATATATATATATAAAAAGGTGATGTGACCTAAATAAGTATACTTATCTAAATAAGTGCCAAATAGCCCCTTAAATTGAACAAATAATATGTAGCATTTTCACATATAACTCATGTCTCAAATTATCTTTTTTGTTCTAGTAATTTGAAAAAAGCTTTTTATTGCAAATTAAAAAATAAAAAGTCACTAATTCACTATAATCTAGAAAATGGTTAGGGTGTTGCAGTGATGTAAAATAGAGGTTAGGGTCTCTTAATTTTGAGGGCTGCTATTAGCACCTACCTAATTTCTTTGGAGGTGATTTTATTTACACACCACTAATACTCTCGGTACACACTATTAATAAATTAAATTTATATTCTAATAATATCCTTCAATGAAATAACCATTAAGGACAACACAAGGTGTATTCTACCCATTCAAAAATTTCATATTTAAAAGTAAAAAATACTCTTCACACACACCATCATCTTTGTAGGGTTTAGGATTTTAATGTATAAACATTGCATTTCTTCATCATTTTCAGCATTAACATACACTCACGATCATTCATTATCAATTAGCTCACTTCATTCTCTTCTCTATTATACTTATTTTTCAAACTCCTTTTGAAGATTTAGGGTTTAAAAACATTAAAATCAATTAGTTTTGAAGTTTTGCACACCATGGATGACACTAAGATGGTTGGTTTAGATATAAACATTGAAAACGTTGATTTTAACATTGAAAATGTTAGTTTATGACTTCATTTTTATTTTTTTTTTATTTGTCTTGTTCGTTTGTTAGGAAGATGAGTTTGTTCATCATGTTCGGATAACCAGAGTTGAACATTTACACAATGTTCGATTATTTATATTTGAACAACATGAGTTGAAATTGTTTAGCATATAACGTATGAACTTATTTATTTTGTTCAACATAAATATTCTGAAGATATTTACTTTGTTTAATTTTATTTTTTTGTACAATAATATTATGTTCAAACAACTAGAGTTAAGCCAAACTAGAAATATAAATTGCTATGGAAGTTCAGTGGGTAAATCAAATCAAAGGTCTCTGTTCTGAATAATTATTAGCCACAAATTGAACACAATCACTTTTGTAACAACCCAACCCATTATTAACGTTAATTCATATAATTATGCCTAATAAGTAATTAAAGAGAAATTTTGCGTCATATGTTGCCTTATGTGTGTTTGTATTTATTTAACGTAAAAAGATCTGTTCATGTTTTTGTTTCGATTTGCGAATTGAAGGCCTTATTGACATCCGATTCAGAAATTGACTTGATTTTTGTGTTAATTAGAATTTTTAGAATTTTATGGTGGGTTTAATTGAAATTCAATTAAGCGATTAAATTAAATTAATTTAATGCCCATTTGATTAGTTTTAATGAACCACCACTAGATAAGCCTATATAAGGTCACCATCATCACCTCTTTTATACTGTACACTCTCATTCACTCATATCTTTGAACACAAACGTAAAAGAGAGAGAAAGAATTGAGATCAAAAGCTAGAAAAGAGATTTGTTAGGAATTGTTAAAGAATATGAGTGAATTTGGAGATAGAAGCTTTTACACTCATGAATCTAACACTCTAGGCAAGAATTCTAGTCTTTGGCCTTGTAAAGTAGTTGATTAATGCATGGAAACAAGTGATTAGGTGAACTCATAAAGGAATTAAGCTAGAATTGAAGAAAGTTAAGTCATTATACATGCATATATCATAGCATTTTGAGTTGGAATTTCAAACAAATCCTCCATGCATGTGTTTATCTTGACTTTGTTCTGAGAATTCATCACATTTCTTATCATTTGACCTTAATTAATCATGTTTTGAAAAGCCTTAGTTCAAGAAATTTATATGCATGTCATATCTATATTATGTTTTCATAATTCAAGTTTTAGTTTGCTCAATTGTCAAGCTTGGAGCCCTTGATTTCATGAAATAATCCTTAATTCTTAATATTTTTCAAGTTTAGACATGTTTCCTTGAGTTTTGGCCCAAGAATAAGATTTGTGGTTTTGAAATTGAGTTTTGAAAAGTGGAAGCAATTTTGAAGATTCCAAAATTCTGTTCCTACGCTCAAGTGAAGGAATCCATGCTCGAGCGACCACTCTGTGTGCGTGCACTTCTGCTCAAGCGACCATAAGTCCGCTCGAGCATTAAATACATGCTCCCAGAAGTTCTTATGTTTTGCGAGCGCTTCGAGCAACAAAAGTTATGCTTTCGGCGAGGGCATATCTCTCGCGCTCGAAAGCGTCGGCGGAAAAATCAAACAACTAGCACTTTTGCAAAAGTTTACAAATCCTTTCGGCGACAAATCTTGCACTCAAATGGCCATTCACATTTTGCATATCCGCTCGGCGTGGAACCTACGCTCGGTGAGGACCCTATTTTGAGCAATTTTTGTTGAGTGTTTTCAAGTGCATTTTTGTATCATCTTTCCATCCTGGGCATTCTAGGCCAAGTTTAAGACACCATAATGAGGATAAAAAAAGAAAGGTAGAAAATACACCAAGATAAGAAAGAACTTAGTTAATGATTCGAATGTGTAATTTAGTATATATTAGATTACGTATTTATGAGTCCGCAGCATACGAGATATCTAAATTGCTTACTCTGTCCATTTACTCGGAGCCATTTGTTATCTGTGAGTAATAACTTACAAAAGGTATGTTCAAGTTAAATTTTTTTTGTATATGGAATAAGATCTGTTCTATGAAATGCTATGTTTTATACTATGAATGATTGTCCAACTCGACAAATGTTTGTGGTATTTATCTTTGTGATTCAAGTATCTATTTGTACAGACCGAGGTTCCTTATGGAACGATAAGTTATACATGCCCGGCTAGAGGTTCCATATGGAATTGACAAGTTATCCGTTCGGTCGGAGGTTCCTTTATGGGCCCGACAAGTTATCCGTTCGATTAGGAGGTCCTCTATGGGCGGCAAGTATGATCTAAGATGCTTTGTAAATGATACAGTAGCGTAACGAGATAAGCCATATAAAATTAAGCATGAACTTTGGTTTCTGTATATGCTCGAACAAGAATTTGATGTGAACTTGTTTTATATGAACTCTAATTTCTGAATTGGTTATAGGACATCATTCATTTAACCCTTTACTTTGTTATTATTCATGGGCTCCACCACTATTTATATTATGTATGTAGGTGATCACCTACGTGACCGGGCTCGAGTTGAGGACTTGGCGTCTCGGTTTTGTTAGCCAACCTTTGTGCCTCGAGGAGGTTTGGGTTAAGTCAGTCTAGTGGTTGTGTTGTTATGAATGTATCGACTTTATTTTTTTGCTCCACGAACAAGTTTTTCTGTTTATATGTACATGTAGTAGCGTAATTATTGTATCTTTTGGCGTCACTCATAAGTTTATGAAAGTTCATGATTATCTGTTCCATGTATGTCTTTACAACTCGATGGACTATATATATTTTCTATATTTGCTTCCACAGCCCCTAATTATATATTATCATGTTAAGAGACATTTGGTAATCTAAGGATTACTGGTCAGTTACAATACTAAACCTATATGGGCGGGTTTAGGTCCTAACAGAGTATATTAGAGCACGTGTTCTACCGCACTTTGACGGTCCATCTGAGCTTAGAATGTCCTAGTAAGAAGGGACATTCCATCTACGTAATGTAAGTGTGTGTTTATTGAAAGTGAAACCTAAATTTGATTATGATCACATGATATGGAAACAAATGATCTGAATATTGTAAAGGACTATTTGCCTATGTTTATAGCAAATGAAAAATACAAGTGATGGAACAACTGAATCATCTGAAGCTCGAATGAGCCGCATGGAACAAATGCTTGTAGCTTTAACTAAGGCAATGACTCTAACAGTTGGCCAGAGGCAACAACCCTACCTCCTCAATCAAGTTAAGCGGGATAACAATGATCTCATAAATTTAACTCTGAGTTCCTGAAAATGAAACCGCTGGCGTTTTTTGGGTGGCATTGAAACGTTAAAAGCAAAAACATAGTTACTTGAAATAGAGAAACTATTTGAAATATTCCTTGATACGAGATTGAAGAAAGTCCTTCTAGCCACCTATACTCACAAAAATGAAGCTTGGCGGTGGTGGTTGCTAATCCAAAGCAAAGAATGGAAATATGATGTGGGCATAATTTAATGCGATTTTTCTATGATAGTACTTTCTCTCAATGTTTTTGAGATCGAAAAGTTTCAATTCCAGAACTTAAACAAGGCGGGATGTCCGTAGGTGAACATGAGGCCAAATTCTTGAGTTGGCTTGATTTGTTCCACATATGGTGAATATTGATTACCAAGAAGGCACGAAAAATTTGAAAGGCGAACTAAATCTGGAAGTGTTTAACCGAGTAGGCATCTTAGAAAGTGCCTACCCATGTAGCAGGAAGTTTTAGATACCCAGAGCAATAATGGCAAAAGCCACAATAGTAGCAATGAAGAACAAGCCAAAGGCATCAACACAATGAAAAGCAAAAAGATTCGGGTCTAATTTTCCAAGAACCCAGCTCTATTCTTTACTTAACAAAAAGCAAAATACTAGATCTGCCAAAGCAGCTCGAAGCCAAAGTAGTGGTCTAAATGCCAACTGCATCAGAATATGGAAGCGAAACATAAAGGCATGTGTCATCGCGGTGCATCGGTAGCGTGTTTACGGTGTGGCAAAATCCGTCACATAATTAAGGATTGTCCATCGAGGTTAGACAATTCAAACTTCACACAATAACGGTTCAAATTTAGTGATCTACTCCTATAACGAGGCCTAATGCAAGAACTAATGCAGGGAATGCAACACCCAGAATGAAACACTAAGGCAAGGAGAGTGTTTGCTCTAATAATTCGGGGACAGTATAGAACACTTGAGCTAGAAAATTAATAGGGTATAATTTCTATCTTGTGCACAAAATGCCTATGTATTGATTGATTCCCGGTTCTTCATTTATTCATTTGTATCGCATGCTTTTTTCTCGGAGTTGGCTAGACTATTAGAACCCATGAATTGTATATCATCCTCTGTGGTTCACTCCACATCATTGGGAAGTTCTATGATGTGCACTTATGTATATCTGCATGTGATGTTTTGATTAGCGTATATGACATCAGGTCACGTTGATTTGTCTTGCTGAACATTGACCACTTTGATTGTATATTGGGCATGGATTGGTTGACGCAAATATTGTGCCAGGCTATTGATTGTATGAATAAAATCACATCGCATTTAAACCACTGGTATATGCCCGAGGTTTGTTTTCACCTTTGGGAATGTGGGATAATTCCTCCACCATACTTGATTTTCATTTATGAAAGCCCGGTTTTAAATTGTTGAGAAAAAGGTTGTTGTGGGGTTACTTATGTAGTGTAATGACCAGATCTTTAGATAGTACTAGTGTGAAAAACTATTCTATGGTTTGTGAATTTCTGATGTGTTTTCTAATGACCTACCTTAAATCTAATTGATAGGAAATTGAGTTTACCATTGATATAGTACTCCGGAACACAACCTATCTCTAAAACTCCAGAAGTATAGAATGTTGATTTACGAGGCAGAAAAGAATTAAAAAGTTTGTGGGGTAGCCCAGATAAGTAGAGGTCGGGAAGATCGTACCCAAAAAATTAGATACTATTCCATTGCATATTGCGTGACTAGGATCTGCCGGTATCGTTAGTAAAGAAGTTAGGAATAGAGCGGAGGTTAGTAGCTCAGGAATGAATAAAAAGGGAATTGGATAAAAAGTAGGCCTCAGCCCCGAGGCCAAAAAGCAAGTATAAATACAAGAACCATGATTTAGACGAAGGTATGTAAGAATCACTTTACTTAACTTAGTAAACAAGCTATCCCGAATTAGTGTCCGAACTAACTTAAAATTCGCTCAGTGCTAATTGAGCACCCTAAGCCTGGAGTGTTGGTATCTTTTCGGGGTGACTAGTCGGGATCATTAGCGTCTCTAGGATCTGAAGAGTATTTCAAACCACTTCTCCACAATTGGCAGAGTGCCACCGGAATACTCAAAATACATCCATGGCGGTAATGTTGAAAAGATCCTCCGATCTTGTTGACGAGACCGTCTGGAGAGATGACCTCATTCCGGCAAACTAAAACTTGGACCAAAACCATCGCGAGCAAGACTTGCCTCGGACCTCCGCTCATCTTCAAACCCAACTCAAAAGACAATACAAGCGACCACTGGCACAAGCTAGGCAAACCAAAGCAGAGAGGTTGAGACAACATCATGCGCTAAACGAGCAGGCTCCGTCGTCAGGCAATGCAAGCCTCGGAAATAGCAAAATCCAAATAAACGGTGCACCCGTGCTCTAAAGCGACGGCCCGGGAGGCGGAGCAGATCGAGTCGATCCTCGGGCACCGGCTCGACAGTTAAGAAATCGGATGGGCCGTTATGCCTCAATAAATCATCTTGAGGAATTGGCAAAGGACGAATAACGTCTCCACCAATGGGCCCCGGGAAGAGTGTGGGGTCAAACACTGCCTGCCGAAGGATGCATTTCCGCTTGATTTCTGCAACTGGCCTACATGATATATATGATATAATAAGACCTACCGGCCAGAAGGCCGTGCATGCCGATCCAATTCACATCTGCTCTAAACTGTGAGAACTCACACCAAAGAAGCGAATTTCAGAAATTCGGCGTAAATATCACCTTTGATTTATTTTGATTTGATCGGTGTAACACTTCCGCCACATCGATCCTGCTGGTTAAGTTGAAGTACCGCGTAAACCCGAACCGGTTCACTGGGCCCAACAGTTGTTTCTTATCGGCCGTGATAGCAAGAGACTGAGGTTATGGATTATAAAACCTTCACTCAAACTCGAAGATTAACAGAGTTAGGACTGACTCCTCGGTCCCTTATCCTTTACCGCTTATTTCATGCCGCTACTCCTAGAAGTACTCCATTGAAAGACAATATCGGCTTACTTCATTTGAGCGGGTTCCCGGAGACCCGTGATGGAATTCTTGGTCGTCAGTGCCATCGCCAGACAATCTCATCATGGGGCAATGATTGTGAAGTTGCATACATTCACCCGAGCCGTCCCAAAGCACCCTATCATCAATCGTTACGCT